>CAJQZJ010033570.1:517186-609199 GCA_907164525.1 Lophiomys imhausi | reverse complement strand
TTTACCATCAACTTTTAACTCCAAGACGGGGCGTTGGTCCAAATCCAAGGAGAGAAAATTCAGATCCGTGCCCGTGGACCCAAAACCATCCTTTCCTCTCTCTCGATCCTTTGCCGCATAGCGATCATGTAAGCTCGGCAACATGATTAACTGAGCAATTCTATCTCCAGGAGAGATAGCTGTCATACCACGGGGGGAGGCTACCATGATCTTAACCACTCCTGTATAATCTGGATCTATAACCCCAGGATGGACAATAAGTCCTCTCAAGGCTGATGATGACCTCCTCAACAGCAAACCAACTGTACCAGGTTCAAGGGGTCCTTTAAAATCTGTTTCAATTAACTGAACACCCATTTGGGGCGTTAATACGAGTCTGGTGGTGGAGCAGAGTTCCAATCCTGCTGAGCCTGCAGTGGCTCTCTACGGTCTCTTGGATGGCGGAGGGTTGGCCATCTCTCTTGATTCTGTTCTTTGTCCTGATTCTCTACTGCCCCATATATTTGTGGGCCCTGGGGTCGTGGGCCCCGCTGTCCGTTTTTTGGACGAGTGCCTCCATAACCTTGAGTCAAAGGCTGGCCATGGATGTCTGTCACTGAACGGCATTCATTAGCCCAATAGTTCCCTTTTTTACATTTTGGGCATAACCCTGGCCGCCTGGGGCGTTGTACACTTCCTGTACTATCTGTACTCCTTCCCCTGGGGCACTGTCTTTTAAAGTGTCCCATCTTGCCACACTTAAAACAAACTCCTGAACTTCCTCCACCTTTTCTGGTCAACTGTACTACTGCGGCAGCAAGGCCAGCATTAGTTAACGGCCCTCCAAGTTCTCTACACACTTTCATCCAGGCTTCTAGCCCTTTATTCTTGTAAGGGGTGATAGCGGCTCTACACTCTTTGGTGCATTGCTCATAAACTAACTGTTTTATTAGTGGCAAGGCAGCATCCAGGTCACCAAAAATCTTCCCTGCTGCTTCCACCAATCGTGCCACAAAGTCTGAAAAGGGCTCCATGGGGCCCTGTAGAATCTTAGTTAAGTTTCCACTCACCTCCCCTTTGTTAGGAAGGGATCTCCAAGCCTTGATATCTATCTGGTTTATTTGTTCATAAACCTGATTGGGATATCCTGTTTGCTGGTTGGCAAATCTCCCCTGTCCAAGCAGCGTATCTCTATCCCAGGCTGGATTTCCATCTCTCTGATTAATGGCTGCTTGCTCAGTGGCATACTCAATCAAGAAAGCTTTCCAGTCTAAGTATTGCCCTGGACTTAAGCAGGCGTGGGCCCGGCCACTTCAATCACTCGGAGTCATACAATGTCTGCTTAATGCTTCCTCTTGAGCCATTGTAAAAGAAGCGGTAATACCATAGGTACGAACCGACTCTGCAAGGGATTTAACTACCTTAAAATCAAGCGGTTCCTCGTACCTGTTCCCTTGTGGGTCTTGGTATACCGGATAGGCAAACTGTAATTCTGTTCTTACTTGTGTCCACATCCCCGGGCAGAAAGATCTCCCTATTTTCTGGGACTGAACAGGCTGATCTATCTGAATGGCTTCTGGATATGGAGGGGGAGTTGAAAGCGCCGCGGCAACGGCTTTACTTACACCGACCGCCGCCAACATGGCTGAAGGTGCTGCGGCAACGGTTTCACTTACACCGACTGCCGCCAACGTGTCTTTCTCTTTTACCCTTTTCTTTTCCCTTTTTCTAATAGCAGTCCTCTCCAACTGTTCTATTAGAGCGTGTAGCTCCTCTTCAGAATCCGTGCCCTCTGAGTCTTCAAAATCTCTAAAATCTCTAAGATCGGGATAGAGAGGGACCTTCCTTTTGCTTCCCTTTTCACTGTCTGCCTGCTCAGGTCTTTCGCCTTTGTTACTTTCCTTTTCACTGTCTGCCTGCTCAGATCTTTCCCCTTGCACAGTTCCAAGGCTGATTCTCCCTCCTTGATTGCGTTACAGCATCTCTGATCTTCTAAACAACTTCTCACCATCTTCCAAATTGGTCTTACTCCATGCTTTAGAGTACCTTGTTCCCAAGCAAAATCCAAGTCCCTGCCTAATTTGTCCCAGCAGGATACCGTAAGATTCCCGGACACTGCAAACCACAGAGCCACGGAGTCGCATTCATTCAAAAATCTCTCTAGGGTACACTTCTTAAGTTTCAAATTCCTAGCTAAAAGTAGCTCCTGAAGAGCCAGAAAAATTGGATGTGACTGAGACAATCCCATGATTAAAAATTTACTTTCGGTTTGCAGTTTCCCCGCGAAACTTTACCTTTTGTTCGCAACTTCTCGCGAAACTTTACCTTTTGTTCACTATTTCCATGAAACTTGACCTTTTGTTCGCTATTTCCGCAAAACTTTACCTTTTGTTCGCTATTTCCGTGAAACTTTATTGTCCCAATTTATCCCAGGAACTTACCAGTGCACTGCCCCTGACTGCAGGAGTTCTGAGTCTTTTCTGGTTCCCAGCCGTACGGGCCAACACTTGTCGAGTCCCCCTCGACCAGCAAGGATGACGCAACTCGCAAAAGCTCTTCTCAAGCAGTTTATTCAGGTCCCTTGAAAACAGTCTTCCGAATGCCTGGGCAGACCCAACCCACAGGCTAAATATTATATGAACAGCCAATCAAGTAAAGCCACGCGGTGCTATCTTAGAGTCCTACGTTTGCGGAAGCAAGCCAGATCAGCGGTCTTAGTCAAATATGGACTTGTTTACCACCGAGAGCGCTCACCGTTGGGCTGGTGGAAGGTGGAAACCGGAACCATCTTTAGGGCGCGGCACGTCGCAGCTCTCTACAGGTGCCCACAGATCACAGTTTCCAGAAGAGGGCTTAGATCTCAGGAGATAGAAGTGTAGGTCCTGTGATGTGGATGTCAACCAAGAACTTAACTCAGGTCTTCTGTAAGAGCAGTCTGTGCTCTTATGTGCTGTGTTGTGTCTCCAGCCCTTCTTTCTGTAGTTCTGGACACACACACACACACACACACACACACACACACACACACATCTACATCTTTATAGTTTCAGTATTTCTTGAAATTTCTCACTCAAAGAGATCAATAATACTTTGTATAATTCTGTTCAAAATGCAAGTAAAAATAAGCCCAATTATGCTTCAATAGTAAATTAAGAATAGTATTTTCCCAGAGATTTTCACCTCCAGATTCACAGAAAAGAATATGGTTCAGTATATTCCTCAACATGAAACCTAAATTGGATGTTGATCAAAATGAGGCAAAAGCATGGGTGAAAGTGAATTCGTTATTCAGACAGGAGGAGCAAGGTTAATAGATAAAACCTTTGTCCTCAATAGATAGTGACATCTTTATACCCTTATTTTCTTCTTATGATAGTACTTCCTGTATAGTATGGTAACTGTTATGTGGGTATCTTTTTGTTTGGAAACAAATTGTAAATGACCATATAACAGAAAAGAAAGTAATGATCACAAACACACTTTCCAGATTAGCAAATGTACTTAACCCAACAACTCTTTTTATCTTCCTCCATGCATATTATTCCTCTTCTTCTACTCTACAAGACACAGGGTAATTATTATATGGAAATAGCAGTAATTGTTTTTACTGATGTTTCCTGAATTAACTATGTCCTTATCATATAGTTGTGTACTAAGTGCTTTGTGCTATTTTGATCCTTAAAATCAAATTTGAATGTCATTTTTGTAGCTTCCTATTTTCTCCCCAATTCTCTATGGGTGAGAATCCTTCATGCTGATATAAGTTTAATCATTTCATGTGTTTCCTTCACATTTATTTGCACCATATTCAAAGAGAGTAAGCAAGTGAGCTTCGTGTTGATCAATTTGACTCCCTTTTTTCCTGTTTTCCATTAGAGAAATAGAAAGTACCCTGATGAGTATTTCAGGCACTTTCTGGGTGACAGCTCTGATTTTGGCAGGAGTTTGTATACCACAGTTGTATTCCCTTTTCAGAGCTGAGATGAAGTGTTAATTACTTATTCCAACTGGCAGCATTGCAAATTTCAAAATTTCTTTGAAAGCAAGGACTAAAATTGTGGAGATAGTAACTATGAAGTGAGAGCAAGAAAGCACATACTCATACCACACAAGGTTAAAAGAAAGAATAAGTTAGTACCAAAAACTTACCTAAAGTCAAGGGGGGGGGGGAAGGACAAAAGGAAAATATTCATATTTTTCCAAATCACTGGGAGTAATGTAGCTCAAACCCTCCTCCTTGGTTCTGTCATACACTCCAAATGTAAAGATGAGACTCTTCTTACAGCTCACAGTGAGAGATATTCTTGTACAAACTACTGAAGAACAGTGAGCTAAAAACTCTTGGTCTCTCATCTGTGTCTTGATGGTTTATGCTTTCTATGCAAAGATGGAGTGAGTCTAGTGAAAGCATTGTATAAGTGCTTACTGTCACACAACCAGCATCCCAATTACTTTATACATAGATTATTAATTTCTCATATTACTTTTAAAATTTGTAAATGAATAATAGCAATGAAGGGATCCAGTGCCCATCCAACATGTACATTTTTTTCAAAACTCTAAATTGAAAGCCATGCTAGAACTTCTCTTCTCAGATCCCAGGGACTACTATGCCATAATTTATATGAACACCATCATATAAGCATAATTCTTTTTGATGATCCTCCCAATCTGATAACATACATGGCTGCTTAGATAATTGGAAGGCCTCCTTGAAATCTCCCTGACATATCAAAACAAAGTGAAAGACATTAATTTAATTTTGAATATCTATTGTTTTCATTGTTGTAGCACTGCTTGTGTATTACTTTATTCTCACTGTAGAGTGCATAATATATTGTTGTCATAGATAAACTATGTATAAGAAGTTATATTGGGTAGCTTTCTAGAAGGAGTTATGTGATCCATTAGTAAGAATGAAATGTTTGAAGTGCCCAGTATTGTAAAGACAAAAATATCAACTATTAAATATTTTTCAATTACCAAGATATTATTAAAACAATCATTCATTTATTTAAACAGAAACATATGAAACATTATATTTATCACTATTTGGATGAATAAAATACAATATATTGAAAGTAAATTAGAGACAGTCATTGGAGGATAAATGTTCTCAAAAAGCTAATTTCTCAGTTTTCATCCTATCAAAAATATGAAAACCTAAGTAAACTTTTATGAAGTCTCTGCTGACCTAGATAAAGAATATAATATATATTCACTAATGGATTATCTTTTTTCACTAAATATAATATTGTATGCAGATTTTATAGAAGTAGAATTATATGGCAGGACTTGACAGGCGTCATTGCCAAGACAAGAGAGGGCAAGAAGACCTGATCCTATGCACAAAACTCAAGACCAAATGGATCAAAAATCTCAACATAAAACCAGATAGACTTAGCATGATAGAAGAGAAACTGGGGAATAACCTTGAATGCACTGGCACAGGGAATAACTTTCTAAACAGAGTGCCAATAGCACAGGCACTAAGATTAACAATTAATAAATGGTACCTCATGAAACTGAAATGCTTTTGTAAGAAAAAGGACAATGTCAATAGGACAAAAAGGCAGTCTACAGAACAAGAAAAGATATTCACCAACTCCACATCTAAAAAAGGCTAACTTCAAAAATATATGAGGAACTCATGAAACTAGACATCAAAAACCAAATAATCCATTTTAAAAGTAGGGAACAGATTTAATCAGAGAATTTTCAACAGAATAATCTCTAATGACAGAACAACACTTAAAGAAATGTTCAACATCCTTAGCCATCAGAGAAATGCAAATCAAAATGACTCTGGGATTTCATCTTACACCCATTAGAATGGCTAAAATCAAAATTAGAAGCGATAGCACATGCTGGTGGGGATTTAGAGCAAGGAGAACTCCTCCATTGCTGGTAAGATTGCAAACTTGTAAAACCACTTTGGAAATCAATATGGCAGTTTCTCAGAAAATTAGGAATTGATCTACCTTAAGAAGCAGGCTTACCATTCCTGGATATATATACAAAGGACTTTCTATCCTACCGAAAAGACACTTCATTGACTATGTTCATAGTAGCTTTATTTGTAATAGCTAGAAAATGGAAACAATCCATATATTCTTCAACTGAAGAATGTTAAAACAACAACAACAAAACTGTGGTACATTTACACAATGGAATGCTTCTCAGCCATCAGAAACAAAGAAATCATGCAATTTGCAAACAAATGTATGGAACAAGAAAATCTCCTTATGAGTGAGCTAACTCAGATTCAGAAAGATACATATGACATGTATTCACTTATAACTAGATTTTAGCCATATAGTAAAGGATAACCATCCAACAATCAGTAGATCCAAAAGAAAAAGAACATGGACTTGATTAACTGTTAGTGGGACACTCCACCCTAGTGGTACTGCCATATATGCCTCCTGTGCAAGAGGAAGCTTGTAGACCTCATGTTACTAACAAACTGAGGGGGGCTGATACATGGAGACACCCCACACTGGAGGGGTGGGATGGGTGGGAGAGGGGGTAGAGGGTGGCAGGGTGGGACTGGAAATGTATGGAGGGAAGGGGTGGAGGGAGGAAGCGGTAATGGAAATATGATTTGTAACTTGAAGTAATAAATAAATATTTTAAAAAAAGAATGAAAGAAAACTCTAACAAAGAAAAAAAAAGTCATCCTTGATGTAATCCAAACCCAGAATAACAGACATAATATATACTTACTTATAAGTGATATTAAATACAAGTAAAGAGTAATCATGCTACAATCCACAGGCCCTGATAGGCCTCAATAGGTCACATATGAGTCTCCATGGAAAGGAAAACAGAAGAGATATCACGGGTGGACTGGGGGCAGGTGCAGGAGGGAAAAGGAGGTGTCAAGTGCTGAGAGGACTGAAGGAGAAAGTACTGGAAGGAACAACTGGAATGGGGGGCAATTTGGGGACAAAGTGGAAACTTAATGCAATGAAAAATTCCAGGAATCTACTATAGTAACATTACCTAAGACTCCTGAAAAGGGTCATGTCCTGTAAACAGGCAAAACTTCCTATGGAGGGATTGGGACACCAACTCAGCCATAAAACCTTTGACCTATAATTTTTCCTGTCGGCCAGATGTGCTAGAGTAAAGGTGGTGTTGAAATTGTTGGAGTGCCCCCCTAATGACTGGTGTAATTTGAGGACCAAGTTAAGACAGTAAGTCAAATATCTACACTGCTAATAATATTTTGTTATAGTTGTAGACGGGCCCCTAGTGTAATTGTTAACAAAGAGAATTCATTCATCAACTGATGGAAACATACACAGAGAGCCCTATACAAACATTAGGAAGAGCTCAGTGAATTTTGCAGAAGAGAGGGAGGAAAGATTGCTGGAGCCAGAGATGTCAAGGGAAGCAGAAGAGAACAAACAGATTCAGCTAACCTGAACTTGTGAGGGCTCACAGATGTGGAACTGACAGTCTGTGAAGCCTGCATGTGTCTGACAGAGCCCCTCTGCATATATGTAATGGTTACGTAGCTTGTTCTTCTTGTGAGACTTCTAACAGTGGGAGCAAGGCCTGACTCTGACTATTTTACCTGCTTCTGGGATTTTTTCCCTTTCCTGGTATGCCTCATATAGCATTAATATGAGGGGAACTGCCCAGTCTTAGTGCACCTAGATATGCCGTGTTTGGTTGATATCCTTGGGAAATTGGCTGATAGCCCTTCTGAGTGAAAATAGAGGAGTGGGTTGGGGAGTGAAGAGGTAGATGGAAGGAACTGGGTAGGGAGGATAGAGAGGAAACTGAAATATGGATACAAAAATGTGAGAATTAAAAAAAAAAGACCTGATTTTAGAGTCTTGTCTTCGAGATTCAGAGGTTCATAATAGGGAGAAATCAGTAAATCAGCTGGAGCAAAAAAGTACTTCTTAATTTGGCATTCTTACTTTCAGTGATATCAGTCAGACACTTTCAGTGATATCACTTTAATTATTGGTGAGCATATAGTACCTTTTTTGATTACCTAGAATGGATCCTTTGTTAGTAGGATAATATTCCAAGTCAAACCAATGGATCATATTAAGTATTGAAGTAAATATCAAGGTAGAGTTTGGTGACATAGGCCTTCAATCTCAGCAGCTGGGATGCAGAGATAGGTTCGTCTCTGTGAGTCAGAGACAAGCCTTGTCTATGTGGCAAGTTCCAGGCCATCCAGAGTGACACAATGAGACCTTGTCTCTAAAGAAAGTAATTATGAATCTTCAAGAATCAGAAATCAAAATTTATATGGAGTACTACCTGTCCCCCCCTCTTTACATCTGGGTATACATCCAAATGATTCCTCACCAAACCACAAGGACATCTCCTCATCTATGTTCATAGAAACTTTATTTGTAATAGTTAGAAACTGGAAACATCCCAGTGACCCCAACCAAAGAATGGATTAAAAAAAAAAAAACTGTGGTACATTTACACAATGGAATACTACTCAGCGATCAGAGACAAGGAAATCATGCAATTTACAGCCAAATGGATGGAACTAGAAAAGCTCATCCTGAGTGAGGTAACCCAGACTCATAAAGATGCACATGGCATCTATTCACTTATAATTAGATTTTAGGCATGTAGTACAGGATAACTATCCTAAAACCAACACACCAAAAGGAACAGGAACATAGATAGATATTGTTACCTGTTAATGGGACACTTTGCCTTAGTGGAGTAGCCATTTAGACACCCAGTGCAAGAAGAAGCTCTTAGCCCTCATTTGACTGTTGAACTGAAGGGGCCTGATATGTAGGAGCAACCCACTCTGGAGGAGTAGGATAGATGGGAGAGGGGGAAGAGGGTGGTTGGGTGGGATCAGGAGGGGTTGAGAGAGGGGACTGTGATGGAGATGCAACTTGAAGTAATAAATAAACATTAAAAATATCAATAAGAGATTAGCAAGATGGCTCAGTAAAAGTACTTACTGAAAACAAAAGAGGCACTCATAATCAGTATAGTGGTTATAAATCTATTGCCTCTCAGTCCAAGCCCATACGTCATTTTATGCTGTTAGTGTTGAGACTGTAGAAATCATAGTAATTGCTATTTAGGTTGCTCCCTGATCTATTCTGCCAATGATGGAAGACAGAGATAGAAAGAAACACTATTGTAAACACAATCTCTTTCCCATGTCAGGCAGCATTCTGTCAAACATCCCTTTATCACTTAATGTTCTGGCCATCCCATCTTCTCAAAGGGATTTTTTATACATACATGGAACACTCAGCTTCCAGGTTAAGATATAATCTCTTTCCTGATTTTTCCAATCATTAAAGGATTATTTGCTCCTTAAAGTCAGCATAATGTGTTAACACAATGGGCTCATTTGACTTTTTCAGGTATACTAGCATTAGCTGAAGAATTTCTTATAACACATTTTCTTTTACATGGTGGTTTCATATTGTATGATTTTCTTTCTTGATTTAACCATGGTTTACATAACCAGTACAGTATTTACAGACTTGATATTTGGTAGGCCTTTGGTAAATATGTGTATGTATCCCAGAATTTATTATTTACTTGATTGTTATAGAAATTCATCTATAGAATAAGACATGACAATAATTAAAGTACCTTGAAAGACTATATACTTATATTCATATATAAATATACATATAGTCATTGTAGACTATATATGTATATATGTGTATGTATTTATGTATGTATGTAAATGTGTCAGAACAGAGTTGAAGTGTGAGGTCACATGAGATTTGTGACTGCTTGTAAGAAAACACCAAGAAACAAAGAGAAGAGTCTTATGACCTCAATTTCTTCCAAAACAAGGAGTTGTTCTTGAATTATGCTTTTGTGCCCCTCCTAAGTGTAGAGGATAAGCATGAGTTTAGTTCATATTATTCATTACATCTGACTATTGTTATTTGTTTGCATGCCTTTATGGAAAAAACATGTTTTTGCCACATGCAGCTTGTCCACCGTGATGTGCAGTTTGTCCCTGTGATTTTATACTTTACTCTTGTGACAACTTTTAACCCCCAAAGTATAAATTGTCTGATGTTATGAATAAAGTTTGTTACTGGATGAGAGATAAGTATCATTAAAGGTGATTTTGAAAAGCTATATAGAAACCTATTACTATAGAAACTTTTTGGAATATATAAAAATAAATTTAAAGGGAATTATCATGTATTTGGAGAGACAACACACCAACTAACCATCATATGCTATCACGTAATATATGTAATAGCAGGAATGGGTTATGGTTTTGTCATATGTTTCTATTTGCTAAAGGAGTCACAGAGCACCTCTCCAACTTCACAATATATTGCTTAACATTCTTCTGTTTTTACTACATGACTTAAAATACTTAGCCTTTTTATTAGACAAAAGGAGGGAATTGATGGGGTGATGTTAAGCATTCTAAATATTAATTAATTGGTCTTGCTTGCTCTCTGTTACTTACATTGTTTCTGATTGGTTAAATAAACGCTGAGGCCTAAAGGTTAGGCAAACCTTCTAAAAATTATGGCCAGGTTACTGAAGGCACCTCTTATGTCATTGGATTTGTACAAATCAAGCTAGAGCTCAACTAGAAGAATCATCCTCACTAGTATTCATAGAGATAGAAAATCTTCTACATGATAATAAGGGAGAAAGGTAACCATCAATCTCATCCAGCTTGAAACTCTGAAGTCTACACAAGTGAAATGCTTTCAAGATCTACAGGTGCAATTTTTATGGGGGTAACCAATTTCTTTTTCAGTAGATTAAAGACCCAATCCATGATATGCAACCCCACTTGACACTGTTATGTAGCCAGTAACATTGGTCATGAGACCCTGTAGAAAAAATTTGTCTAATTAAATTGTTTACTAGTATTTATATTATATTTAATTGGTTCATTGCTGTTATTCCTTAACCCACCATTATAAATGAATACACCCACATACTGGATGAATTTTAACAAGCCTTGGGATGAATTGTGCAATCCTAGCCCATCTAAGCTAGCTCATAATTCTATTACCCAAATATGATCCCATATACATACATACTTTGGACTGCTATTCTCCACTCTATGTCAATGTTCTAGGCCACATGGAATGATCTTCTTTTCTCTAACCCATGGCATGTATCCTCCTTGCCTGCTCCTCGCTTCTCTTGGAACTTCTTCCCAAGATGCTCTCTTGTCTATGAGGCTCACACACCTGAGTCCCACCTATCACTGTTTTTGCCCAATCTCTAGGCCTCAGTGTTTATTTAACTAATCAGAGATAATGTAAGTAACAGAGAGCAAGCAATACCAATTAATTAATATTTAGAATGCTTAACATCATCCCATCAATTCCCTCCTTTTGTCTGATAAAAAGGCTAAATATTTTAAGTCATGTAGTAAAAACAGAAGAATATGAAGCAATCAAGAAAACCATATATAAAAGTAATACACATAATGTTCAGCCTATTTTTATCAGGTAATCCTGAAGAAAAAAATCATGTCTCTAAAGTTCTGAACCTAAATATTTTCTATCATATACTACATTTTCTTGTAAATCCTAAATAACTCAAGTTCAATTGAAATTTTATGTCTATTATGCCTTCAACCCCATCAAAGATATAAGAAGGGACAAAGTTAATGTTTGAGTGAGTAGGAAGTACAGAGGATCAGCTTCCAAAAAGAAAAAAAAATGACAGTTTGTTGCCTAGACAGTTCTAAATATCTCTCGATACCGTTGGAGCATCTTGTTCAGCCTTCTGGCCAAGCATTTCTCACGGACTAAATTGTGCAGCAGGAAATAAGAAGGATTTTCCAATTTTGTCTTTGTAGAACCAGTACATAGACTTACCTGAATTTAAGCCCTGGTCCATCTTTAGACTGTATGTAGTCTGTTGAGAGAGCAGGGGATTTTTTTTTTTTTACCTAGTAGGAATTATCTCCTGATGGAGATTTCTTTTTGTTGCTCATTTTCTTCTTCCAAGTCAAATGGGAACTGTCAGGAGCTGACTGTCTCAAGTAAAATAATTCTTAAAATAATAAAAACATCTTTTAATGCCATTTTCTGTATGCCTCTGAGGGTGTTGAAGACATCTATTGATTTATTTATAAATCTATCTACCTATCTATCATCTATCTATCTTTGAGTAAGCAAACTGTATATTTTTATCCATTTATTATCTGATTAACCTAGTATTTGACATGATCAGGAGCTTGACAGGCCAGCAATTACCCTGTATTACCCAGACTCCTAAATAGATTTCAGTAGCAACCCATAAAAGGATTGGAAGTAAACCTGTAGTTTTAAATGAGTTGTATAGGCACAATACCTTATATAAGGGTTGAAAAATACATATTATATATCAAAATATAAAATTGTATACTAATGAATAAAAACTAATCTTATTTTTTATCAATATACAAAATTATATACCAATGTACAAAAGATAACCTTATTTTGAGAATAATAATAGTTTTAAGTTTCAGAACAGATTTAATAATCTATCCTTATATCTTATCACTTCTATAATATATATTATAAACATATGTATATATCTTCTTTTTTTTAAGACTTTTCTCCCTATATAAGAAAGAAGGATAGAGAAAAGAAAAGGAGATCTCCAAGTCTAACTTTCTGTACTTGCTTAACAAGACCATATAGCAATTTGTAACCATTACCCCTAAACAACATTTATAAAATATCCAATGACCAAAAAAATCATTCATCCCACCTTTTCAGAATGGGGCACCACTCTCTTAAAATTGCTTTCTCTGAATTGGGTCGTAGAAAACCTGTTTGGGGACCCAAATAAAATGGAAAATGATTAAGCAAGTTAGTAGTAACATTTGTTGTCTCTATTTGCTCAGCAATTTGAATGTCCTGAGGAGTTTGTAGTCCAAAACTGGACTTTAGATGGGAAATTTCAGGGCTTTATTGAAGTCCTGGCTGGAACAGTCTGTGAGGCTGGATCATCTGGGCTTGTCTTATCTTCATTGGTGTTTGGTCCCTTTGTTCTGAAAATACATAATTTCACACAAGTAACATCTCTCTATATCTATCTATCTATCTATCTATCTATCTATCTATCTATCTATATATATATATATATATATATATATATATATATATATATATATATTTAATTTTGAGACAGGATTTCTTTGTATATCCTTGTCTTGGATTCATTTTGTAAACCAGGATGACCTTGGTGAAGGTCAGGGAGCCACCTGTCTTTGTCTTCCAAGTGCTGGGATTACAGGCATGCACCATCATGCCCAGTGATTATCATATATCCTTTAGATGCAAAAATGTCTCTTGAAACTAGTTTTTCTGTGGGAGCCTCACATCTAAGGAGACTGGCTGGTGACACCTTTTTCTTTACATCTTTAATAATCTCTTATATTTTAGCATTGCTAAACGACAAAAATATCCTTTTAACCTCCTGTCAATATAGGGAAATCAAAGACATATAAACAAAATTCAAAGAAACATTCGAAAAGCTTTGGTCTAACTATGCCATCCCATGCTGCAATAAAAGTTCTGTTCATTATTCCTGGAATCTAGCTTCGGCTGTATATCTTTGGTGAGCCTTTCCCCTATACTCTTGATATGCATCTAGTAGTCAAAGAGTTGTGAGCTCCAGCTGCCATCAATTTCTTATCTATGGGAAAGGGCATCCCTGTTTCCCCCATTATCATTGTCAGCAACTTGGCTTTGTATCTGTAAGCTCTCTCCCTTAAAGCTGACATAGAGCTTTCTCAAAAAGTATATATAGAACCACAATTGTCAGTGTAAAAATCTGTATGCTAATAGAAGCAAACTCAATTGGAATCCAAACATATTGAGACATTATGAATTCCTCCATTTTTAATCTAAGCAGTTAATTTCATTCTCAAACTCTGTTGAGAAGGCTGCCAGTTATTTGGCATATAAGGAAAGCCTTAGCTCTCCACCTTTGCTGTAAGGCAGTAGCTTTTGTTAAGGGAGCCACACCTTTTAAATGCATTTGGGTTCGGCTCCCTGCTCTTTGGCTCAGAAACAATTTTTCATCCGGGCCTTCTCGGGGTGTAAGCATGGATTCTAATTGCCGTAGTAGGGCGCCATATGTAGAAATGATGGCTAATCAAATTATTTACTATTATTTATATTATATTTAATTGTTTCATAGCTGTTAATCCATAACCTGCCATTATAAATGAATAAACTCAGATACTGGATGGATTTTAACAAGTCTTGGGATGAATTGTGCAATCCTAGCCCATCTAAGCTAGCTCATAATTGTATTACTCAAATATGACCCTAAATACATACATCCCTTTGGACTGCTATTCTCCACACTATGTAGAGTCTCTAGGCCACATGGAATGATCTTCTTTTCTCTAACCCATGGAATTTATCTTCCTTGCCTGCTCCTGGCTTCTCTTGGAACTTCTTCTTCCCAAGATGCTCTCTCTCTATGAGGCCCACACACCTTAGTCCCACCTAACTCTGTCTTTACCCAATATCCAGGCCTCAGCATTTATTTAACCAATCGGAGACAATGTAAGTAATGGACAGCAAACAAGACCAATAAATTAGTATTTAGAATACTTAACATCACTGTGTAGGGGCTGATAGGTTAATATAAGTTAGATTTAGTGAATACCTAAGTTTCTGATACAGTCTCTTAATTCGGGGCATGAAGATCAACTGCTGTGAGCAATTAGCTTATCAGCTTATGGAAGAAGTCAGGTGAAATGAGGGGAGTCTCTTTGGACTGAAAAACAAGGTAGAAGCCAGGTGAAACAAGGAAAGACTTTATGACCTGGCATTGCTTTCAACTGCTAAGTGGGCAGAGCCCAAATTAAGCTGAAGCAGGTGGAACAAGGAGTGATCCTATTTAAGGACAAGTGGATGAGCCCAGAGAGCTGCGTGCTAAGGGCCCCCAATATGAGAGAGCTCCGAGAGTCCTGCTGGAGAAAGTTCTGGTAGACCAATGGCCAGATCTCCCTGAGGCAGAAGGAAGCTGGTGAGCAGAGAAAGCCTCGGCAAGACAGCAAAAGGCCAAGGACTAAACCCTGTGGCTCAGCTTTTGCCTAGAGGGGTTTGACCTGTCCGAACAGTGGCCTGAACGGAACTGTGGCCAACTTTAAAGACTGAGGCAGAACGGCAGAGTTGCTGATACGAAGGAAGTAAGGTGGCCTACAGACGCTGAGGTCTCCCAGAGAGAAGAAAGCCTCAAGCCTTATTTAAAGTGAGACTTCGATAGCCAATTTACCCTGACAAACCTGCATCTGAGCTATTCCAGAAAAAGGACTGCTAAGTGCGTTAAAGAGTCTACCCCCGAGACTGGTTTCCTGATGACTGAGGACCTGCCCCAGAGACTGTATCATTCTAAAAGTTTATGAAAGTAGTTGTTATGATTATCAATAGGTTTAGTGGATAGGTTAAAGGGGTTGTAGGAATTTATAGGATTAATAGTTAAGAAATTGTTGGTGTTTGTTATAAGTGAATTTAGTAATAATAAGTGTTAAATAATAACTTAAAAGTTCGGTTGCATCACTGCATCAGGACCCAGCAGAAAAACTTGCTACTATTATTTTGCTAAATTCATACACATATAAAATGATTCTTATTGACATATTGTTATACACATAAGCCATCACTCAATCCTCATTAAAGAAACTTTTTGGAATAGATATTAATTAACACCGAGATCCACAACTGAAAAAATGTGCAGAGTGTGGGAAGTCTTGGAGTACTCAGCTATAATTGGGATGCCTTTGCCAAATGCCTCTTGTAGAGGTTCAGATATCTTTGCAGAAGAGGAAATAAAAGATTGTAAGAGCCACAGGTGGGTCAATTCAAGGGAACTGCATCTTCTAGGCATAATAGGACTAATAGATAAATGAGATTGTGGGACTGTGCCAGAACTTGCAAATCTGTACAGGTCCAAGCCAGACAAAATCTGAGCACCAAGACAGTGATGTGGGCATAATGTTCCACCCCTAACAAAGGAAGTGTGAAAATGCATTTGCTTCAGTGGAATGGCACCTAGTATATCAACCACACTGTAAGGCAATACTCATGTTCAGGATTAGGTAATTTACTCATAATGGACTCCATGCTTTTTGCTTTTTGGGTGCATTTTCTTTAATTCATTGATTCTTTCTTCTTCATCTTTTTCTTTCTTGGTTGCTTTTTTTTTTTTTTTTTTGGTTTGTGTTATGTTTCCATTAAGCAAAGAGCTGTTTGTGTTCCCTGTCCAATTTCAGTTTCTTGGCTTTTAGTGAAAATCTTCAAAGTGTGTGTTTTGCAATACTGAAGTAGTATAATTGCATTGAGTAGTAATAAATTCTGGAGACAAATTTAGAAAGAAAGTTAATTTTTTGTGTGATATAAATACGAATAATTTAAAATTTCAAAAAAAGGACAAAATTGAGCAGTATAAACAGATGTCAACAAAAATTGTGTTTAAACTTACAGAGGTCAAATCTGGTATGAGGTAAAGCATGTACTATTTAAGTTAAATAGATTGATACCTTCGAGTTGTGGATCTAGGTAGATTTATCCCTCAAGGGCTTCAATGTCTTGCTAAACAACTGGGAGCAACATGTCCCTTTGTATTCTTTTATTGGGATAAATGAAGTAATTTAAAAATAATATTAACTTTTTGGTCTGAAATTTATATAGACACAAAAGTAAAGTTTTATTTTCTGAAAGTGGGAAAATAGTTTCAAGACAAATTGATTTTTCTCATTGTATTAAATGCAAAACTCAGTGTAAAGTTGATGCTTATGCTATCTCCATTAGAGTTTGCATCAACAAATATGTGACAATCATATTGTGCCACTGGGTTAACTGTTGTGCAACTTTGTCACACATAAATTGACAAAAAATGAATAGTTGAAGAAATTCTATCTTTTTAACCAAGATATTAAAATACATACTATATGCCAGTTTTCTAATTAGCATGCCATATATAAATATGTATGTATGTATATATCAATCTTATCTATTTATCTATATGAAATTATTAGTCCAATTAAATGAATATATACATATGCATGTATAGACATAAATTTACTCAGCTGTATATATACATAAATATGCATATATACATATCTAAGTATTAATAGGAACCCTTTATTTATAATGATGACAAATTGATTACTATTTGCTCAGAAGCACATACAGAAATGATTGTTGCCAGATTGTGTAAAAATCTGTAACCAATTTTGGGTTTCCATTTATAGGAAAATTGTATCCTCATTCATCATTGTCTTTTTTCCTATTCATCTTATTTATATGCTAACACCTAGGGTATACAGGTTAAAAAGCCAAGAATAGAGGCTTACAATTCAACTTGAGTAGACTTTGAATGATGTATTTCTTTTATTGAAGGTCAATGAAATTATTGGAATCCAAAGCTTCCCTAGAGAGGTTTCTCTTTATGCAATGCTCTTTATAAATCCTCCTGTCTACTCATTCTGCCACTTTCTCTTACTTGTCTCCATCCTTTAGGTGATTGAAGAGAGACATGAGTGTTTATGCCATTTTTTCCCATTTAGAATGACTATCAACAGCATAAACTAGAAGAAAGAGAAACTTAGGGGACCTTTAATTTCAACTTCTGTTTTATTTTTTATTGTGACAATTTTGAAACAAAACTGAAGGAAATCACATTCAAATTATAGTTGATTCAGTGATGATTAAATTTTCACAGGGACATTGAACATGTTCTGTATAGAGCACAAAGCAAATACTCCATGATTCTTTCCACTAAATGTCTTAGAAATTTCTATCATATATATTAGGATTATTTATTTATTTATTTATTTATTATTTTTTTATTTATTTACTTTTTTTTTAACTACGGGGCCGCCCGTCCGGGAAGGTCCGGCAGGTCCAGGGCCCCCAATATTAGGATTATTTAAATTGAAAAAAAAATCTTTGCTGCAAAGAAGGTGCATAGTCAGAATCCAGCTCTGAATTATCTAGTACTCTCAGATTTCAAACCTCTCATAAACCTTTCACAAATTGACAAATCCAATTATATATTGTAATTTTTGAATTGAGCTATCTTTTCCTTCATATAGCTATCTGTAAACTAACTGCATTCAATTTGTTAGACATCTATTTTGTGCTGAATATATGTTGGTTTTCAGGCAGAAAATAGCTCTGCTGATGTTTTACTTCCTTGTGAATTATTTGGATATTACTCTGGTGATATCACAGGAAGTTAGGAATAGTTCTACCTCAAGAACCATCCATACCACTCCTGGGCATATATCCAAAAAATGCTTCACCAAAACCGCAAGGACATTGGCTCAACTACGTTTATAACAGCTTTCTTTGTAGTGGTCAAAAACTGAAAACAACCCAGATGCCCTTCAACGGAAGCATGGATTAAAAAAAAAAAAGTGGCACATTTACACAATAGAATACTACTTAGCTATCAGAAACAAGGAAATCATGCAATTTGAAACCAAATGGATGGAACTGGAAAAGCTCATCCTGAGTGAGCTAACCCAGACCTAGAAATATATATGGCATGTACTCACTTATAACAGGATTTTAGCCATGTAGTACAGGATGACTATCCTACAACCCACAGACCTAAAGGAAGAGGAACCTAGTATAACTATCCTGTAAGAAACTCCACCCAAAATCAGACTAAAACAGATACTGAGACACATAGCCAAATACTAGGTTGAGCTCTAGGAGTCCTGCATAAGAGAGGGAGGAGAAATAGACCTAGTGAGTACAAGATCAACACATGAAGATCAACAGAACCAACCAACCAATCTAGGCTCCTAGAGGCTTACAGAGACTGAAATACTAACCAGATAGGCAACTTTGTCTTCATACAGATATCTTAGTAAGAGAAGGTGGGGGTGAGAGGTCTCTGTCATGGACTCCGTTGCCTGTTAGTGGAACACCTTACTCTAGGTGGACTGCCATGTCTGGCCCCAGAGAAAGAGGAACTTCTTAGTACCCATGTGACTAAGGAACCTTAGGTGAGTTGATATGTGGGGGCCCTCTCACCTGAGGAGAAAGAGAAGAGGGAGGGCGGAAAAGGGTGGGAGGATGGGACCTGAAGGGGAGAAGGGAGGGTGCTATGATCCATACATAACTTAGATAAATAAATAAATGTTGGAAAAAAAGAGCAACTAAGAAATAAATAAAAACTATAAAATTTTATTTTTATAAAAAAATAAAATAAATGAAGCAGTGAATTTAGATAGTTGAACACAGAAAGCGAGTCCTCTTTTATCTGGTATAGATATAGAACTCCCCTCCTAAGAAAACAGAGATATACATGATCTTGTCAGTAGAGCAAGGAAGAGATCAATACCTTAGACCAGGTGTTAGACTAATAGTCTAATATAAAAGATGGGTACTTAGGTGCATATTAAAACTGAGTTCCTTTGCTTGAGGCACTGGGCTGTTCCTATATGTCAACATAGTAGAAATGTTGCATTTGTTTTCTGTCAATGAAAAAATTAGAAAATGAATTATGTAGATCAGAATAGAAAGAGTTTAAGAAATAGCCAGGAAGTGTTCGTATATCCTTGTATTATATTTATTTAAATATGTGATGGTAAATAGGAAGGACATTAGGAATGAATCTATTAAGAGATTTTCAATTGATTTAATTGCAGTGGCAAGTTGATGAAAGGCTTAAACATCACCCTGGAGAATATATTATTATAAATGCAGAAAAGCAGAGTTTGAAAAGACAGATGCAGTCCTTAATTGAAAGAAATCATACAAATGTAACAAATATTTCTGGAATAAATACTTTACTTTCAGATATAAAGTACTATGCATGGTTTCATTTGAACAGTTGTGGCTTATATTAAATTTGTACTTATGTTTTAAAAAAATTAATAAATGAGAAATAGAGAAACAAGAGTTCTCTTATCTTATGTTTTCAAAGTGTTAAGAATTATCAGATTTCAGAACCTCAGAAGAACATGAAATTGTGTTGATATCCTTTAGATAATTAATTTTTTGTACTTCTGGAAAAAAACCCACTTAATTATCTTCCTTCTTGAATGTTGAAAAAGTCTAACAATTGTTAAATATTAGATGCACACCAGGACTTCATCTTCCTTTGAATCTATTGATTTTTTTTTCATCAAACAAGAACAAAATTGCTGCATTTTGCTAAAAAATATTAAGGTATGCTTATTTGTTTTTTTTCTAGAATCAAGCCCACATATTAAATGATAGTAAAGGAAGAACAAAATAAATAAAAAAAAACCTGATGATGAGATAATAAATAAAAACAATGTTGATTTGTGACAAAGATAGTTATTTAAATTGTTGTTTATTTGGATGTGTTTGTTTGAAGCAGTAACAGAAAGGCAAGTTTTTTTATTTAATCAGATACATCTAATTATATAATAAAACTGATTTTCACTCTACTATTTATCTATTTTTCTGTTCATTAATAATTATGTTGTAAATACTTGTCTCCTTCCATTATATGTTCATAATCTTTCTTCACATAGTAATTTCCAGCTGTGTAATCTTTGAAATATCAATCCAGATCATCAAACACATTTTCTTGATAGTCTTCCATATAGTTCCCCTAATCTTTGACTTTTCAATGCAGGGAGTTAGGAGACATGATAAGACAGAGGAAAATATTTGTTTCTCCCTCTGATCACCGGGGTAATGAAAACAGCAGCTGATCATGGCAATCTTCTAAACATAATCAATAAAAAGAAAAAGCCCAATTGTCATTAGAGAGGCTTCATTGAACAACTGATGGAGACAGATACAGAGACCCACAGCAGAACATTAGGCATAGTTTGAGGGAATTCTGTTGAAGAGGGGAAGAAGGATTGTAGGAGCCAAAGGGGTCAAAGATACCACAAAAAACCTACACAATCAATTAACAAGGGCTCATATGTTTCCAGAGAGACAGAAGTGACAACCAGGGAGCATGCATGGGACTGATATAGGCCCGCTGCATATATATTACAGTTATGTATCTTATTTTTCTTGTGGGACTCACAACAGTGAGAACATGTGTTGTCTCTGACTCTTTTGTATTTTTTAGAACCCTTTTCCTCCTATTAGGTTGTCTTGACCAGCCTTAATACAAGGGGAGATACCTAGTCTTACAGCAACTTGATATGCCATGCTTGGTTGATATACATGGGAGATATGCCATTTTCTGAAGAGATATTGAGGAATAGTGGATTGGAAGAGGAGGCAGAGGTATGATTGGGAGGGATTGGGAGGATAGAAAGGAGTAACTGTGGTTGGAATGCAAAAAAAATAATAAAAAGAAGCAATTAGCACATATGTTAACATAATTTTTGCTTGCATATTATAATAAAGTTAATATGGATAACACATTTGTGGATTAAGATATATAATGATACAGAGGTGGTGTGATGTTCCATGTTGTATCGTATTAAGTAGTGGAGTGTTGGTTTAGTCCTAGATAATGGGAAGACTACTTTATGATATATTGCCTTAGCTATTGGATTAAGTAAAACTAGAAATGAAAATTGTGGTGAGTAAGTAGTATTCCCTTCGATAACATAGATAGGTGTTGAGACTATCATTGAGGGTATAACTAAATGTCAAACACGTTCCTGGTTATAATAAGGGAGAAAATTTTCATGTCACACTAGCCAATCAGTGAAAAAGCAATGAGAATAATGCTACTTGATTCTCAGCTTTGATTGATCTGTTGGCCAATTACAATTGTCAGAAGTACTTAAAAGTTAAGAATATAAGCATCTTGATACCAGAATAGTGGGGAAAAAGCATAATTTCCTGAGTCTGAGAGGCCTAGGCTTGGCTGTGTTTTTAATGTAACAGACAACATAATGGTGGGCAACAAGGAAATGCAATTAATCAATGTGGTACAATGGGAAAAGGGACAGATGTAGGAACCCCTAGACCCTGAGTCCATCTTTTGGGTACTAGCCATAGATTGAGGTTTAAACAGAGAAAGAATTTGAGATGAAAGAACATGTATGCATAATTAACAAGCAGGGCCAAGGAGAGGTCAAGCTCAGAATTATTTCAGTTCTGCTTCCACAAATGACCCAAAAAGTCATTTTATTTCTGATCTCGTGTGAGTGCTCCTGAAGATGGCTCTTCAACTAGGAGAAGGTCTTCATGATGGCTTGTCCAACCATAAAGTCATTTTACAACATTCCCAAAGCAAAACCAGTCCATATCATACTTACTTACATATGCATTAAATTAAAACATCATAATAAGAAATAAGATTTGTGGCTATTATAAATAAAGCTTATTTTTTTTTAATTTTTAATTAATTTATTTATTTTTTGGTTTTTCGAGACAGGGTTTCTCTATTTAACAGCTCTGGCTGTCCTGGACTCGCTTTGTAGACCAGGCTGGCCTCGAACTCGCAAAGATCCGCCTGCCTCTGCCTCCCAAGTGCTGGGATTAAAGGCATGCGCCGCCACCGCCCGGCTAAATAAAGCTTATTTTACACAGAAGAAATAACACTTGAATTACTCACTACTTGTTTTTAACTAAGAAAAGGAGACCTGGTGAATCAGAAACAGTCCCTAAGCTCATTGCTAATGACTAGTCTGGCAGACAGTCTTAATGTGTCAGGAAATCCTGCTGCTAAGGTAGAAGTGTGATATTACCAGAAAGCCCATGAGCTCCCATAGAAAACGGAAGACTCCCTCCTTTGTCAGTGAGGCTTCCTGTTCTCTATATGGGGAATCCTGGAGCCCACACTCCATAATTGAATAATGTCTCTTAGACCTTAGGAAAATTCCAGGTACAACTCCCTTCCCCAACAACCCATAAGAAACCCTTTCGTCAAGTACCTGAGATTCCTGGAATATCTCCCCACGCTAATGAGATATCATAGTATGTAGAGAGCTGCGAAGTGCTGCGCCCTAAAGATGGCGCCGGTCTCCGCCTCCCACCAGCCTGACGCTGAGCGCTCTCGATTATTAACAAGTTCATATTTGGCAAAGACCGCTGATCTGGCTTGCTTCCACATACGTGGGCCTCTAAGATAGCACTACATGGCTTTACTTGACTGGCTGTTCATTTAGTATTTAGCCTGTGGGTTGGGTCTGCCCGGGCATTCGGCATTCATTCAGAAGATTGTTTTCAAGGGACCTGAATAAACTGCTGGAGAAGAGCTTTTGTGAGTTGCGTCATCCTTGCTGGTCGAGGGGGACGCGACAAGTGGTGGCCCATACGGGGACCCAGAAAAGACTCAGAACTCCTGCAGTCAGGGGCAGCGCGCTGGTAAGTTCCTGGGATAAATCAGGACAATAAAGTTTCACGGAGAGAGCGAACACAAAGTAAAGATTCGCGGATAATAGCGAACATACGGTAAAGATTCGCAGAGATAGCGAACGAAATGTAAAGTTTCGCGGGGAAGCAGCGAACCGAAAGTAAATTTTTAAACATGGGATTGTCTGAGTCACACCCAATTTTTCTGGCTCTTCAGGAGCTACTTTTAGGTAGGAATTTGAAAATTAAGAAGTCTACCCTAGAAAGATTTTTGAATGAATGTGATTCCGTGGCTCCGTGGTTTGCGGTGTCTGGGAATCTTGTGGTATCCTGCTGGGACAAATTAGGCAGGGACTTGGATTTTGCTTGCTAGCAAGGGACTCTGAAGCATGGAGTAAGACCGATTTGGAAAATGGTGAGGAGTTGTTTAGAAGATCAGAGATGTGTAATGCAATCAAAGAGGGAGAATCAGCCTTGGAACTGCTGCAAGGGGAAAGATCTGAGCAGGTAGACAGTGAAAAGGAAAGTAACAAAGGCAAAAGATTTGAGCAGGCAGACAGTGAAAAGGGAGGTGAAAAGAAAGTTCTTCTCTATCCCGATCTTAAAGATTTTAGAGATTTTAGAGATTTTGAGGACTCAGAGAGCACGGATTCTGAAGGAGAGCTACACGCTCTAATAGAAGAGTTGGAGAGGACTGTTATTAGAAAAAAGGAAAAGAAAAAGGTAAAAGAGAAGGACATGTCGGCGGCAGTCGGAATGGGTGGAGCTGTTGTTACAGCGCCTTCAGCCACGCTGGCGGCGGCTGGTGTAAATAAAGCCGTTGCCATGGCGCCTTCAACTCCTCCTCCATATCCAGAAGCCACTCAGATAGATCAGCCTGTTCAGTCCCTGAAAGTAGGGAGATCTTTCTGCCCAGGGATGTGGACACAAGTAAGAACAGAATTACAGTTTGCCTATCCGGTATACCAAGACCCACAAGGGAAGAGGTACGAAGAACCGCTTGATTTTAAGGTGGTAAAATCTCTTGCAGAGTCGGTTCGTACCTATGGTACTACTGCTTCTTTTACAATGGCTCAATGGAAGCATTAAGCAGACATTGTATGACTCCGAGTGATTGGAGTGGCCTGGTCTGCGCCTGCTTAAGTCCAGGGCAATACTTAGACTGGAAAGCTTTCTTGATTGAGTATGCCACTGAGCAAGCAGCCAATAATCAGAGAGATGGAAATCCAGCCTGGGATAGAGATATGCTGCTTGGGCAGGGGAGATTTGCCAACCAGCAGATAGGATATCCTATTCAGATTTATGAGCAAAAAACAAGATAGCTATCAAGGCTTGGAGATCTCTTCCTAATAAAGGGGAGGTGAGTGGGAACTTGACTAAGATTCTACAGGGCCCCATGGAGCCCTTTTCAGATTTTGTAGCACGAATGGTGGAAGCAGCAGGGAAGATTTTTGGTGACCCGGATGCTGCTTTGCCACTAATAAAACAGTTGGTCTATGAGCAGTGTACTAAAGAATGTAGAGCCGCTATTACCCCTTATAAGAACAAAGGCCTAGAAGCCTGGATGAAAGTGTTTAGAGAGCTTGGAGGGCCGTTAACTAATGCTGGTGTTGCTGCTGCAGTAATACAGTTGGCCAGAAAAGGTGGAGGAAGTTCAGGAGTTTGTTTTAAGTGTGGCAAGATGGGACACTTTAAAAGACGGTGCCCCAGGGGAAGGAGTACAGAAAGTACAGGAAGTGTACAACGCCCCAGGCGGCCGGGGTTATGCCCAAAATGTAAAAAAGGGAACTATTGGGCTAATGAATGCCGTTCAGTGACAGAAATCCATGGCCAGCCTTTGACTCAAGGTTATGGTGGCGCTCGTCCAAAAAACGGACAGCGGGGCCCACGACTTCAGGGCCCACAAATATATGGGGCAGTAGAGAATCAGGACAAATAACAGAATCAAAAGAGATGGCCAACCCTCCACCATCCGAGAGGCCGCGGAGAGCCACTGCAGGCTCAGCAGGATTGGACCTCTGCTCCACCACCAGACTCGTATTAACACCCCAAATGGGGGTCAAGTTAATTGAAACAGATTTTAAAGGACCCCTTGAACCTGGTACAGTTGGTTTGTTGTTAGGGAGGTCATCATCAGCCTTGAGAGGACTTATTGTCCATCCTGGAGTTATAGATCCAGATTATACAGGAGTGGTTAAGATCATGGTAGCCTCCCCCCGTGGTATAACAGCTATCTCTCCTGGAGATAGAATTGCTCAATTGATCATATTGCCGAGCTTACATGACCGCTATGCAGCAAAGGATAGAGAGAGAGGAAAAGATGGTTTTGGGTCCATGGGCACAGATTTGACTTTTCTCTCCCTGGATTTGGACCAACGCCCCGTCTTGGAGTTAAAAGTTGATGGTAAAAAGATCCTGGGCCTTTTGGATACTGGGGCTGATAGGAGTATCATAGCAAAGAAAGACTGGCCTTCAGGTTGGCCCGTACAAGCCTCTTCTCAAACACTTCAAGGCCTGGGTTATGCTAAGACTCCAGATATGAGTGCAAGGTTATAAAGTGGCAGGACCGAGAAAACCACTCAGGAGAAATGCAGCCATATGTACTTGAGCTCCCTATCTCCCTTTGGGGAAGAGACCTTTTAAAGGATATGGGATTTAAATTGAGTAATGACTATTCTGATTCAGCCCAACGTATGATGCAAGGTATGGGATATGCTCCAGGCTTTGGAATAGGAAAATATTTGCAGGGACGAAAGAGTCCCATATCGATGCAGCAAAGACAAAAGAAACAGGGCCTGGGTTTTTCCTAGGGACCACTGAGGAGGGCATTCCCATAACTTGGAAGACGGAGGATCCAGTATGGGTTCCTCAGTGGCCACTTTCCTCTGTAAAATTGAATGCAGCCAAAGAGTTGGTGGATGAACAGATGTCTTTAAAGCATATAAAACCATCTGTATCTCCCTGGAATACACCTATCTTTGTCGTTAAAAAGAAATCTGGAAAATGGAGATTATTGCATGACCTGCGTGCCATAAATCAACAAATGCAGATCATGGGCCCAGTGCAACGCGGCTTGCCGGTTTTATCATCTTTGCCAGCCTCATTGCCCATTATAGTTATAGATATAAGAGATTGTTTTTTCTCCATCACTTTGTGTGCCAAAGATAGTGAGAGATTTGCATTTACTGTTCCATCCTGTAACCATGAGGAACCTGATCAGAGGTTTAAATGGGCAGTATTACCCCAGGGCATGGCAAACAGCCCCACTATGTGCCAACTGTATGTGGGGAAAGCATTGCTCCCTTGAGAAAGAATTTTCCAGATTTGAGATGTGTTCATTATATGGATGATATCTTACTGGCAGCTAAGAGTGAACAAATGTTAGATTGGTCCTATGAAGAATTAGTTCAATTATTAAAAAAGAAAAGGTTGTTTATTGCTCCTGATAAGGTTCAAAAGGAAAATGTGGTTGATTATTTAGGAGCAAATGTTGGACCTGAAAAGATAATACCTCAAAAGATTGAGATAAGAAAAGATAATTTAAAGACTTTAAATGATTTTCAAAGGTTGTTAGGAGATATCAATTGGGTAAGAGGCTATTTAAAGCTACCAGATTATGAAATAAGACCCCTATATGATATTTTGAAAGGTGACTCAGCACTTAATTCTCCTAGACAATTAACAGAAGAAGCAAGAAAAGCTTTATGTAAAGTGGAAGAAAGGTTACAGAGTGCCTTCCTAAAGAGATGGCAGGAAGGAAAGCCCATTGCATTGTGCATATTTGCCACCTATGGTCAACCTACAGGGTTGTTATGGCAGGATGGACCATTATTATGGACCTATTCAAAGATTTTTCCGAAAAAATCCATAGAACATTATCCCACTGCACTTGCTGCTTTAGCCTTGAATGGTATCCAACAATGTTTGCAGTCTTTTGGAGTTGCTCCTGCCAGTATAATAGTGCCTTATTCCAGTTATCAAATTAAGATTTTGTGTGGCACTGTAGATGACTGGGCAATATTGCAATGTAGCTTTGAAGGAGTAATTGATAACCACTATCCTAAACATCCATTGCTATCATTTTTTAAGGAGCACCCAGTGATATTCCCTAAGGTTACCTCAGCAATACCACTTCAAGGGTCACCAAATGTGTTTACTGACGGCTCAAAGACAGGCTGTGGAGCCTATTTGATAGAAAGACAAGAGCCCGTGTTATGTCAATTTCAACCGGGCTCCCCCCAAATAGTAGAGTTGAAAATAGTAATTGAGGTGTTTAAAAGATGTCAATTTGCATTCAATTTGATTTCAGATTCAGTCTATGTGGTCAACGCAGTGAAAGTATTAGAATTAGCAGGTCCTATTAAGAATAGTAGTACTGTGTGTGCCTTATTACAAGAGTTACAAATTTTAATCTGGCAGAGGAAAAGGTGTTTTTATATTCAACATATAAGAGCACATACAGGATTACCTGGACCATTAAGTGAGGGTGATGATAAAGTTGATCAATGGACCAGGATGGAATGCATTTTTTGGAGCTAATTCCTGGATCAAGCCAGACAGTTTCACCAATTATTTCATGTAAATGCAAAAACTCTACAGCAGAAATTCCATTTGTCTAGAGCAGATGCTAGACAAGTAGTTTTGGACTGTCCTCAGTGTGTGATTCATCATCATTCTCCCAGTGTGGGAGTGAACCCTAGAGGGTTGATGCCACTTAAAATCTGGCAAATGGACGTTACCCACATTTCAGAGTTTGGAACCTTAAAATATATTCATGTATCTGTGGATACCTGCTCAGGTATCATACATGCTACACCTATGAGTGGAGAAAAGGCTCGCAATGTCATAGGACATTGCTTAGAAGCCTGGGCTGCATGGGGAAAACCACAGCAGCTGAAAACGGACAATGGACCAGCCTATACGGTTCAGTCCCTTGTCTCCTTCTGTAATCAGATGGAGGTACAGCTTAATCACGGATTACCATACAATCCTCAAGGACAAGGAATTGTGGAGTGTGCTCATCGCACCTTGAAAGAATGCTTGCAAAAACAAAAAGGGGGAATAGGCCAAGGCCGTACCCCCAAGGAGAGAATATCTTTAGCCTTATTTACTTTAAATTTTTTCAATTTGGATGCTCAAGGCCGCTCAGCAGCGTACCGACATCAGGATTCCCATGGTTCACCTAAAAGCATGGTGAAGTGGAAGGACATTTTGACAGGCTCTTGGCGGGGGCCTGACCCCGTGCTAACATGGGCGAGAGGGTCGGTTTGTGTTTTTCCTCAGGATCAACAAGATCCAGTGTGGGTGCCTGAATGCCTTGTGAGGAAGATTCGTCATGAAGACCTTCCTAAGGATCCTGGTGTTAGTAGCAGTGAGTATGTCAGGAATGACCGAGCAAAGATGGGGGATCCTGTCGATATTCCCAAAGCCGATGCCGGTCAGACATGATGCAACTGTGTTTCCACGCTTATTTAGCAGTAATAGAAGCCTAGGCTTACCCTACCTTCCCTTTGATGATCAGAAAAGCCCTATAGAGGGTCATAGAAATGTCAGCTTGAAGGGTAGTCTGTGCTTTTTAATGAGCTTCAATAGGTCAGATGATACAAATGTATTAAATTGTCTCAGCACTCAGCAGATTTTTAACCACAACTGAGATTTGGAGGTAGGAGTGGTGGTTTGTTTTCAGGCAATGGTTCTCGCCTAAAAGGATGGTGGCCCACACGAGTCTCTGACCGGGACCCCCCCAGACAGCCACGCTGGGCACCTTTTTGTAAAGGATCCACAGGAGAGGAAGGACCTTTTCCCTGGACTGGATGTCAGGAGCACAGAGCATTTTGGGTTCAACAAGATTATTTTTCCTTTAGCCCCATGATTCGTAATATAGTGAATAAGTCTTGTACAGGAATGCTTGATATATCTACTAGGGATCCTCAGCAGACTGCCACCAATCCTTTTGATTTGTGGCTTTTGTGTGGAGTAAATGGAAGTTGCATGGACTTGGGACCTATTATTATGCTTGGAGGAGGAATTTATCAAAGAGGTAATTTTTCCCTAGGGTCCGCTCTCAAATTGGATTTTTCTAGCGGTAGTGGCTCTGATACTTGGAATTCTTTGTTTCATTCTTACCGCAACAAGAACTTTTCAGCTTCGCCAGTATGTCTCTGGCCTCCTTTTCTGTGGATTGTAAGTAATGGGAGTGCATCCTTGGGTGAAGAAAAGTTAGTATGCACTCCGGGCACATGTTTTTATGCCCTATGCTGGAATGCCACAGCCTTTCCTGTGGCTGTGGTGACTAGAATGCCTCGATATGTATCAGTTCCTGTAGAGGCTCCTAATACCATGTTGCTATTCAGGTTTAAAAGAGATTTTGGCATCACTGCAGCTATTGTTACTGCTATCACTGTTGCTGCTGTGGGAGCTACTGCCTCAGCTATTGCCTTGTCTAGTTCTATACAGACTGCCAATGCCCTGAATAACATCTCAGCCACTGTGGCACAGGCATTGGATACTCAGACCTCTATGAATTCTCATCTCAATGGAGGTCTTATGATAGTTAATCAACGCATAGATTTAATACAAGAACAGATTGATTCTCTTTGGCAACTAGCACAATTGGGGTGTGAGTGGAAATTGCAAGGTTTTTGTGTTACTTCTGTGCAGTATCAAAATTATACAAAGGCTGCTAATCTGTCTAGACAATTGTCAAAGTTCCTCTTACAGGATTGGTCGGCCGAATTTGAAAATTTGATGAGAGAGCTGAGAGCGACAATTGTCCACATCAACTCCACTCGGGTGGATCTGAGCCTGGCTACTGGATTAACTTCTTGGATACAGACGGCTATGGATCATCTTAAGGAGTGGGCGGGCGTAGGCTCTTTGGCGATACTAATGATACTAGCCTCTCTGGTTTGCCTATGGTGCATCTACAAAATGAGAACCACACAAAAGCGTAATGCAGCCATGATTATACAAGCCCTTGTCGCCATTGAGGCGGGCCAGTCCCCTCAGGCATCGCTCGCTGCCGTGAAGTAAATCTTCACTAAGCATAGTACCTGCCCACTGAGGTATTCGTTCCATGGATATTAGGGTCTGGCAAGTCAGTGACTGAGTTGACAGGTAAGTCTCGGCCACCTAAGACAGGGCAGTCCCGAGTGGGGAGGCTGACCCAGAGACAGGTAAGAGTTTGAGCACCGCCCTCCTACAGGCTCAGGCCCACTCTGAGATCCCCAGATAGAGGGATTACGAAGCCTTTCCAGGGACTTCTACCAACTTTAGAAAAAATAAAAAAGGGGGAACTCTAGAGAGCTGCGAAGTGCCGCACCCTAAAGATGGCGCCGGTCTCCACCTCCCACCAGCCCGACGGTGAGCGCTCTCGATTATTAACAAGTTCATATTTGGCAAAGACTGCTGATCTGGCTTGCTTCCGCATACTGTTCATTTAGTATTTAGCCTGTGGGTTGGGTCTGCCCGGGCATTCGGCATTCATTCAGAAGACTGTTTTCAAGGGACCTAAATAAACTGCTGGAGAAGAGCTTTTGTGAGTTGCGTCATCCTTGCTGGTCGAGGGGGATGCGACATTAGTACTTTAGCCTTCAGCCAATATTCTTTGCCCACCCTAGATATTCCTACCTCCTCCCCAAAGCATTGATCATCCCAATAAAGTTATTTTGCCTCCGTGAAGCTGATCCAGGAGTGTTGTCATTTCCTTTAGTATGTGAGGGGATTCTGAACTCCGAATCCATAACCCCTGCTCCATTTGCCCTCATAGACTGATATCTGTCAAGGATTCCTCATTAAAGATTAAAGAACTAGGGAAATTATAAATAATGTGAACGATGTATAAAATAGTAACCAAAGAGGAAAACATGGTGTAGCTATCAATGACAGGCTGACATAGTACATAATGTAAGGACAGCTTTTGGTTTTGTTGATGTTTGTGGTGCACAACACTTTATTTTTGTATTGAAAATAAATTTTTATACATTTGATTGCAGTTTTCCCTCCCCCTGCTTCTCCAAGATCCTCTTGCTCTTCATTTCCCCACACACCCAAATCTACAACCTTCTATTACTCTCATTAGAAAACAAACAGGAATCTAAAAATAGTAATAAGATAAAAGCAAACAAATCATAATAGGACAAAACAAACAACAACAACAAAACAAAAAATCCAGAAACTAAATAAACAAACAGAAAAAAAGCCCAAGAAATAACTATGTGTGTGTGTTTCTAAAGGAAACTTTGATATAGTAATGTAACAATGCAATAGGGAGGAAAGTCTAGAACTAGTTCCACCTTATTTGTTTCACATGAATATGCATTTTAAAAGGAGAATGAGTGTACAGAGGGAGTTAACAGGTAGTTCATAATGAGGGAAGTTTAAAAAAAAAACATGTTTGAGCAGCATAATCATGACTAGTACTATATTCTTTCAGTGCATATTCATATTCATAAGGATTCTTACTTCACTGACCAGTATATTACCAAGGAATTGCTTTGGTTAAGACACAATTTATAGTCGATACATACATCTCAAAAGGAAAAAATAACCTGGAAAAACATAGTCATGTTTTAGTAAATGTTTAAGAGAGTAAAGGAGGCAGTGTAATGGCAGTTACTGGATATAAAACAAGTAGTACATTTTGAGGTATTTTTTGAACTTTATCAGTAAGAGAATTTAATAAGGGCTAGGGTCATGCATGGGATTAAGCCTCAAGATGATAGAAACTATACAAATGTCTATTTCTCTCTTTTTAACGTTGAGAGAGGGAATTCTTTAATATTGGTCTAATCTGGCATATTAAACTTGGGAAACATTTGAATATGCCAAGACTGAGTCCTCTGCAAAATAGAGCTCAGAGGAGCCTTGATAGTATACTGTTGAGGAATCTTTGTCAGAGCAAGAAAATGAGGTATCTAAGGGCTGTAACCACTTACTGATTAGAGTATATATGTAGCATGCATGCTACAATAGGCTCCATCTTCAGCACCATACATCTCTCTCACACACACATACTGTCAAAACATACACACTTTAGTATTTAAGATTTTAGAATTGCTTGCACAATGTTTTATAATTAGAGATGACACCATTCAGGAAAAAAGGAAGTGACAAAGGCTCTTTTCAGCCATCTGCCTCCCAAAGTGTCATTTAGGATGTGTGAATACTAGTATGGCAGCATTCTCTAGTACATGTAATAAAGTAAATAGCATCCTTTTTAGGTAAACAGAGGGTGCTGACTTTGTGTGGACAATATCAAGGACATTCATTCTTTAGTATAAAACTCCTGGACTGAAAAAAAATAAATCTTGTTTTATGTGAAAATAAATGGGGCATGTTTTGGAGGAAAGTCTAATACATTGGTTCTCACAGGCTGATTTCAGTGCTCAGAGATCTGGTTACCGCCCTTTCTGAGGCACTCTCTGATGGTTAACAAAAGTTGCTGATGCCAATAACTCCACAGAAAGAGTATAGGAAGGTGGAAGTTCCTGGGATGAAGAAAGGAACTCTGGGTTTTACCCAGAGGAATCTTTCCTCCAGGAGACATGGAAGTAGACAGATGTGTCTGAGAGCTCTAGAAGGTAGAGCAAGCCACATGGCTGGTTGAGATTAGGATTAATCTAGGTGAGCTAGTTGTGAGTCTGCTCAGCTAAGGGCTAAGCATTTAAATATTAAAATGTCTTGGTGTATTTAATTATTGGAAATTAGGTTGCTGTGGATTTCAGGTTGAAAGGCCTCCAGGCCTCTAGCTACACCAGGCCTACAGGCTTCTGGCCACAGGCGTCCTGGCAGACCACAGAAGTTACCCTGCCAGGCCACCACCACCTGTTCCACTGGCCTAATATAACAGTTTATAGTTATTAATAAATATAATTAGTTAACAGAGTTTTGGTTTCAGACACAGTTTATAACAAGAGAAGAAAATATGAAGAATAGCTCCCTTTAAGATTTGCATCTCTAAAGTAACAAAAGTACCCCATGACACACACACCTTGGAGCAGTTGCTCATAAAATCTCATTGGTGAGCCTGCCTGTTTCCTGAAGTCTATTTCAGAATACCCTACTTTCCATAACCCTGCAGCTACCATCACAGAGGATTTGTTTGCTATGTTGTTTTGGAAGCATTTTCTAATTCCAATACGCTTTGTTTGAAATATTCTTTATATTCAAGTTTACTATTCCTTTATGTATAAAAAAGAACCGACTGCAAAAGGCATTCTGCCTTTTAACATGAGGCGTTATACTACTGTGGTCCATGGCTTATTCATTTGATGTGCCAAATAAAATATTTAATGTATTTTACATAAAATGTGAAAAAAGGGAATTCTTTTTTTTAATAAATTATTTTTTATTTCTTCAAGTTACATCTCAATCACAATCCCCTCCCTACTCCCCCCTCCAGTCCCACCCTTCAACCCTCTTCCCCCTCAACCCCCCATCCTCTTCCCTCCTTCTACCTGACTTTTTTTTTTTTTTTAGTTTAAGGTATTTCTTTTTTCCCCCCAACAGCTCTCCCTTTCAGTCCAAAAAATGGTTCTTTTTCTTATAACTATAAATAGAATACAAAACAACAGAAATAAATAGGCCACAATTATAAGAGTTATATGGCTTAGCATACATTCCCAAAAAAAGGGAATTCTTAAGGATTAGTTTGAGGCCCAGAAAGAATTTATGAAAAAATAATTAGTTTTGTAATAAATGTAGAAGAAAATATTTTAAGATAATTTGAAACCCACTCTCTGATATAGATTATATAGATTTTTAATACTAATAATTATTTAATAAAATTGTTAATGGATGATAGGATAGCTCATTGTAGAGCATGTGTGAGACATTGGATTACTGACTGCCAACACACACACACACACACACACACACACACACACACACACATGCAAACACAGACTCACAAACACACAAACACCTACACTCCTCCCCCCACACATAAATTTCTAGTAAATTGTATTAATCTTTCTTATCCTCAGATGAAAACTTAAATTGTTTTTTTTTTATTTTGATACTGTGGGAAAATAAATCAAAACATTAGAGTCATCCAGGACTTATTTACAGTGATGTTTTGTTGCTTACAGTTTCTTTTTCCTTTTTAATGAACAACTAGTTTCTGAAATAGACACACACACAATTTGGCACAGTAGCTATGCTTCAGCACAATGTAGTTGAATTGGAAGTTTCTGCTCTGAGGAAGCCATTATTGTTTGGCACTGGAAGGCCATTAGTCAAATCCCTATAGTATGAGATTTCTCAAGTCAGGAGTAAAATAATGACATGATGAGGACTCTTGTTTGCTAATCCTTACACTTGGAGACATTTATTACAGTGAATGCACAGCTAACCAGCTTATGGACAGGATGCCTTTTCTTTGACCATTAGTTTCCATTGTTACCACAGAATTTATTTCACTAATGAGAAGTAATAACACTGTCTTTACTGTATGCATATACTAGTTTTAAAAGATTTTTCTACCAAGTTCAAATTTTAAATGCATTAGGTTATAAATAATACATTGAAAGTATTGTATAAAACTCTCAAATTTAATGCAGCATTGTATTTTATAACATCATAATTTATTTTTATTAACTATTCCTTGAAGATATTTCACAAGTAAATGATATATACCCTACAACTGCAGAGGAAATAACATCTTATCCAAGTAGATACTGAGGAGTTAAATGGTATAATACAGCTAGGTAGACAAAAATCACATTAGATCAAAATCTTCTTTAAAAACTAATACACACAACATCAGCACATACCATATAAAATAATGTCAAATATAACATATAGTTAAACAATACTGAGATTTGAAGGCTCCAACTAAATTCTTACTCATTTTCATCCTCTCCTCTCCTCTTTGCCTTCTCCCCTCTGTCTTCCCCTCAATCCATCTCCCCATGTTTATTTTCCAGGTGGGACACTACTCTGACTCCTAAGCTGACCTTGAACTCATTATACATATTTCAAACTTTAGATCATCATACATCAGCTTCACAAGCATCGTGACTATAGGCACACAGTATGACACTTACTTCAGAACTCTGAATTCTATTGTAGATTAGATAGCACCTGTCATCTAATTATATAATATGTTATATAGTTTTATATATATATATATGTGTGTGTGTGTGTGTGTATACATATATATGTGTATATATATATTTAAATTATTTAATATATTTCTGCCTTAAACACATATTGGAAATCTTAAGATAACATTCCCTGGGAACCTAGAGGCTCCTCTGGCCAGGGAAGCAGATGGGCTTACTGCTTCACTACTGTCATCTCCAGTAGATCACATAGATCTTCCCTGTTTCATTACCCTCTCTATGCTAGTTGCTTTAGCCCAGTCTCCAACTACACTAGTTACTCCTTGGAAACTGACAGGACTCTATCTATGGGAAGGCTAACTGCAGATCTTCACCTCTCTGACTATTTCTTCAAATTGATTTGCCCAGTGCTACTCTCAGCCCTGTGACAGACCACCCGATCCACCCTCCCTATTACCTTGCACCATATTTCAAGAAGTCTAATAAAAATCTGGTGTAACAAGCTGATTTCTTCCTTTCTTTGGACCCTGCAGCACCCTTCCTCCTTGCCTATCTCCATTCCTAAGTGTCAGCTCCCAATAAATAAAAACACATTTTACCTGTAATACCCAGTAGGAACACCTATCAGGATACCAGAACAATTTCTTACTAGGCAACACACAGTCATCACATGCTTCTAAGAACCAGATATTGAAATAGAAACCAATGGAAAAAATATACTGAACAAAGACAAGAACAGATATCAGTAACCAGAATTACAACTTTCCCAAACCCAAAAACCTAGCCATCAGGATAAAATAAGACCAGTATCTGCCAGGAAATTAGGGGTCCACTGGAGCTCAACAACTCTTCCCCAATGAACCCCAAATATTCCAACATAGCTGAAACTCAAGACAAGCACTTTAAAATAGTCTTTATGGATGTGATAAAGTCCTTAAAGGGAACATGAGTAAATTTCTTAAAGAAATCTATGAAAACACAAACCGTGATAGGAAATAAATAAAACTGTTTAAAACCTGAAAGTGAAAAGAGAATCAATAGCAAAAACCTAAACTGAGGAAAATAAAAATTTAGGAATACAAAGAGGAACCTCAGAGAAAAGCCTCACTAAAAAAATTAAAGAGATGGAAGAGAGAATCTCAGGCAGTTAAAATATGGTAGAAGAAATGAATAAATACCTTTTTCAAAGAAAATGTTAAATGTAAAATCACTCTGGCACAAAACATTGAGGAAATATTATGAAAACAAAACCTAAGAGTAAATAGGAATACAGGAATAGAGGAAGACATACATATGTCTTGACCTCGGAAGAATTTCTATGAATATATGAAAACTTTCTTTTTTTGTTGTTTTTTTTTTTTTGATACAGGATGTTGGGGGAAGGTCTAATATCAGTGCTTCTGATAATTTCAATGCTGAGATTTGGTTACTTCCTATTCTGAGGCATTCTCTTGATAATTAATAAAAGTCACTGATAGCCAAGTAGCTGGGCAGAAAGAGTATAGGTGGGTGCTCCTGAGATTAGAACAGGAACCCTGGGCTTTACACAGAGGATTAATTTTTTTCCACCTGGAGACATGGAAGCAGATAGATGTTTTTGAGGACACTGGAAGGTAATCACAGGCACATGGTGGTTTGGGGTTAGGTGACCCGGGTTAACTTAGAGTAGCTAATTGAGAGTCTGCCCAGCTAAGGTTTAAGCGTTAAAACATTAAAAGGTCTTGGTGCAGTTAATTATTGGGGAAAGGACCACAGCAATTTATAAGCCCTCAGACCAAGCAATCCAGGGCTGTTGGACTCCCTGGCTCCCAGTTTCCCAGACACCCCTCAAACCCAGGCGAATCTCTCGCCAAGCTGCTGGTAATTCTACCAGCCTAATATAACAATGTATATTAGTTAACAGAGTTTAGGTTACAAATGGTGTAGGCCACCCTTGGTCCCAGGGCTCTTTCCTCAGGACAAATCAGGCAACCAGTTAATGTGGGCCAGGACTTCTGCTGCTCTGCCAAACTGCTGGTTGTTCCACCAGCCTAATCTTACAGTTTACACTTACTAATCACTACAAATCACTACAGTTGATAATTAAATTGCATTCCACAGGGTTTCTATGTGTAACAGCCTGGCTGTCCTGGACTTACTTTGTAGACCAGGCTGTCCCCAAACTCAAAGATATCCACCTGTGAAGAGAGCTGCGATGTGCCGGACCTTAAAGATGGCGCCGGTTTCCGCCTTCCACCAGCCCGACGGTGAGCGCTCTCAGTGGTAAACAAGTCCATATTTGGCAAAGACCGCTGATCTGGCTTGCTTCCGCATAAGTGGGCCTCTAAGAAGGCACCACGTGGCTTTACTTGGCTGGCTGTTCATATAGTATTTAGCCTGTGGGTTGGGTCTGCCCGGGCATTCGGAAGACTGTTTTCAAGGGACCTGAATAAACTGCTGCAGAAGAGCTTTTGCGAGTTGCGTCATCCTTGCTGGTCGAGGGGGATGCGACAAGTGGTGGCCCGTACGGGGAACCAAAAAAGACTCAGAACTCCTGTAGTCAGGGGCAGCGCTGGTAAGTTCCTGGGATAAATTAGGACAATAAAGTTTCACGGAGATAGCGAACAAAAGGTAAAGTTTCGCGGGGAAGCTGCGAACCGAAAGTAAATTTTTAATCATGGGATTGTCTGAGTCACATCCAATTTTTCTGGCTCTTCAGGAGCTACTTTTAGCTAGGAATTTGAAAATTAAGAAGTTTACCCTAGAAAGATTTTTGAATGAATGTGATTCCGTGGCTCCGTGGTTTGCGGTGCCCGGGAATCTTACAGTATCCTGCTGGGACAAATTAGGCAGGGACTTGGATTTTGCTTGGGAACAAGGTACTCTAAAGCATGGAGTAAGACCAATTTGGAAAATGGTGAGGAGTTGTTTAGAAGATCAGAGATGCTGTAACGCGATCAAGGAGGGAGAGTCAGCCTTGGGACTGCTGCAAGGGGAAAGATCTGAGCAGGCAGACAGTGAAAAGGAAAGTAACAAAGGCGAAAGATTTGAGCAGGCAGACAGTGAAAAGGGAGGCAAAAAGAAGGTTCCTCTCTATCCCGATCTTAGAGATTTTAGAGATTTTAGAGATTTGGAGGACTCAGAGGGCACAGATTCTGAAGGGGAGCTACACGCTCTTATAGAACAGTTGGAGAGGACTGTTATTAGAAAAAGGGAAAAGAAAAGGGTAAAAGAGAAAGACACGTTGGTGGCAGTCGGTGTAAGTGAAGCCGTTGCCGCAGAGCCTTCAACTCCTCCTCCATACCCACAAGCCATTCAGATAGATCAGCCTGTTCAGTCCCTGAAAGTAGGGAGATCTTTATGCCCGGGGATGTGGACACAAGTAAGAACAGAATTACAGTTGCCTATCAAGTATACCAAGACCCACAAGGGAACAGGTACGAGGAACCGCTTGATTTTAAGGTAGTTAAATCCCTTGCAGAGTCGGTTCATACCTATGGTACTACCGCTTCTTTTACAATGGCTCAAGTGGAAGCATTAAGCAGACATTGTATGACTCCAAGTGATTGGAGTGGCCTGGTCCGCGCCTGCTTAAGTCCAGGGCAATACTTAGACTGCAAAGCTTTCTTGATTGAGTATGCCACTGAGCAAGCAGCGATTAATTAGAGAGATGGAAATCGAGCCTTGGATAGAGATATGCTGCTTGGACAGGGGAGATTTGCCAACCAGCAGATAGGATATCCTCCTATTCAGGTTTATGAGCAAATAAAAAAGATAGCTATCAAGGCTTGGAGATCTCTTCCTAATAAAGGGGAGGTGAGTGGGAACTTAACTAAGATTCTACAGGGCCCCATGGAGCCATTTTCAGATTTTGTAGCACGAATGGTGGAGGCAGCAGGGAAGATTTTTGGTGACCCGGATGCTGCTATGCCACTAATAAAACAGTTGGTCTATGAGCAATGTACCAAAGAGTGTAGAGCCGCAATCACCCCTTACAAGAACAAAGGGCTAGAAGCCTGGATGAAAGTGTGTAGAGAACTTGGAGGGCCGTTAACTAATGCTGGTCTTGCTGCCGCAGTAATACAGTTGACCAGAAAAGGTGGAGGAAGTTCAGGAGTTTGTTTTAAGTGCGGCAAGATGGGACACTTTAAAAGACAGTGCCCCAGGGGAAGGAGTACAGAAAGTACAGGAAGTGTACAACGCCCCAGGCGGCCAGGGTTATGCCCAAAATGTAAAAAAGGGAACCATTGGGCTAATAAATGCCGTTCAGTGATAGACATCCATGGCTAGCCTTTAACTCAAGGTTATGGTGGCGCTCGTCCAAAAAACGGACAGCAGGGCCCACGACCTCAAGGCCCACAAATACATGGGGCAGTAGAGAATCAGGACAAAGAACAGAATAAAGAGAGATGGCCAACCCTCAGCCATCCGAGAGGCCGAGGAGAGCCACTGCAGGCTCAGCAGGATTGGACCTCTGCTCCACCACCAGACTCGTATTAACACCCCAAATGGGGGTCCAGTTAATTGAAACAGATTTTAAAGGACCCCTTGAACCTGGTACAGTTGGTTTGTTGTTAGGGAGGTCATCATCAGCCTTGAGAGGACTTATTGTCCATTCTGGAGTTATAGATCCAGATTATACAGGAGTGGTTAAGATCATGGTAGCCTCCCCCCGTGGTATAACGGCTATCTCTCCTGGAGATAGAATTGCTCAGTTGATCATGTTGCCGAGCTTACATGATCGCTATGCAGCAAAGGATAGAGAGAGAGGAAAAGGTTTTAGGTCCACGTGCACAGATCTGACTTTTCTCTCCCTGGATTTGGACCAACGCCCCGTCTTGGAGTTAAAAGTTGATGGTAAAAAGATCCTGGGCCTTTTGGATACTGGGGCTGATAGGAGTATCATAGCAAAGAAAGACTGGCCTTCAGATTGGCCCCTACAAGCCTCTTCTCAAACACTTCAAGGCCTGGGTTATGCTAAGACTCCACATATGAGTGAAAGGTTATTAAAGTGGCAGGACCAAGAAAACCACTCAGGAGAAATGCAGCCATATGTACTTGAGCTCCCTATCTCCCTTTGGGGAAGAGACCTTTTAAAGGATATGGGATTTAAATTGAGTAATGACTATTCTGATTGAGCCCAACGTATGATGCAAGATATGGGATATGCTCCAGGCTTTGGAATAGGAAAATATTTGCAGGGACGAAAGAGTCCCATATCTATGCAGCAAAGACAAAAGAGACAGGGTCTGGGTTTTTCCTAGGGGCCACTGAGGAGGGCATTCCCATAACTTGGAAGATGGAGGATCCAGTATGGGTTCCTCAGTGGCCACTTTCCTCTGTAAAATTGAATGCGGCCAAAGAGTTGGTGGATGAACAGATGCCTTTAAAGCATATAAAACCTTCTGTATCTCCCTGGAATACACCTATCTTTGTCATTAAAAAGAAATCTGGAAAATGGAGACTGTTGCATGATCTGCGTGCCATAAATCAACAAATGCAGATCATGGGCCCAGTTCAACGCGGCTTGCCGCTTTTATCATCTTTGCCAGTCTCATGGCCCATTATAGTTATAGATATAAGAGATTGTTTTTTCTCCATCCCTTTGTGTGCCAAAGATAGTGGAAATTCCATTTGTCTAGAGCTCATGCTAAACAAGTGGTTTTGGACTGTCCTCAGTGTGTGATTCATCATCATCCTCCCAGTGTGGGAGTGAACCCTAGAGGGTTGATGCCACTCAAAATCTGGCAAATGGACGTTACCCACATTTCAGAGTTTGGAACCTTAAAATATATTCATGTATCTTTGGATACCTGCTCAGGTATCATACATGCTACACCTATGAGTGGAGAAAAGGCTCGCAATGTCATAGGGCATTGCTTAGAAGCCTGGGCTGCATGGGGAAAACCACAGCAGCTGAAAACTACAATGGACCAGCCTATACGGCACAGTCCTTTGTCTCCTTCTGTAACCAGATGGAGGTACAGCTTAATCACGGATTACCATACAATCTTCAAAGACAAGGAATTGTGGAGCGTGCTCATCGCACCTTGAAAGAATGCTTGCAACAACAGAAAGGGGGAATAGGCCAAGGCCGTACCCCCAAGGAGAGAATCTCTTTAGCTTTATTTACTTTAAACTTTTTCAATTTGGATGCTCAAGGCCGCTCAGCAGCGGACAGACATCAGGATTCCCATGGTTCACCTAAAAGCATGGTGAAGTGGAAGGACATTTTGACAGGCTCTTGGCGGGGGCCTGACCCCGTGCTAACATGGGCGAGAGGATCTGTTTGTGTTTTTCCTCAGGATCAACAAGATCCAGTGTGGGTGCCTGAACGCCTTGTGAGGAAGATTCGTCATGAAGACCTTCCTAAGGATCCTGGTGTTAGTAGCAGTGAGTATGTCAGGAATGACCGAGCCGAGATGGGGGATCCTGTCGATATTCCCAAAGTCGATGCCGGTGAGACATGATGCAACTGTGTTTCCACGCTTATTTAGCAGTAATAGAAGCTTAGGCTTACCCTACCTTCCCTTTGATGATCAGAAAAGCCCTATAGAGGGTAATAGAAATGTCAGCTTGAAGGGTAGTCTGTGCTTTTTGATGAGCTTCAATAGGTCAGATAATACAAAATGCATTAGATTGTCTCACCAGTCAGCAGATTTTTTACCACAACTGAGGTTTGGGGGTAGGAGTGGTGGTTTGTTTTCAGGCAATGGTTCTCGCCTTGAAGGATGGTGGCCCACACGAGTCTCTGACCGGGACCCCCCCAGACAGCCACACTGGGCACCTTTTTGTAGAGGATCCACATGAGAGGAAGGACCTTTTCCCTGGACTGGATGTCAGGAGCGCAGAGCAGTTTGGGTTCAACAAGATTATTTTTCCTTTAGACCCATGATTAGTAATATAGTGAATAAGTCTTGTACAGGAATGCTTGATATATCTACTAGGGATCCTCAGCAGACTACCACCAATCCTTTTGATTTGTGGCTTTTGTGTGGGGTAAATGGAAGTTGCATGGACTTGGGACCTGTCATTATGCTTGGGGGAGGAATTTATCAAAGAGGTAATTTTTCCCTAGGGTCCGCTACCAAATTGGATTTTTCTAGCGGTAGTGGCTCTGGTATTTGGAAATCTTTGTTTCATTCTTACCGCAATAAGACCTTTTCAGCTTCGCCAGTATTTCTCTGGCCTCCTTTTCTGTGGATTGTAAGTAATGGGAGTGCATCCTTAGGTGAAGAAAAGTTAGTATGCACTCCGGGCACATGTTTTTATGCCCTAAGCTGGAATGCCACAGCCTTTCCTGTGGCTGTGGTGACTAGAATGCCTCGATATGTACCAGTTCCTGTAGAGGCTCCTAATACCATGATGCTATTCAGGTTTAAAAGAGATTTTGGCATCACTGCAGCTATTGTTACTGCCATCACTATTGCTGCTGTGGGAGCTACTGCCTCAGCTATTGCCTTGTCTAGTTCTATACAGATTGCCAATGCCCTGAATAACATCTCAGCCACTGTTGCACAGGCATTGGATACTCAGACCTCTATGAATTCTCATCTCAAAGGAGGCCTTATGATAGTTAATCAACGCATAGATTTAATACAAGAACAGATTGATTCTCTTTGGCAACTAGCACAATTGGGGTGTGAGTGGAAAATGCAAGGTTTGTGTGTTACTTCCATACAATATCAAAATTATACAAAAGCTGCTAATTTGTCCAGACAATTGTCAAAGTTCCTCTTACAGGATTGGTCGGCTGAGTTTGAAAATTTGATGAGAGAGCTGAGAGTGACAATCGTCCACATCAATTCCACTTGGGTGGATCTGAGCCTGGCTACTGGCTTGACTTCCTGGATACAGACGGCTATGGATCATCTTAAGGAGTGGGCGGGCGTAGGCTCTTTGGTGATACTGATGATACTAGCCTCTCTGGTTTGCCTATGGTGCATCTACAAAATGAGAGCCACACAAAAGCGTAATGCAGCCATGATTATACAAGCCCTTGTCCCCATTGAGGCGGGCCAGTCCCCTCAGGCATTGCTCGCTGCCATGAAGCCTTAAATCTTCACTGAGCATAGTCCCTGCCCACTGAGGTATTCATTCCATGGATATTAGGGTCTGGCAAGTCAGTGACGGAGTTGACGGGTAAGTCTCGGCCACCTAAGACAGGGCAGTCCCGAGTGGGGAGGCTGACCTAGAGACGGGTAAGAGTTTGAGCACCGCCCTCCTACAGGCTCAGACCCGCTGTGAGATCCCCAGATATGGGGATTACTTAGCCTTTCCAGGGACTTCTACCAACAAAAAAAAAAAGAAAATAAATATAAAATAAAAAAGGAGGAACTGTAGAGAGCTGCGATGTGCCGCGCCTTAAAGATGGCACCGGTTTCCGCCTTCCACCAGCCCGACGGTGAGCGCTCTTAGTGGTAAACAAGTCCATATTTGGCAAAGACCGCTGATCTGGCTTGCTTCCGCATACGTGGGCCTCTAAGATAGCACCACGTGGCTTTACTTGATTGGCTGTTCATATAGTATTTAGCCTGTGGGTTGGGTCTGCCCGGGCATTTGGAAGACTGTTTTCAAGGGACCTGAATAAACTGCTGGAGAAGAGCTTTTGCGAGTTGCGTCATCCTTGCTGGTCGAGGGGGACGCGACACACCTGCCTTTGTCTTCCATATGCTGGTATTAAAGGCATGCACCAAAACTTTCCTAAGCCAAAGAAGGACGAAAATGCCTATCAAGGCACAAAAAGCATACGGAACATCAAATGGACTGGACCAGAACATTCCTGTTCATAAAAGTAGTTTATATTATAGCTAAATGGTTGGCAGTGTTAATCCTTAACTTGCCATTATAAATAATAACAGAGACACCTGACAGATTTTAATAATCCTAAACCTGGATTGTGCAATTGTAATCTGAGTTCATCTAAGCTAGCTTTTAATGCTATTCCCCAAATAAGACCTCAATATATACATACGTCCCCTTGGGATGTTATTCTCCACACTATGCCCATGCTCCAGGCCATGTGGCATGATGTTCTTCCATCTATAATCCATGGTGTGTCCTCTCCTTCTTCCTCTTGACATCTCCTTCCCATAATCTTCTCTCTCTGTCTCAAAAGCCTACCAATCTTTTTACCCTCCTACCTCTCTTCAATCCAATCCAGGCTCCAACATTTATTCAACCAACAGAAACAATGGTTAGCAGGCAAGGTAACACAACATCACTTGGTGTCACTTGGTGTACTTATGGCCTGGCACAGCAAACAGGCATTTGGGAGCAGATTAATATTTAGAATACATAACAGATCATTGTATTAATTCCCTCTTTTTATCTAATAGCCCTTTCTGAGACATTCTCTTATTGGATAGTAAATGTTGCTGATAACCAATTAGATGAGCAGAGGGAGAGTAGGAAGTCAGGACTTACTGGGAGAAAGAGAGGAACCCTAGGAAGAGATAGAGTAAGCTCTCTTTCTGTAAGGAGACATGTAAACAGATTGATGTCTCTGTGTCAGCTCAGAAGGTACAGAGAACTACAGGGTTAATGAGCTAGTTGAGAGTCTACTCAGCTAAGGCCTAAGCGTTGAAATATTAAAAGGTCTTGGTACATTTATTTTATGGACCTGCTGGTTGCCCTGGGTCTCAGGCCTTGTCACCTTATCACCTTTTCAGGAGACCTAAGCTGTGTCAGGTTTCCTGCTAGGCCTGCTGGCCTACGAGAACAAATTCCCCTTGACACATAGTAATCAAAACAATAACGGAATAGAAAAAGAAAGAATATTAAAACCTTCAAGGGTAAAGACCAAATAACATATAAAGGCAGACCTATTAGAATAACATCTGATTTCTCAATGGATACTATAGAAGCCAGAAGGCATTGACATATGTTCTACAGACTCTAATAGGGCACACATGCCAACCCAAACTAGTATATTCAAGAAAATTTCCAGTCACAGTAGATAGATAAAATAAGGAATCCAAGGATAAATCCACATTTAAGCATTGTCTACAAAACCATCTGCACAGAATGCACTAGAAGGAAAACTTCAACCTGAAGAATTTAAGTATACCCAAGAAAACAATAAAAATTAATAATGTTGAACCAGAAAATAAGCATACTCACCCAGACGTAATGTAATAAAGATGGTTTTAAGAGGAAAGTTCATAGCACTTAGTTCAGTCATTTAAAAAAAAAAATGGAGACATCTCATAGTAGTAACTTAATAGCATACCAAAAATCTAAACAAAATTCCAACAACTTTTCACAGATCTTGAAAGGAAAATTTGGAAACAACTTCATATGGAAACACACCAGTTTCTTATGGAAACATACACACACACACACACACACACACACACACACACACACACACACAAAACAAAAATCCACCTAGGATAGTTAAAACAATCCTGAGAAGCGAAAGAACTGGTAGAGATATCATTAGCCCTGATTACAAGTTGTAATATAGATCTATAATGATTTCAAACAAACAAAAACCCATAATATTGGCACAAAAACCAGGTTAATCAATGAAATGGAATTGAGAATCAAGGCAAAAAGCCACACACTTAAGGTCACCTGATCTCTGATAAAGACTAGATCACTATTAGCATAGGCACTAAGATCAAAAATTAATAAATTGGGTACCATGAAACTGAGAAGCTCTGCATGGCAAGGACACTTTAAAACACCTGAAGTAGCAGCCTACCAGATGAGAAAACATATTTTACTAATTACACATACAATAAAGGGCTAATTTCGAAAATATGTAAAGAACTAAAACAAATGTGTATAAAGAAATTAAATAACCCATTTAAAATGGGTTACAGATATAAAAAAATAATTTTAAAAAGTTAAAACTCAAATGGTTCTGTAACAATGGAATAATCAACATCCTTAGTTATCAAGGAAATGTAAATAAAAACTAGTTGAGAATTTAGTATTATTCCTGTCAGAATGGATACAACCAATAAAAAGAGCGAAAGTTCATGCTGGTAGGATATTGAGTAGAAAAAAATACATCATTGATGATGGGAGTGGAAATATGTATAGTTACTATGGAGATTAGCACAGAAAAGAAAACAGGAAATATGGGAAAAGCCAGCTAAAATTAAAGGCCATTTGAGGACTAGTATGTAGTCCTAACACAATACAATCTTCCTAAAATATATAAACATATGAAGGCTATCTAAGTGTAATTGCCAAATAATTTGAGAGACAGAGCTCCAGCTGATCATTTCTTGTCCCCAAATAAAGCTTCCAACACTGGGATTAGATTGCATCTAATTGAGTTATTGGCCAAAGGGGTCCCATGGGAATCCCGAAACAACCCAGAGTGTTATCAAGACTATAGTTGCTCTCCACAAATTGATATCAAGGCCCTATTACTGAAGATAACACACACACACACACACACACACACACACACACACACACATGTGTGTGTGTGTGTGTGTGTGTGTGTGGATTATTGACTATTGAGATGCTAAGCTGGTGCATACATAGAGCCTTTATACCAATCTTCTTTGGTACAGGAAGTTATTTTGCATGCTACACATAGTGAAACACATATATCAAAGGTAGTCACTAAACCTTTGATTTACAATTGTCCAGCCTCCAAGAGATATGCTAGTTCAATGGTGGCACAAAGCTGGTGAGGGTAATGAACCAATATCTGATTTGGCTGAAGGCCTATTTGACACGATGAAACCCATACCTGAGACTTTTTTGGGTGACCAAGAACTCAATACAAGATATCCAAGGGCCTAGGGTACCACCAAGTACACTTTTTTTCCTAAAAGAAACGAACAATAACTAGCAGTAAAATTATCTTAATGACATTCAGCTATAGTCAAAGGACAGTGCCTTGAGAGAAAGAGTTGAAAATCAAGAGAGGATGGAGCACACCAAGAAAATAAGCCCCTCTAAATCAACTGGATGGAAGCACTTAAGAAGTTATAGAGATTGAGGCACCATGCACAGGACCTGCATGGGTCAACACTGGAAAGGGATGCCTAAAGCTGAAAGCATAAGTGGACACATGCTCCAATTTCTATCTCAGGAGTTATCATCAGTTTATAATCACTTTCAATTTTTTTCCTCCAAGGGAGTCTCCCAGGGGAGACAAACTATTCTGAATGGCAGACTACATACCCAACAGTAGATGACAAACAGAAAGTGAACTCAAGTTGAAGGTTCCCTGTCTCAATATGTCATATCAGAGATTTTTAGTTATCTTTTTATACTTTTATTTATTATTTAGAAGATATAAGTATATAGCTATTATATTTATATCTTATCAAATATAATGATATATTAATTATATATGTGTGTAATATATAACATATATATGAATATATATATAATATTCATTATTTTTACCCTATAAGCCTTTTGTATGTACATTTTGTCTTTCAGTTTAGTGTTTGTATGGGCTTCCTGAGTGTGCAAAATAGTGGGTCTCTGTTCCTTGGGCTTTCTCTTGACCCAATTCCCTCCTCTTTATTCTATCCTATTCTGATGTACTAAATTTTGTTCCATCTTTATATTGTATTATATTATATTACATATTAGATTTATTAAGTTATTACCCCTTAGATGCCTATTTTTTAAAATTTATTTATTTATTGCTTCAGGTTGCATCTCCATCATAGAGTCCTCTTTCCACCCTTCCCAGTCCCACCCTCCCACCTTCTACCCCTTAACCCTTCCATCCCGCTCCTGTGGAGTGGAGTGTCCCCACATAACAGTTCCCTACCCCAGTTCAGCAGTCATATGAGGCTCAAGAGCCTCCTCATACACTGGAGGCCTACAAGGCAGCACCACCAGGGAAAAGTGTCTCAATGACAGGGAGAGAAAACAAACAAACAAAAAAGTCTATGCCCATGTTCCCTTTGTTGCGTTGGTTGTAGTATAGCTATCGGTACTATATAGCTAAAATCCGACTATAAGTGAATAGACGCCATGTGCACCCTTCTGAGTCTAGGTTAGCTCACTCAAGATGAGCTTTCCTAGTTCCATCCGTTTGGCTGCAAATTGCATAATTTCCTTGTTTCTGATAGCTGAGTAGTATTTCATTGTGTAGATGTACCACAGTTTTTTAATCCATTCTTCAGTTGAGGGACATCTGGGTTGTTTCCAGTTTCTAGCTATTACAAATAAAGCTGCTATGAACACAGATGAGGAAACTTCCTTGTGATTCGGTGAGGAGCCAGTTGGATGTAGACCCAAAAGTGGTATGGCTGGGTTCTGAGTCAAAGCTATTCCAAGTTTTCTAAGATATCGCCATACTGACCTCCATAGTGGTTACACAAGCCTGCACTCCCACCAGCGCTGGAGGAGTGTTCCCCTTTCTCCACACCCTTGCCAACATGTGGTGTCATTTGAGCTTTTGATCTTAACCATTCTGACAGGTGTGAGATGGAATCTCAGAGTAGTCTTGAGTTGCATTTCTCTGATGATTAAGGACGCTGAGCATTTCTTCAAGTATCTCTCAGCCTTTAGGAATTACTCCTTTGTGAATTCTCTGTTTAGTTCTTTTCCCCATTTTTTAATTGGATTGTTTGTTTTCTTGGCATTTAATTGCTTGAGTTCTTTGTAAATTTTGGATATTAGCCCTTTGTCAGATGTGGGGTTGGTGAAGATTTTTTTCGCAAGTTGTAGGCTGCCATTTTGTTCAAATTACAGTGTCTTTTGCCTTACAGAAGCTTTTCAGTTTCATGAGATCCATTTAATGATTGTTGGTCTTAGGTTAAGCTGTTGGTGTTCTGTTCAGGAAGCTGTCACCTGTGCCAATGATGTCGAGGGTTTTTTCCACTTTTTCTTCTACTGAATTTAGTGTGACCAGGCTTATGTTAAGGTCTTTGATCCACTTGGCCTTAAAGTATTGTGCAAGGTGATAAGTATGGGTCTAATTTCATTCTTTTACAAGTGGACATCCAGTTGGACCAACACCATTTGTTGAAGATGCTGTCCTTTTTCCATTGTGCAGTTTTGGCTTCTTTGTCAAAAATTAGGTGACCATAGGTGTGTGGGTTCATTTCTGGGTCTTCAGTTTGATTCCATTGATCCACTGGTCTGTTTCTATACTGGATCCATGCTGTTTTTATTACTATTGCTCTGTAGTACAGCTTGAAATCTGGGATGGTGATACCTCCAGATGTTTTATTATTATTATTATTATTGTACAGGATTGATTTAGCTATTCTGGTTTTTTTTTGTTGTTGTTATTCAATAAGAAATTGAGAATAGTTTTTTCCATGTCTATAAAGAATTGTGTTGGTATTTTGATAGGAATTCCATTGAATATGTATATTGCTTTTTGTAGGATGGCCATTTTTATATGTTGATCCTACCTAACCATGAGAATGGGAGATCCTTCCATCTTCTGATGGCCTCTTCAATTTCTTTCTTCAAGGGCTTGAAGTTCCTGTTGTTCAGGTCCTTTACTTGCTTAGTTAGAGTTACCCCCAGGGATTTTACATTGTTTGTGACTATTGTGAATGTAGTTGTTTCCCTGATATCTTTCCCAGCCCATTTATTTGCTGTATAAAGAAGGGCTTCTGATTTTTTTGAATTAACTTTGTATCCAGCCACCGTGCTGAAGGTGTTTATCAGCTGTAAGAGTTCTCTGGTGGAAAATTTTGGGGTCACTTATGTATACTATCATATCGTCTGCAAATGGGAATAATTTGACTTCTTCATTTCCAATTTGTAGCCCCTTGATCTCCTTTAGTTGTCTTATTGCTCTAGCAAGAACTTCAAGTATTATATTAAAGAGATATGGTTAAAGTGGGCATCCTTGTCTTGTAAATGTTTGAAAATTTCTTAGAAAATACATCTATAATGACTCATAACATAAATCATATAATATTTAATAGTGGTGAAAATATCACTTAAAAATGAATAGTTTTTAAATTCCATGATCTGTAATATACTTTCCAAATCTTTTAACTAATATAGAACTTTTTTCAGTTGCATATTTTATAGTATTTAACTTGAAAGTGTTTACATTGTAGGAGTTCTTTATAATTTCTTCTTATATGTCTTTCACTTAATATAATTGCTTATTTTTTTATTGCTTAACTGACACCTATGATATATGGTTAATGAGAAGATATGTTTCTCTGACAGACATTGATTGTAGAGCAGGGGTTATGAAGGACGTACCTACCCTGTCTTGGCAGAGATAGGCTGTCGACTTACCTGCTTCCAGGTTTTGTCCTTTTTGGACAGCATTCTGTCTACAGTTGGGGCAAGGGGCTTTTCCTACCAAGAGAAAGGCTTGCCACTAATTCAATCATCTCCCACTGGAGATTCTTCGATGCTCATCTCTACTTGGAAGACAATGACTGAAGATCGATGCTATAATGTATGGAGAGAAAATGGGAACTGTCCAGGCAGCCACTCGTATTTCATTTCTTAGTTTGGGAAGCTGCAGGCCCTGTACTTCCTATAAAATCAGATATATTTTTCCTTCTCAGATCTCTGAGGTGGTTGAAGAACAGATAGCTAGAGTCTCATAATTAAATTTTGAGTTGTTTAGGAGTCAAGAGAGTGTTATAGATCTAAGAAGATACTTTTAAAATTGTGTTGCAAGTTATTATGAATGTTGAGTCAGATATAGAACTTTAAACTCATGGAGAAGTTTAGATAGTAGAATGTTAAAATCAGGTACTAAATACATATGGACTGGTCATTGGGAATGTACGTTAAGCCATATAACCCTCATAACTGTGGCCTAATTACCTCTGTTGTACTGTATTGTATTTATTATTCTAAGAGAAAGAGCCATTTGTTGGACTGAAAGGGGAAACTATAGGGGGAAATAGGATATACCTTAAACTTAAAAGAAAAAAAAAGGGAAGAGGATGGGGGATTGAGGGTGGGAGGGTGGGACTGGAGGGGGGATAGGGAGGGGACTGCGATTGAGATGTAACTTGAAGAAATAAAAAATAAAGAAAAAAAAGAAGATATGTTATCTATGTTTAAATATAAATCATTAGAACATGAATAAATGTGGAGTTTCTATTGCTAAAAATACACGTAATGTCATTCAAAAAAATATTTGGAGACAAATTCTAATATTTGGTACAGTAAGTAAACCCAATTTTTATCAGAAACAACCAGCTTTAGAGACACTTGTAGGTGAAGTTATCAAAGGTTAATCATTATCAGGAACATCTTACAATTTCTCTGTACATTTAGGGCTCCATATTCCACATTATCCCAATCGAAAGATTTTTCCATTGGTCTGACTTAGTGTAAGGGTTCCTATAATCCTACCTGACAAAATGAGTAAAACTTCTCTAAGTGTTCCAGTTTCATGCTTTGGGACTGGATATAGCTGCATGAGGAATATTACCTTGAACAGTTTCAGAAGGACTTTTGTAGTACAATGGCTACTAGAATGATTGTGAGGGTAATTGGACTTTGGATTCTCTCATGGAGGCCTGGAATAGGAAAAGGAAATTTTTTTATATTTTACAACTATCAAAGTAAACCTTGGTTTGAAAGCCAGATTTTAATTAGAGAATTATGTGAAGATTGTGATCATGCTAGAACAGGAGGGATGCAAATGAACATTAGTGCAGGGAAAAGTGAATGTGTATGAAAACCTATGCCTCAGGTTTTAACTTCTGGGCAAGGATCCTGGAAATACAATTTTGAATGGTGGAGACACAGTAGTTTGTAGGAATCCCATGGACACTGTATGATATCATGGGCAGAGTACTGAGAAAGGGGTCAGAGTCTTGGGTATTTGAACATTATAGAATGTATTATTTACTTAAAACTATATCATTGTTGATTATGTTTACCCTGAAGACTTTCTTCACTATAATGAAGAATGTATTTTTGAGAGAGTACTACTGTGGACAAGGTCACTAGTGACTGACTGCACACTGAAGCCTAGTTAGGCTGAGCAAAATTTGCAGTGAAATTTTGTTCATTAGTGGCAAAGTGAATGATAACATTTTAGAAAAGCAGAGATCAAAGAGTAGCATGTCAGGGTATAAGCGCTGAGTTAGGTAGCTTTAATGTACATTAGAAGCTGGGGAGAGTAACTATATTTCTTCTAGTTTTTTGAGTTCTTTGTGGCGATGTAGGCAGCCAGTGGTTAAGTATGTTGATTAAATAGTAGAACAGGCTATAGATATAATTCAACAGCAGAATTCTTACCTGGTGTATTTGAGGTCTCAGGTTCCACCATATACTCAGTATCCAAGATGGCACTGGGGTGGAACCTGGTACCTCATATATTCTAGGTTAGTACTCATATACTAAAAGAAAACTGTGGAGTCTATATTCTGTTATTGACAAATACCCTTTGAGCCAACCACTAAAACATCATGATGATGATAAATTTTTGATAGAAATGGAAATTAAAGAAAGCCCAGAGGCCCTGATTTACACATAACTACTTCAATATATATATAGTTTAGATCATTTATATATAAGCAAATAATTTCAGTAGTTTCCCAATAGTGATTAGCTGTCAGTCTTCATTGACTTCTAAATTAGATTTTATGATTAAATCTCTATATTGTATTCAGTTATATTTGCAAATCTGTCATATGAAAAACTGAAACTAAACCAGTATGAAGAGACACTGCCGTTTTACTATAAAAATAAAAATCTTGTCTATTCCAATTAGTGACTCTGAAAGACAATCTCTCTGGTGAGTACAGTTTGATAGTGAGTAGATGCCACTGAAATTGCCTCCACTGATTTCTTTGTATTGCATTTCTGATCTTTTAATTCTTCATATCACTTTACCCATAAATTTAATCAATTTTATTACTCTTAAAATTATGTAAGAAGAAACAATTACCTCATAGGAGTATTGTGAGATGTATACCATCACATATTTTAATAAAATTAGCTATTTATGAACTGAATTGCCATTGTTGCATGATGTTGTGAATATTTCTATCATCCAGCATTTTGAATCAGTAGCATAATGATAATTTGTGTTGATAATGAAGCTCTCTAAATGTGTTCTGAATCATAAAAGAAAGATGAGATTAGGTTCAGAATAGCTTTAGTTCCAAGTGACTCATCTGTCTCATTAATCTACTAAATTAAGCCTCAAAGTCTTTTGGAGTATTTCTTCAGAGAAATACTCCACAGAGCCCTTACTAAATAGTGCTGGAATAGCTACCGTTCCCATCCCTGACATTTGGTGCTAAAAAGAGCATTTTACCCACTGAGGTGTATTCCCAGATCTTAAATTTTGTGAAGTAATTTCTGTCACTACCTTTGCCTGAGGAAGCCATCATGACATTCCAAAGAGAATTGCAATTTCACAATTAAACATTTGAATTTGTCTAAGCAGTATGAGGTTTCATTATGTCATACATTTACACACAAGGTTTATCTTCCTTTTCTTCTCGATTCCCCTTACCATCGCCTTTCAACTTTCTATATATTCCCAATAACCCACTAACCTCCTTTCTACCTTATTGTCTGTATGTTCTATTGTTTCTCCCATTTTTCTCAACACATTTTCCCTCATTTTTGAATGACCTTCTAATACTCTAAGTTTTGAGACAGTTGCTGTCAAAAGGCCAAAACCTCACACTGCATTTGTCAGAATTACATAGGTATAAAACCTTAAAAAGACACATGTCAGCTCCTGACGGTACCCCTTGTTCTACTCCAAATAGATGAAGAGCATCAAAGAACTTCCATTTGGAGATGGCTGTGTAAGTGCAAGATTGTCACTGGGCAAGAGAAAGCCCTTGCTTCAATGGTAGACAGAATGCTATCTGAAAAGGACAAAACTAGGAACCAGGTAAGTCAACAGTCTATCTCTGCCAAGAGAGGGTAGGCAAGTCCTTTATAATTCCTGTTTTACAATTAAGGTCTGTCAGAGATTCTGGGCCAGAAGTCTGAAGATAGATGCTTCAATGTTGTAGAGAGAAACTGGGAACTGTTCAGTCAGTCAGTTTTCTGTCATTTCTTAGTTTTGGTAGCTACTTTCTCTGCATTTCCTGTCTATTCAGATATATTTATCCTCCTCAGAATTCTGATGTGGTTGAAGACTAGATAGTTATAGTCTCACAGGTAAGTTTTAAGTAGTTTAGGAATTAAAAGGATGTTCTTGGTCTAAGAAGATGTTTTTAAGTTGGAAATACAATTTTGGATGGAAAATGAGTTAGGTATAGAACTTTAAACTCATCGAGATAGATAGATAATAGAATATTAATATCAGTTGCCAAATATGTATGGACTGGACATTGGGATGTATATTTCATAATTTTCATAATTGTGGCCTATTCTTATTGTTTTGCATTGTATTTATTGTTATAAGAAAAAAAACTTTTTATTGGACTAAAATGGGGAGCTGTTGGTGAAAACATACACCTTAAACTAAAAAAAAAAGCTGAAAGGTAGGAAAGGGGGTAGGAGGGTGGAACTATAAGGGGTAGCAGGGAGAGGGACTGTGATTGAGATGTAACTTGAAGAAATAAATAAGTATTGAAAGAAAAATAAATCAGTTAAGTGGAAAAAGATCCTTTAAAGAAAGAAGAGTTGCTGTTCTTACAGAAGTCCCAAGATGGATTTCCACAAAGCAAATTGGACTACATATAATGGTCTGTAATTTTAGCCCCAGGGGAATCCAATATTGTCTTTTAGCTTAGGCAGGAACCCACACAGTCTCAAATACACACACACACACACACACACACACACACACACACATACACACACACACACACACAAAATTAAAAAATAAAAACTATTTTAAGAATCAGTGGGTATTTCTCTTAACACAGAGGTAAAAAGTCTCTGATGATCTGGGATGACTTTCTCTTATGTGATTCAACTTTTCCTTGAATTCTTGTCTTTCTTCATTGTTAATAAAGAAGTTACATAACATTTATCTCCTAAAGTATAATCATTTGGTTTATTTGCTTGTGTTTCTTCCTTAGACTGAAAACAATATATTTAAGGGCCCTTAACATCCAAAGTTTACCTCTGATTTTTGTTTTACTTTTTACTAAAGCATGGTTTATGAAAGACTTTAAAGATATGGAAACATGTCTCAGATGTGATCAGTCTATTATGTATACTGGTAATAGTTGTATGTTTGGAAATATGCATATGCTGTATTTTCCTGGAAAAGACTAGGCAAGTTTCTGCTGATCAACCAATATCTGGCTGCTTCTATTCAGAAAATTTTCTTAATTTATTGACATTCAGATAACAGTGATTAATATTCAAGTTTATGAGAACTATCTTAAGTCAACTTTTCCACAATAGATACATTAAAAAAAAACAAATAAACAAGAGTCACAAGTAAGACATTGTTTGTGTGAGACCTACCTTGGAGAAAAAGATCACATACACACATGTCTATTCTTGGCAGATTGTGAACACACAGAACATAACAGAGTGGTGATTCCATTAAATTCCAACTTGGTAAAAGAAGAACTTTTATTGGAGCTACTTATAAGATTATAAAAGAGGTTTCTTACAGGATCAGGGAAGCCTCAAATGGACTTGCATCAGCAAATAGTCTATCCCAACAAGAGCAATGACACACTTATGCTGAAGGACTCTTCACCCATCTTAGCATCTGCTCTAGGCAGTGTTGTTGTGTTTTCTCTTCCCCTAGCAGTGATTTCCCACTCACATTATCTTGGAAGAAGGGCTGTCATGAATCTTGAAAGTTCACCTTTCCTAGACTTGTGAAGTTTGCTTACTTCATTGTTCTAATGAGCCTTACCTCTACTGGCTGGATGAAAATTTAAATTCAGAAGAGACTGCTATAAAGCAGATATTTCTTGAAGAAAGATTTCCCACAAATCTGTCAAGGAGTAGAGTAACCCAAGGAATTTGAAGCAAGGACATTACTGCCAGTCATGTCTGTCTTCAACTTGATAATTGGGTTCACTGTGAAATCTACATATCTTTTGTTTTGTCATGCCAGGAGGAAAATTTGTTTGGAATCTGTATTTCTGTAAATGAGTCTTTCCCTGTTCTGAAAAACTTACCCACATATATGACAAGCATAAATATTTAGTCACTGATGACTAGGAAAAGTGAATGTATGAGGCCACACTTAGCTCCCTAGTGGGTACTGGAACCACAGGTATTAGGAATAGAGAGTATGGAGACTGTAGCAATAGGTACTAAAAATACTAAGTGTTTAAAAACATCCATTCTAAGCATAGATATTCTGAGCATGAATTTTCTTTTCCTTTTTTTATTACTTATTTATTATTTCAAGTTATATCTCCATCACAGTGTCCTATTTCCACCTTTCCTAGTCCCGCCTTCTCGCCCTCCCACTCTCTAACCCTATCCCTTCCAGCACACTCCTCTGGAGTGGAGTGCCCCTACATAACAGTCCACCACCCCATTTCAGCAGTCATATGAGGGCCAAGAGCCTCCTCCTACACTAGGGGCCTACAAGGCAGCACCACTAGGGCAAAGTGTCTCATTGACAGGAAAAAAAAAATTCTATGTTCATGTTCCCTTTGGTGCATTGGTTGTAGTATAGTTATCCTGTGCTATGTGGCTAAAATCCGATTGTAAGTGAATAGATGCCGTGTGCATCCTTCTGAGTCTGGGTTAGCTCATTCAGGATGAGGTTCTCTAGTTCCATCCTTTGGCTGAAAATTGCATGATTTCATTGTTTCTGATAGCTGAGTAGCATTTCATTGTGTAGATGTACCACAGTTTTTTAATCCATTCCTTGTTTGAGGGAGATCTGGGTTGTTTCCAGTTTCTAGCTGTTACAAATAAGGCTGCTATGAACATAGATGAGGAAACTTCCTTGTGATTGGTAAGGAATAATTTGGATGTATACCCAGAAGTGGTATGGCTGGGTCCCTAGGCAGAGCTATTCCAAATTTTCTAAGATATTGACAGACTGATTTCCATAGTGGTTGTACAAGCCTGCACTCCCACCAGCAATTGAGGAGAGTTCCCCTTTCTCCACACCTTTGCCAACATGTGCTGTCATTTGAGCTTTTGATCTTAGCCATTCTGACAGGTGTGAAATGGAATCTTAGAGTCCTCTTGAGTTGCATTTCTCTGATGATTAAGGATGCTGAGCATTTCTTCAAGTGTCTCTCAGCCATTAGGGATTCCTCCTTTGTGAATTCTGTTTAGCTCTGTTCCCCATTTTTTGATTGGGTTATTTGGTTTCTTGGCATTTAATTTCTTGAGTTCTTTGTAAATTTTGGATATTAGCCCTCTGTCAGATGTGGGGTTGGTGAAGATTTTTTTCCAATCTTTAAGTTGCCATTTTGTTCGAATTACAGTGACTTTTACCTTACAGAAGTTTTTCAATTTCAAGAGATCCCATTTATTGATTGTTGGTCTGAGATCCTGAGCTGTTGGTGTTCTGTTCACGAAGTTGTCACCTGTGCCCATGAGTTCTAGGATTTTCCCCACTTTATCTTCTAATAGATTTAGTATTTCCAGCCTTAAGTTAAGGTCTTTGATCCACTTGGAGTTAAGTTTTGTACAAGGTGATAAGTATGGCTCAATTTCAATCTTTTACATGTCGACATCCAGTTGGACCAACATCATTTGTTGAAGAGTCAGCATGCATTTTCAAACATTGTTTTGAAGGGCCAATGAATTAGACTACTTAAAAGGCTATAATGTTACAGAGGCCAGGTAGAGAACAGTATATCTCCCACTGAACTTGATAAATTGTTAAAAGTATGTCATCCAGAAACAAAGCAGGTACTGTCCTAACATTTGGCTGAGATAGGAGGGACTGATACAATTTCCATTCTATTATAATCTATACATTTTTTCTATTTCTCATATAGAACATTCCTCTCATTAATGATAAACTTAATTTACCTCCTCTTAAATTATAGTTAATCTATATGCTTAATAGCAAATTGGAACTTGTAAATCTTGGAACTATACTCATGAATTAAAATACATGTTAGCTAAATTAGATAATCTAATAAATCATAAATACTCAGAAAGTAGAGATTCAATAAATCAACTAAAGAAACTTTACTTATTTACTTAAGCGGTCTACCAAAGTGTCCAATTTGTTCAGTGAATAATGACTAATGGAAGAAGCAGTAAAGGCCCAAATTGCTATCTGCAAGCTTCATTTCTTCTGGCCTCCACTACCTACTGAATGGAAGGAATGGAAAAGAACATTGCACTGGAGATGGGCAAAGCAAAATGTGTAAAAATGAATAGAGGATTTATAGTTAAGGAATAAAAGAAAAATGATTAATCATGTGGTGTCTGTTATCAGTTGTCACCAAATTCTAAATAGAAGGATTCACTGAAGGGTTGATTGTAATTACCAATTCTGAGGACCAGCCTCAGCTTTATTAACTGGCGAATGTGCATATTTATCAGCATTAAAAGATGTGCTATCTAAGAAATCCTAATTAATTTTGAACATGTTCTGAAACTAGTAGCATTTTCATTTGTATATTTTGAAATTTCATAAAGTAAGAGTGCTATAAAACTACAACAAAACAAATAGAAATCTAGACTAAGCTTCATGAAGGATGAAAATAAAATCCAACCAGGGAAGTACAACCTCTTTGGAATAAGCACCCATCAGGTAAATCTGACCAAAAATATCCTACAAACAGGAGGGTGTATTAACAGAGAAGGGTTAACTCAACTCATAGCCATTTATTCATAACAGAGCAGGGAGAAATTACTGTATTATAAGTTTTCTAAACATAAACCTTTGTAACTAGACAATTTTCATGTGACAAAGCAGATTGGTTTAGAATCAATTCTTTGTAAATTGAGGCAATAATGTCTATTAAGCAAACACCTATTTCACCGCTTCATAATGATGGCAAATCAAGAAAACTATTCAGTAACAGACATTTATCTAGAGTAAAAGAAAATAATGATAAAAACTACTGTAATTTTTATTCTGGAAGCTTTGTCTAACTAGCCCCACAGAGCTGAATAGTTTTGGCTAAAAATGGCTCTCCAATTTTCTTGAAATGTTTACTATTCATCAGAAGGAAAAAATAGTATTCTCCTAAAATTTAACTAGAGAGCATGCTGAAAATTATACTAGTAATGACAACTCTGTATATGAAATATAAAGAGCTCCAAGTTGCTTGCAATTGAATAAAAGGAAAAATTCAATGCTGTGTTTGTTTGTTTTCTTGCTTTGAAATTATTTTTGGTTACGATTATTTTTTTCTTTAGAGTTATGTGTTGGATATTTTGAGAGAAAGCATGCAAGACAGGAGTAAACACTTTTACAATTTGTTACCTTAATATTAAATTTGTATTTTTTTATCTGTGGTTAAAAATGGAGAGGCAGAAAACTGATATAGAGTGATGCCAATTATAGCAAATACTCACTGAGCAATAAAGACTATAGTTGCATGTCATAAGGCAGTGTTTATAGGGATGATACCCAGTTCTATGCATTTAATGTAAACAACATATTTTTCTTTTTCATGGCTATATGTACTTTTTTATGCATTCTTTTACTAAGAAAACTGTGGGCTGATTCTGTAATTTTGGGCAAAGTTTCAATTTTTAATGATTTTCTATATGTATTAAACTGAACATGATTTAACTTCATTTTATTCATATCATATTTTGTTAACTAATATATAATTATTTAAAATATCTTTTGCTTGTATGACAAGTGGTAATTCATTAGGAAAATATTCATATATGTATATGATATATACATGCATATATGTGTATATACACTATATATTTATATATGAATAATACAGTCATATATATGTATACATATATATTGATATATATAGTATATTATATATACGCTTTTGTCAATTTGAGTATATCCTCTCTATATTTTAGTTATATTGTCTATTTTTAAATTTTCTCAAAGAACTAAATCTTTGTTTCATTGATTCTTGGTATTGTCCTCTTTGTTTCTGTCTTATTGATTTCAGTTCTCAAGTTGATTATATCCTGTCATCTACTCCTCTTGGGTGTGCATGCGTTTTTTTGTTCTAAAGCTTTCAGGCGTACTGTTGAATTCCTTGAATGAGATCTCTTTCTCTCTCTCCTCTCTCTCTCTCTCTCTCTCTCTCTCTCTCTCTCTCTTGCTCTCTCTTTCTCTCTCTCTCTCTCTGTAGACACTTTGAGTAAAGATTTTTCTTCCTTGCACTGATTTCATTGTGTTCCATCTTTTAGATATATTGCATATTCATTACCATTACATTTATAAAGTCTTTAATTTCCTTAATTCTGTCTTGACCCATTTTTCATTCAGTAGAGAGGTAATCAGTTTCCATGAAATACTAAGATTTATGTCGTTTCTGTTGCTGATGTGGTCTGATAGGAGGCAGGAGATATTTTACTTTTCTACTATATCTTGAGAATTGCTTTAGGTCTGAGTATGTGGTCCATTTTGCAGAAAGTTCTATGAGGAACTGAGAAGAAGCTGTATTCTTTTGTGTTTTGAGGAAACAAATATTGAGGAAGTCTGCAAGGCTGGGTTGTCTGGGCTACTTATCTTCTTTGGTGTCTGATCTGTTTTCTTCTGAGGTTTCCATTGTCCAGTTGTCCCTGGATTCCTTGGATGGATGCTTTAAATCTCCTGGAAAGATAAGAACAGAGCCCTGTCCTAATCCTAACTCTGGGACAATTACCTTTTTTTTTTTTGGGTGGGGGGACTCAGGTAGTATTTTTCCTGGAGCAAAAAAATTTTTTTTTACAATATATAAAGCATTATCTTTCAATTTGGATTAGAGAAGATATTTTGATATTTTGGAACTAAATAAACCTTTAGTGTATATATTTTGAGAACTCAAAGGACAATTTGTTTGAATGTCAGCATGCCTTTTGTAAATAGCCTTTAAACTTAAATCCTTCCAAATCATATGTGCCTGTCTCTGCATTCTAAGTATTGAGATCAAAGACATGTGGTTCCCAACTGATGGGATTAAAGATGTGCTCCACCACTCCTGGATCAAAGTTTTTCTCTATTTAGAGCTTGCTTTGTGTCAGTCTGACCTCGAGCTCCTAGATCTGTTTCTGTCTCTAGTGTGTTGGAATTAAGGGTGTATACTTCTCAAATGATGGGATTAAGGGTGTGCACAATCACCACCCTGTTCCTTGTACCTCTAAAATTTATAAGACAACTAATTCTATAGTGATCCTCCTGTCTCTGCTGGAGTGAAAGGCATGGGCTAACACCACGCATTTCATAATTTTACCTTAGCTCCAAGTTTTTTCAACTCTTGGAGGTTTAGAAAACCAGATTGAACAGCAGTAAGCTTTAATTTATTTATAGTATTTTATACCTGTTACCTGCTTTTTAATGCCAAACCATGAAAATATCCTATACATCTACAAACTAACAAACAAACAAAAAACTTTTAAGCTGCTATCAAGTTTGTGTAATCTATGTGGCCACCTGCAAGTATAACATTCTAATCTGAAATTAAAGCCATTTTCCTTTCATGCCAGTAAAGCAAGTATATCTTTAGTAAATTATAGTTTGAAAATTTTATATTTTATTTTATAATATTTTAAAGCTTATTAACTCTTTTATTTATTTATTTTTTATTTCTTCAAGTTACATCTCAATCGCAATCCCCTCCCTACTCCCCCCTCCAGTCCCATCCTCCCACCTTCTTCCACCTCAACCAACCCATCCCCTTCCTTTTTTTTTAAGTTTAAGGTATATCTTTTTCCCTCCAACAGCTCCCCATTTCAGTCCAACAAATGGCTCTTTCTCTTGTAACAATAAATACAATACAAAACAACAGAAATAATTAGGCCACAATTATGAGTTATATGGCTTACCATAAAATCCCAATGCCCAGTCTATATGTATTTGGCACCTGACTTTAACATTCTACTATCTACCCATCTCCATGAGTTGAAAGTTCTATATCCAACTCAGCTTTCATCCTAATTTTCATCACAATTTAAAAAACAACTTCTTAGATCCAGAACACCCTCTTGATTCCTAAGCAACTCAAAATTTTACTATGAGACTCTAGCTATCTAGTCTTCAACCACCTCAGAGACCTGAGAGTGATAAATATATCTGATTATATAGGAAGTTCAGGGCCCATAGCTTCCAAAACTAAGAAATACATACCAGTGGCTGCCTAGACAGTTCCCATTTTCTCTATATATATTACAGCATCAATCTTCAGCCATTTGGCCCCATTTCTCTGACAGACATTGATTGTAGAGCAGGAATTATGAAGGACTTGTCTACCATGTCTTGGCAGAGCGAGGCTGTCGACTTACCTGCTTCCAAGTTTTGTCCTTTTTGGACAGCATTCTGCCTAGAGTTGAAGCAATAGTAGTAAAAACAGCATGGTTGGTATAGAAACAGACCAGTAGATCAATGGAATCGAATTGAAGACCCAGAAATGGACCCACACACCTATGACCACCTAATTTTTGACAAAGAACCCAAAACGGCACAATGGAAAAAAGGACAGCATCTTCAACAAATGGTGCTGGTTCAACTGGATGTCCACTTGTAAAAGAATGAAATTAGACCCATACTTATCACCTTGTACAAAACTTAAGTCCAAGTGGATCAAAGACCTTTACATAAAGCCAGTCACACTAAATCTACTAGAAGAAAAAGTGGGGAAAAAAACCTCGAACTCATTGGCACAGGTGACAACTTCCTGAACAGAACACCAGCAGCTCAGGACCTGAGACCAACAATCAATAAATGGGAACTCATGAAACTGAAAAGCTTCTGTAAGGCAAAAGACACTGTCATTAGAACAAAATGGCAGCCTACACACTGGGAGAAAATCTTCACCAACCCCACATCTGACAGAGGGTTAATATCTAAAATATACAAAGAACTCAAGAAATTAAATGCCAAAAACCAAATAATACAATCAAAAAATGGGGGACAGAGCTAAATAGAGAATTCACAAAGGAGGAATCCCTAATGGCTGAGAGACACTTGAAGAAATGGTCAATATCCTTAATCATCAGAGAAATGCAAGTCAAGACGACTCTGAGATTCCATCTCACACCTGTCAGAATGACTAAGATCAAAAGCTCAAATGACAGCACATGCTGGCAAGAGTGTGAATAAAGGGGAACCCTCCTCTATTGCTGGTGGGAGTGCAGGCTTGTGCAACCACTATGGAGGTCAGTATGGCGATATCTTAGAAAACTTGGAATAGCTTTGCATCAGGACCCAGCCATACCACTTCTGGGTATTAACTCTTTTTTTTTTAAATATATTATTTACTTCTAGAATATAGTTTCCTCCCTCCTCCTATCCTGGCTCCTTCCTTCCCCTCTCCTTCCCTCCCTCCCTCCTTCCCTCCCTCTCTCCCTCCCTCCTTGTTCTTCTACTTGGTACTCTCCTTCTTCTAAGATGAGTTGGGCCCTCACATATCATACTCCCTCAGATCTTGCGTCATGTGAGGGCCAAGAGCTTCCAGTTGTACTTGATCTTGATAAGGCACACCATCTGGGGTATGGTGTTCCACTAACCTGCAGCAGATTCCATGACTCACTGGTGGGTAATATATTTCGTAGGATAGATATATTAGGTTCCTATCTATTTGGGTGTGTGGGTTGCAGGATAGTTATCCTGTGATATATGGTTAATATCCATTTATAAGGGAATACATACCATGTTTATATTTCTGGGACTGCATCAGCTCACTTAGGATGAGCTTTTCTAGCTCCGTCCATTTGGTTCCGAATTGCATGATTTCCTCATTTCTGATAGCTGTGTAGTATTCCGTTGTGTAAATGTACCACAATTTTTTTTTTTTTATCCATTCTTCAGTTGAAGGACATCTGGGTTGCTTCCAGTTTCTGGCTATTACAAATAAAGCTGCTATGAACATTGCTGAGGCAATGTACTTGTGGTTTCATTTTGAATCTTTTTGATATATGCCTAAGAGGGGTATGGCTGGGTCTTGAGGTAGAATTATTCCCAATTTTCTAAAATATCTCCAGATTTATTTCGAAAATGGTTGCACAAGTTTGCTGTCCCATCAGCAATGGGGGAGTATTCCTCTTTCTCCACATCCTCGCCAGGATGTGCTATCATTTAAGTTTTTGATCTTAGCCATTCTGACAGGTGTGAGATGGAATCTCAGAGTTGTTTCAAGTTGCATTTCCCTGATGACCAAAGATGTTGCACATTCCCTCAAATGCATCTCGGCCTTTAGAGATTCCTCTTATGTGAATTTTTGGTTTAAATCTGTACCCCACTTATTGATGGGGTTATTTGATTTTTTTGATGTTTAATTTCTTCAGTTCTCTATATATTTTGGATATTAGCCCTCTGTCGGTTGTTGAGTTAGTGAAGATCCTTTCCTAGTCTGTAGGCTGCTGTTTTGTTCTAAGGACAGTGTTCTTTGCCTTACAGAAGCTTTTCAATTTTATAAGGTCCCATTTATGGATTGTTTGCTTTAGTGCCTGAGCTATTGGTGTTCTATTCAGGAAGTTGCTACCAGTGCCAATGAGTTCAAGGCTTTTCCCCACTTTCTCTTCTATTAATGTTAGTGTGTCCAGATTTATGTTGAGGTCCTTGATCCATTTAGACTTAAGTTTCGTACAGGGTGATAAGTATGGATCTATTTGCATTCTTCTACATGTTGACATCCAGTTAGACCAGCACTATTTATTGAAGACGCTTTCTTTTTTCCATTGTATGTTTTTGGCTTCTTTGTCAAAAATTAAGTGACTGTAGGTATGTGGGTTTATTTCTGGGTCTTCAATGCAATTCCATTGGTCAACTGGTCTGTTTCTATACCAGTACCATGCTGTTCTTATTACTATTGCCCTGTAGTATAGCTTGAAATCCGGGATCATGATACCTCCAGATGTTCTGTTATTGTACATGATTGATTTAGCTATTCTGGGTCTCTTGTTATTGTATATGAAGTTGAGAATGTTTTTCCAGATCTGTAAAAAACTGAGTTGGTATTTGGATAAGAATCGTATTAAATCTGTATATTGCTTTTAGTAAGATGGCCATTTTTATTATGTTGATCCAACCTATCCATGAACAAGGGAGATATTTCCATCTTCTGATATCTTCTTCAATTTCTTTCTTCAGGGACTGAAGTTCTTATTATACAGGTCTTTCACTTGCTTGATTAAAGTTACACCCAGGTATTTTATATTATATGTGGCTATTGTGAAGGGTGTTGATTCCCTTATTTCTTTCTCAGCCCATTTATCTTTTGTGTAAAGAAGGGCTACTGATTTTTTTTTTTAAATTGATTTTGTATCCAGCCATCTTTCTGATTGAGTTTGTCAGCTGTAGGAGTTCCCTGGTGGAATTTTTGGGGTCAATTATGTATACTATCATATCATCTTCAAATACGGGTACTTTGACTTCTTCCTTTCCAATTTGCATCCCCTTGATCTTTAGTTGTCTTATTGCTCTAGCTAAAACTTCAAGTACTATGTTGAAGAGATATGGAGAGAGTGGGCAGCCTTGCCTTGTCCCTGATTTTAGAGAAAATGCTTTAAGTTTCTCTCCATTTAGTTTGATGTTGGCTATTGGCTTGTTGTAAATTGTCTTTATTATGTTTAAGTATGGTCTTCATATGCCTGATCTCTCCAAGACTTTTAACATGAAGGGGTGCTGTATTTTGTCAAAAGCTTTTTCAGCATCCAATGAGATGATCATGTGGTTCTTTTCTTTCAGCTTGTTTATGTGGTGGATTACATTGATGGATTTTGTAATGTTGAACCACCCCTGCATTCCTGGGATGAAGCCTACTTGATCATGGTGTATGATACTTTTGATGTGATCCTGGATCCGGTTTGGAAGTATTTTATTAAGTATCTTTGCATCCATGTTCATAAGGGAAATTGGTCTGACATTTTCTTTCTTGTTTTGTCTTGGCGAGGTTTAGGTATCAGGGTGACTATGGCCTCATAGAATGTGTTTGGCAGTATTCCTTCTGTTTCTATGTTGTGAAAGAGTGTGAAGAATATTGGTGTTAGCTCTTCTTTGAATGTCTGGTAGAATTCTGTGCTGAAACCATCTGGGCCTGGGCTTTTTGGTTGGAAGACTTCTAATGACTTCTTCTATTTCCTTAAGGGTTATAGAACTGTTTAATTTGTTTACCTGTACTTGATTTAATCTTGGTAGGTGGAGTCTATCAAGAAAATCATCCATTTCATTTAGATTTTCCAATTTTGTGGAGTACAAGTTTTTGAAGTAGGACCTAACGATTCTTTGGATTTCCTCAATGTCTGTTGTTATTTCCCCTGTTTAATTTCTGATTTTGTTGATTTGGGTATTTTCCCTCTGCCTTTTAATTAGCTTAGCTAAGGGCTTGTCTATTTGGTTGATTTTGTCAAATTACCAACTCTTGATTTCGTCTATTCTTTGTGTTGTTCTTTTTGTTTCTAAATTGTTGATTTCAGCCCTGAGTTTGTCTGCTCTTCTTGGGAATGTTTGCATTTTTGTTCTAGCTCTTTCAGGTGTGCTTTTAGGTGGCTAGTATGGGAACTCTCCAGTTTCTTTTTGAAGGCACTTAGTGCTATAAAATTTCCTCTTAGCACTGCTTTCAATGTGTCCCATAAGTTTGGGAATGTTGTGCCTTCATTTTCATTGAGTTCTAAGAAGACTTTAATTTCTTTTTTTTATTTCTTCCCTCACCCAGAGGTCATTGAGGAGAGAGTTGTTCAGTTTCCATGTTTTTGAAGGCTCTCTGTTGTTTTTGTTATTGTTGAAGTCTAGTTTTATTCCATGGTGGTCTGCTAAGTTACAAGGGGTAATTTCAATTTTTCTATATCTGTTGAGGCTTGCTTTGTGACCGACTATATGGTCAATTTTGGAGAAGGTTCCATGAGGTGCTGAGAGGAAAGTATATTCTTTTGTTTTGGGGTGAAATGTTCTGTAGATATCAATTAGGTCCATTTGATTCATTACTTCTGTTATGTTCATTATTTCTCTGTTTGGTTTCTACATCATTGATCTGTCCAGTGGTGAGAGTGGTGTGTTGAAGTCTCCCACTATTAATGTGTGAGGTTCAATGTGGGATTTGAGCGTCAGTAGTGTTTCTCTAATGAATGTGAGTGGTCTTACATTTGGGGCATAGATGTTCAGTATTGAGATTTCATCTTGGTGGATTTTTTCTTTGATGAGTATGTAGTGACCTTCCCCATCTCTTTTGATTAATGTTGGTTGAAACTCCAATTTGTTGCATACTAGAATTGCTACTCCAGATTTTTCTTGGTTCCATTTGCTTGGTATAAGTTTTTCCACCCCTTTACTTGGAGATAATGCCTAACTTTTTGCTGAAGTGTGTTTCTTGTAAGCAGCAGAATGTGGGATTCTGTTTTCACATCCATTCTGCTAGCCTGTGCCTTTTTATTAAGGAATTCTGTTCATTGATGTTGAGAGATATTAATGACCAGTGATTGTCACTTCCTGCCATCTTGATGTTGGTGGAAATGGTGTGTGAGTGAGCTTCTCTTCTTTTGGTTTTGCTGCAGGCATGGTATTTGCTTCCTGTGCTTTCTTGTTTGTAGTTAACCTCTTTTAGTTGGAGCTTTCTTTCCAACATCTTCTGTAGAGCTGGATTTGTGTATAGATATTGTTTGAAATTAGCTTTGTCATGGAATATCTTTTTTTCTCCATCTATGTTGATTGACAATATTGCATGGAATAGTAGTCTGGCCTGGCATTTGTGTTTTTTTAGGGTCTGCAAGACATCTGTCCAGGCCCTTATGGTTTTTAGCGTCTCTGAAGAAAAGTCAGGTGTGATTCTGATAGGTTTGGCATTATATGTTACATGACCCTTTTCCCTAGCAGCTTTTAATATTCCTTCTTTGTTCTCTACATTTGGTGTTTTGATTATTATATGGCGGGAAGATTTTCTTTTATGGTCTAATCTATTTGGAGTTCTGTAAGCTTCTTGTACAGTTATAGGCATCTGTTTTTTTAGATTTGGGAAATTCTCTTCAATGATTTTGTTGAAGATATTTTCTGGTCCATGGAGGTGGGACTCTTCTCTTTCTTCTATTCCTATTAATCTGAGATTTCATCTTTTCATTGTGTCCTTGAATTCCTGAAGGTTTTATGTCAGGACTTTTTTAGATTTTACATTTTTTTTGACAGATGTATCAATTTCTTCAATTTTATCCTCTGAGCCTGAAATTCTTTCTTCCATCTCTTGTATTCTGTTGGTGATGCTAGTGTCTGTAGTTCCTATTCTGTTCTTAAGGTTTTCCAGTTCTATAGATGTCTCAGATTAGATTTTCTTCATTGCGTCAACTTCCCTTTTCAGGTCTTCCATTCCTTTAACTCCTTTATTCAGTTCCATCACCTCCTTTGCAGTACTTTGTTGTTGCTATGTGAGGTATTTGATTTCCTCCCTTAGGCCTTCTATTATTAATGTAAGTGTAGGATTAAGGTCATTTTCCTTTGTTTCAATTGTGTTAGGATGTCCAGAGTTGTCTGTGGCATTATTGCTAGGATCTGGAGACAATCTATTGTTTTTTTTTGTTTTTGTTTTTTTGTTTTTTTTTGTTTTTGTTTTTGTTTTTTGTTTTGTTTTTTTTTTTTTTTTGCCATGCTCTTGTGCTGACCTTTTGTCATCTGAATGACCCTGGTGTTGTCTGTTTGTTTCTTTTGTCAGTTGACCTTGGTGCTCAGGAAAACTCCTTGCCCTGGGGATTGGCTGATCCTGAGATCCTGGTGTTTACCTCCAGATGGCAGGCAGATTTCTGTAATAGACTGGCTCTCAGAGAAGATAGTGGCTTCCACTCTCCTCCACCTCTTGTGACCCAACTGGACCAATATAGAGGGGATTTGAGTGGGGAGAAGGCTATCTTCTGAGGAACTGGGAGCTGGCAGGTCTCCTCAGAAAAGCAGGTAGAGCTGTGGTTGGGCCTGTGTTCTCCTCTCACTGACACAGTCATTCTGGCTCTGCAGCTAGGCTGACTGTGCAGGCAGGGAGTTCCATCCAAGATGGGTGCTGGCCTCAGTGTGCCTGTTGCTGACTGCCTCAGATGCTTGGGTGCTAGGGTGAGTGACCCACCCGCCCCAGTATTTGTGGAGAACACACAGTCTTGTGCTCAGTTTGCAGCCAGTCTTGGCTCCTAATTGCTTTGCTGTGACTGGGTTAGATCTCTGCCTCTCAGCTAAGCTGCACAGTGTGCCGCCTTGTTGAAAACTCTGGAAAAAAAATATTTTACTTACCTTTGTTCTTGTGGTGTGGTTTTTTTTTCCATATTGGGTGTGCAAGTCCAAGTGAAGGCTGGATATCAGGCATACAGCAATTTATTTTTTATTTCGTCAAATTACATCTCTCTCTCTTTTTAAAAATATTTATTTATTACTTCAGATTAAATCTCCATTGCATGAAATTGTTTTCAATTCAAGCTTGGTTTGGGGGTTTTTCATTTACAAACTTTATTTTTCCATATAAAATATATATATATATATATATATATATATATATATATATATATAACATTTACTTTAACATGCTCATCTACAAGATGCTGATTCAAAGTCATTGAGTCTACCACTTCATTATTATATATAAATAAATTTTATATAGAGAATGGACTTATACAAAGTACCATATGAATATAATTAAAGCATATTTTCTCTATCTTATGTCTTATTAGTAGGAAATTTAGGCACTATATAAATCTTTACCACGATAGACAGAAGAATGAAGAAAAATTCTGAAGATATCTGAAAATAGAAGCTGGGATATATATATATATATATATATATATATATATATATATATATATAATAACACATATATTCAATGTACTTTGATCATTCTAAATACCCTTTGCCCTCTACAATTGCTAACAGATATCATAGTCCAACATCTCACATCTGGAAACATTTAGATCTGCAAAAGTGAAGTTGTTTCCTGCTCACATTGAATAAGTTGTAAGTTTTTAACATCCATAAAATGCAAGGAATAAGACTCTTTATAAAGAAATATAAGTTTTAATTAATTCACAGAATCTATGGTAGGTTTATCTATTGCACATAGTGAAAAAGGAGAAATATCACTAAGATAAGATATGAAGTTTTGACTGTATTGTGAACTATATATAATAATAAAGCTGAAACAGAGGATACAGCCTTGTCATGACCACCAAGTCTCCCAAAAGAAAAGATTTTCTTGCAGATGTCCACTCCCAATGGCCATTATAATCTTTGTCACATCTTTTATATGATAATTCTTAAGACTTGAGGGGATAGGATGTGATCAACATGCCGCATTAGACTGTGAGCTTCCACAGTCTTGTATTCTCTGCAGAGTGACCATTGTGAATCCCTTTATTGATTGTCATCTACTGAAAAGACATATTCTCTGCCGGGGGCTTAGGAATGCAATAATCTCTCTATCTAACCACAACTTAGGAGTCATCTTTTTACCATATACATTTCTTCCATGAACGTTATGACCTGGCCAGGCACATGATTACTCTAGAAGATGTTTCAACTTACTTTTTTCTTTGATTTTTCTTTCTATTTGAAAAAATATCCCTGAAATTTCAATTAGAACCAAACACATTATCTTTAAATAAGTAAATATATATCATAGAGACTTTCCTCTTCATTTTCACATATTTTTTCAAACAAAATAAAATGGTGGCATGATTTAAGTTGTAACTATTTTCAAGCCATATGGACAATCTTCAAGAATAAAGAAATAATATTAGTGAGGAAAATATAAAACACAAGTAGCTAAATAAGACTCTATTGCATTTTTCCATCAAATCAACAGATAAATTTTTGTTTATCCCTGCTTCTTTCTTCCACTTTTTCTTATAGTTAGCAGCTGTAATGTTTACATCAAGCAATAACTGGATTATGAATGTCTGCCAATTGTTTTCTTTCTAGCAAAACAATTTAGATTCTTGGCTCAGTATAGAAATTCCTGAACTTATTGAAAAAAAAAATTAACCCATGCCAATTAAATTGTCAGAAATAAATTCAGCTACATAGTGCTGGAATTTTTTTTCAATTGAGCTAGTCTTTGATGTAAGACAGTGAGAATGGAGTTAAAGATAGAGTTCTTAAAATTAAAAATGTATGTCCTTATCCCTTTACACCACTATATCAGTCAATATAAACAATAGTTTTTAATCAGCAGGAGTTTATTCCTCTCTGTTCTGGAGGCTGAGCATTGCAAAACCAAAGCAGTCTCATCTGGTGCTGTGGGGAAGAACCACACTGTTCATGTGGATTTTATTCATGGTGATTAACTGGTACCATTACATGGCACAAAGGATGGCTTAGCTCTGAACGACCTCCTAATGGTTCACTTTCCAAATTTATTACTTTGGGTTTAATTTTTCAAAACTGATTTGAGGAAAACAAACATTCATATCAGAGTACCACATAAACAGTGTGTATTTGTTTTTAACATGAAGCATATAGTGATCTTTGTATATTTGCATCCAACATCAATCTCTATGAACAATTCTTATATTAAAAGCTTCAATAAATTGACATTTTGATTTTCTTACTTTGAGCATTTACAAGGAAAAAATCTTTTAGTATGTTAATAGTACTTGATCTGATATTTTCTGAGTCATTTTTACCTTAATGTTGGTATAAAAAGCAATGAACTGTGAGATAATATATAATTAGGCTCATCTTGCTCTGTGAGTAACTAGTGTTTAAGGTGGTATAAGAAATAATTGCCTGTACAGAGTGATTTTCTTTGTGAAAATGCCATAAGCAATTTTTAATACTATTTCTAAAGCAAACCTAAATCCTTGTGCTTCCTAATACCTGATTCTACTAATTATACTCCTCTAGGTGAAAAAGGTGTGTAAATTTATTGGCAAGAGAACACTGACCTACATTTTAGAACAATGATTCCTTAAATATATTCACAATAGATTTAATGGAGCTAATATATAAGCGGAACTAAGGCTTTTTAAATATACTTACAACAGATTTAATGTAGGTAACATTTAACCAGATATGTAAAAACAAGAAAGGAATTATAAGTGTAAGTTAGTGTTCAAGGGAGAAAAGAATAATTGAACTAATAAGTTAGTATATTTTACTAGGATCAGGATGACTTCTACATTTGATGTAATTGTTTTGTTATCTGTTGTAAATGCAAATTATATTTTTTACTATTGGGTTAAAAAGTTATAGAATGAGAATTATGGCTATGAGGAAGATGGTGAACATCTAATTGTTAAGTGTATACTATAAAATTCATTTCTCTCAAGACTGGAAGGATTGACATATTCTTAGGTGTCCATTTAAAGAGATCTTGTTGTTTTTTTTTTTCTTTTTTTTTTCCTACTCCCCCTTCTTGTCCCACCCTTCCACCCTCTTCCCCCAAACAGCTCCCCCTTTCAGTCCAACAAATGGTTCCTTCTCTTATAACAATAAATACTATACAAAACAACAGAAATAAATATGCCACATTTATGAGAGTTAAATGGCCCAGCATACATTCCCAATGTCCAGTCCATACATATTTAGCCCCTGACTTTAACATTCTACCATCTAACTATCTCCATGAGTTTAAAGTTCTATATCTGACTCAGCTTTCATACTATCTTGCATCACAATTTTAAAAACATCTTCTTAGATCCAGAACACCCTCTTGATTCCTAAACAACTCAAAATTTAACTATGAGACTCTAGCTGTCTATTCTTCAACCACCTCAGAGACCTGAGAGGGATAAATATATCTGATTATGTAGGAAGTGCAGGGCCTGCATCATCCAAAACTAAGAAATGACATATCAGTGGCTGCCTGGACAGTTCCCATTTTCTCTCCATATGTTACAGCATCAATCTTCAGCCTTTTGGTCCCGTTTCTCTGACAGACATTGATTGTAGAGCAGAAATTATGAAGGACTTACCTACCCTGTCTTGGCAGAGCTAGGCTGTCGACTTCCCTGCTATCAAGTTTTGTCCTTTTTGGACAGCAGTCTGTCTACAGTTGAAGCGAGGGGTTTTTCATGCCAAGAGATAGGCTTGCCACTGATTCAACCACCTCACACTGGATATTCTTTGATGTTCATCTTCTACTTGGAGTAGAATAGGGGATGCTGTCAGGAGCTGATATGTACCGATATCAAAAAAATCTTAATTTAAGAAAACATCTTTAAAGAGATCTTTAGAAACTCAGTTCATTATTTATACCAGAAGCCATGACATTGCTGAGATGACAAAGGATAAGTTCACACCTACTTGTATGCATATTCTATAACTGAGATAGGGATCATGCACACCTGAAAGAAATACCATGCCTACAAGAAGCTTGCAAATACTTTCAATTTTCAAAATAGAAAATGATTCCAAGTGGCCTAAAAAATAATAATTATTTTTTTAATCCGAAGAAGCGCAAACATTACTTATTCATTTATTCTAGCCATTTATAATATGAAGAAATAGAAGTAAAGGCTTCTAATGTCCTGTTTCAGTAATGATTACAAATCTTACAAAAGTTTTTAAAAGTTCATTGCAATGCCATTAGATTTTTTTTTTTTTCGAGACAGGGTTTCTCTGTGTAATAGCTCTGGCTGTCCTGGACTAACTTTATAGACCAGGCTGGCTTCAAACTCACAGAGATCCGCCTGCCTCTGCCTCCCGAGTGCTGGGGTAAAGGCGTGCGCCACAAACGCCCAGCGCCATTAGATCATTTTACGCAGCTATGGTATATCAATAAATGTGAACTACAAATGAATTTTTTTTTTTTGCCAATATGCTCTGTCAGTTTTCTGAGCTTTGTACTGGGGTGTGCTAAAAAGACCCAGATCTTATCCAACTTAGAGAAAATAAATGTGGACTCAAATTTGAGGAGAAAAATGTTTCCCTTTTCTATCTGACATTACAATTTTTCTTCTGTTCCCATTTATTCTTAAAAATTTTTAAACTATTTCATATATATGAGGGTCTGCCTACATGTACACAGGTGCACCATATGTGTATGGTGCTTTCAGAGGCCAGAAGAGTTTACCAACACTCATGGTTCTAGAGGTCTAGAATGTTGTGAGCTATCATGTGTGTTCTGAGAAGTAATCCTGAGTCCTCTGTAAGAGCAACAACCGTTTATAACTCCTGCGTCATCTTTACATCCCATATTCTCCCATTTCTTCTACTTGTTACTTCCTCTTCAACTCTCTCTGTTACTGCTCATATTTTTTCATAATTCCTCATAGAGCAATAACTTCAATGAATTTTACCTAGTTAGGATTCTCTCTCTCTCTCTCTATATATATATAACTTTGTTGGAGGTGTAAATCATACCAGCCACTTTGTAGGTCAGTGAGAAGTGTTATTAAGATATTAAAAAATAGATTGTTATTTGAGTCAACTCTACCATTCTTAAGTACATATCCACAGTGCTTAAAACCTGTCTACTATAGACTTTTAAGTTCTACAATTGCCAAGCTATAGAATCAATCTAGTTTCCCATGAATAGAAAACTACAAACTAATGAAAGTATTTAATTCTCAGGGGAAAAAAGAGAAGTAGAATTTTTCCTCCTCATAAGCAAATTAAGCCAATCACCATAACAAGTATTATAGGTTTTCTCTTATATGTGAATTCAGAGAGGAAAATGGACATGAGAATAGAAGCAGAATGTTACTAATATAGGTAGGGTGAAATGGAAGAGAAAGAAGGAAGACAGAAAGATAACAGAAGACTGATTGCTATTGGAGTGCAACATATTCATTCACATAAATGTTCATGAATTCATGACTGTATATGATTCATGTATCCTAATTAGTAGTAAATATATCTTACAGTCTTGCATTTAGTCATAGAAAATAAAAAATAATATGCTTAGTGCTTAATATTGCATAATGGAATGTGGTCTCAGAAAACAATATTATGAAACACTTCCATACCACAGGTCAGTATCAACATATTAAGAATGATTTACAGAAATTAGTCCCTAATTTGGAGGGACTGTGTTCACCACAAAATAAAATAAAATAAAATAAAAAACAGTAGTCATCACTCCTTTAGCTGGGTGCAAGAAATCCTTAACATTTTGTGGTCACCTGTGTATTTGTTTTCATCATTCTTAATTATAAAATAGTCTTGTTACTATCTTATCCCATCCATGATCACAGATTGATCATGTCTCATCCTGATATTTTTTTTTTCAGCAAGAGAACAATTCACTATAGTGGATAAAAAACATATTAGATACAGGATATCAGCTGTTAGGGGTACACTGTTTTCTCTTCTTCACTAGACAGAACTAATATGCCAAGATCTATTTTAAAATGTAGAACCCAGGGAATTTAATACATGGAATTCTCAAAGAATAAATTTGAAAAGATACACAAAAATGTAGAAATGAAAACAAAGGTGAATGTGATAATAGTTTTTAATCAAAATAAATGGGAAAAAATTATAAAAATGTATAAAATATATAAGAAAGGCAAATAAATTATTAATATGTAAAATATTCTACAATAATTTTATTGAAAGATATATCTTATTTTCAAATAAGTGTACTATTGGATGATGGAAACAGTGATGATTTCTTTAAAATACTATGAACTACTGAACAGTTGTTAGTTCTGAGTGTGGGGAATAAAGACATCTATTTTATTATACCATGTCTGCTATTGTCTTTATTTTTGGAATTATGAGAGACACATTTCTGAAAACATTGTGTGAAAATATCTCAAGCATATACGTACCATCTGTAGTTGTGAGAATGAATTTTGTTCCTCTAACAGTTCAGAGAATGTGATTTTTCCCTCAAGAATCTAATAGTGGAGTATAATGAAACCTAACAAAAATGTAATGAATTATAATAGAGTATAAAATAGGATTTCACTAAAATAAAATTATTATTATAAAAAGTTTTTTCCCTAAGAAATGACATCTGTTGTGTTTCATACTTTGAACAAAAGGAAAAATAATTAAGTGACAACAACCCTACACATAAGTAGCAGATATACAGCTTGTTCTCCATGTGGGTCCCCTAACAATGGAAGTGGGGGATGTCCCTGCTTCTGTTGACTGCCTTTGGATCCCTTTCCCATAGCTGGTCCAATAGCTGTTTGGCCTTAGTGGGGAGTAAAAGTGCTTAGTCCTGCTGCAACTTGATGTTCCAGAGTGCGTTGGTACCCATGTTGGGAGAATCCCCTTATCTATGGAGAAAGGAAGGGACAGTGGTGGAAAAGGAATGTAAGGGTAGGACTGGGAGGAGAAAAGAGAGGGATTTCAGTCAAGTGACACTGTGATTAAATAAATAAATTAATGGAAAATAATTTTAATTAAAACAATAAAGTTCTGCATGCTTATCTTCCAAAATAATAATTATATCATGATTATCTAGCATACAACATTGGTGCTAAAATAAAACATGATTAACTTTTAAATGTCATGGTAAATGGACAGTTTGTATTCTGTCACATACACACACATGAACACACACAAACACACACACACAAACACACATATGTGGATTCTGATGTCTTATTGTGTGCACGCAAATCTGGCAGTTCAGAGAACATTGTCTTTTCTAAATTTATTTGGGTATCATGAAGATGTGTCATTCAAGAACGTGCTCCACTCCCTTTGCATGGCACATATCTTGTATAGATAATAAAGGAGCAATAGTTCTGGATTGTTAACTTCAGTGTGGTATATATGTATATGAGGGATTATTCTTGGTATAGGGTCATTCAAGACTCGACTGACACTCAATAGGTACTACACAAATCTCACTTTTCTCTTTTAAAAATTAAATTTCCTTTATTCCTTAATAGCTTTTGTCCCTGAGTTAACATACTAAAAACTTCTTTCTCTATTTTTATTACATTTTTTCTTTTTAGAAATTTTCACAAATGTATGCAATTTATATTAACACTCTTGTCTCCCACTTCTCTACCATCTGTCTAAATGCTTTCCATCTTCAAAATTTTTTAGTCTTGTGTCTGTGTCTGTTGCTTTTGTTGCGTGCCCCACTTAAGTTAACAGGGGCTATGTGCTGTCCACAGGTTTTATGTTATCCTTCAGAACCTAGTAAACTCACCAAAGGGTACACAATAGGATACAGTAGTTCCTTCTATCCCAGATGCTATCAATAGACAGAAATTCAGAGGAAAATTGTAGGGGCCTTGACTAATTTTTTTATATAGGGAGTGTTGTGTAGACTCATTGAAGGTAACTAGATGTGATTTAATAACTGCTTTCAATGGCTGAATTGAATTTAGAATGGTATTGCACCATTTGTTCCATCCTCAAGCTCTTAGACACTTGTAAATGCATCCAAAGTATTTTATAACTTAAACTGGGTGTTGTAAATACCTTGTTTAGGTTTAGTCCCACAGTCTTGAATCTTGGACAACCATGGGTCTCAGCATTCATTGCAAACTTTTGCAGGCATAAGCTTCATCATAGCTATGTAAAAGATAGTTTTCTGCTATATTAATTTAATATATATCTGTAATAAGTTCCCCCAACTAGTCTACACTTCTTTTCTAAACTGCTTACAGGAAATTCCTTTTCAAAAAAAGATAAAATCACAGATGTTTTCTAAGTTAATCAGAAATCAATTTGCTAAGAGCCAAGCAACATTTGCTTCTCCAAATATACGGAGATACATAGGTGGTCTTCAAAAACCTCAAGAGATCTGTAGAATATGGCATTCAAAGATGTTTTCTTAAGATTTTATTTTGATATTGAAACATATCACTTCCTGACAGCATCCCCTATTTTTCTCCAAGTAGATGATGAGCATCAAAGAATCTCCAATTGGATATGGTTGTTTTATTGCCAAGCTTGTCACTGGGTAAGAAAAATCCCTTATAATAGGTAGAAACTAGAAATAACCCAGATGTCCTTCAACCAAAGAATGGATTAAAAGACTGTCATCTATATCTACACAATGGAATACTACTCAGATATCAGAAACAATGAAATCATGCAATTTGCAGCCAAATGGATGGAACTAGAGTAACTCATCCTGAGTGAGCTAACCCAGACTCAGAAGGATGCATATGGCATCTATTCACTTATAGTTGGATTTTAGCCATATAGTAGAGGTTAACTATACTACAACCAATGCACCAAAGGGAACATGAACATAGACTTTTTTTCCTGTCAGTGAGACACTTTGCCCTAGGGGTGCTGCCTTATATGCCCTGAACCCAGTGTATGAGGAGGCTCTTGGCCCTCATATGACTGCTGAAATGGGGAGGGGGACTGTTATGTAGGGACACAGAGGAGTGTGATGGAAGGGATAGGGCGTAGAGGGTGGGAGAGCAGGACTGGGAGGATTTGAAAGAGGACATTGTGATGGAGATGTAACCTGAACTAATAAATAAATATTAAAAAAAGAAAAATCCCTTGCTTCACCTATAGACAGATTGCAGACAGACTGCTGTCTGAAAATGCCAAAACTTGGAAGCAGGTAAGTTGATGACAGCCTAACTCTGCCAAAACAGAGTAGTCAAGTCCTCCATAATTCCTGCTTTATAATTAATGTCTGTCAGAGAAATGGGGCTAAAAGCCTGAAGAATAGATACTTTAATGTATGGAGAGAAATTGGGCCTGTCCAGGCAGCCAGCTGTCTCTCATTTTTTAGTTTTGGAAGCTGCTGGCCATTCAATTCCTGTATAATCAGATATATTTATCTTCCTCAAGTCTCTGTTGTGGTTGAAGCCTAGATAGTTATAGTCTCATATTTAAATTTTGAGTTCTTTAGGAATAAAGAGGGTGTTCTGGTCTAAGAAGATGTTTTTAAGTTGTTGTTGCAATTTAGGATGGAAGCTGAGTTGGATATAGAACTTTAAACTCATGGAGATGGATGCATAATAGAATGTTAAAGTCAGTTGCCAAATACATATGGACTGGACATTGAGAATGTATGCTATGCCTTATAATCTTCATAAGTGTGGCCTAATTATTTTTCTTGTTTTACATTGTATTTGTTGTTATAACAGAAAGGGCCATTTTTTGGACTGAAAGGGGGAACTGTTGGGGAGAAAAAGGTATTCCTTAAACTTAAAAAAAAATGGAGGCAGATGGGGGTTGATGTAAGGCGGAAGTGGGTGGGTGGGAGGGTGGAACTGGAGGGGAGAGTAGGGAGGAGGTTGTGATTGAGATGTGACTTGAAGAAATAAAAAAAATTAAATTAAAAATATTTACAATGTGTAAATTAAAAATATAATTTTAAATATGAACATTGGTTATGTTCGTATGACTTTTTTATAGTTAGAATCAAATTTTAATATTGTGTTAGATACTCCTCTCTTTTCGTGAAGAGACACTGTGACAAGGCAATGTGTAGAAGAAAGTTTTTAGCAGGAGCTTACAGTTGCAAGGGGTTAGAGCTTATAACTTTGTTTCTTTAACTTTCCAGTCTTTATTTTAACATCTTTCAGGCTTAAGCCATCACTAATGACTTTCTTCTGTCTGTACTTTTTCCTGTGTGGGGAATTCCTAAGTAATGGACTCATAGCATGTGGGATTTTTTATGAGTACCATTTTTCTTTTTGCTTAATCTTTTCAAGGCTTTTTAATTTTTAGCATGTATTAGTAATTCATTATATATACCCTTAAATATTTGTATTAACAGGTAAAAGGAGGAAATTTAAATCTTAATGATACTCATTTAAAAATGTCATTACTTTTACTAGTGATCCTAGTTTCATATTGAGATTAAGAGTTCAATAAACTATTCGGGATTTTTTGTTGTTCCATATGAAATTAAGATTAGCTTTTGCCAGGTCTAAAAAGAATTGTGTTGGTATTTTGATAGGCATTGCATTGAATCTGTATATTGCTTTTGGTAGGATGTCCATTTTTATTATGTTGATCCTACCTATCCATGAGCATGGAAGACCTTTCCACCTTCTGATGGCCTCTTCAATTTCTTTCTTCAAGGGCTTGAAGTTCTTGTTGTACAGGTCCTTTACTTGCTTGGTTAGAGTTACCCCAGGTACTTTATATTGTGGCTATTGTGAAGGGAGTTGTTTCCCTGATTTCTTTCTCAGCCCATTTATTTGTTGTATAAAGAAGGGCTTCTGTTTTTTTTTTTTTAATTAATTTTGTATCCAGCCACCTTGCTGACAGTGTTTATCAGCTGTAAGAGTTCTCTGGTGGAATTTTTTGGGGTAGCTATGCATACTATCATATCGTGTCACCACCCCAAATTTCAAGCTGTACTACAGAGCAATAGTAATAAAAATAGCATGGTACCAGTATAGAAACAAACTAGTGGATCAATGAAATTGAAGTGAGGACCCAGAAATGAACCCACGCACCTATGGGCAACTAATTTTTGACAAAGAAGCCAAAACTGCACAATGGAAAAAGGACAGCATCTTGAACAAATTGTGCTGGTCCAACTGGATGTCCACTTGTAAAAGAATGAAATTAGACCCATATTTATCACCTTGTACAAAACTTAAGTCCAAGTGGATCAAAGACATTAACATAAGGCCCGACAGATTAAATCTACTAAAGAGAAAGTCAGAAAAACCCTTGAACTCATTGGGACAGGTGGAAACTTCCTGAACAGAACACCAACAGCTCAGGATCTAAGACCAACAATCAATAAATGGGACCTCATGAAACTGAAAAGCTTCAGTAAGGCAAAAGACACTTTTGTTCATTGTTCATTCAAACAAAACGGCTGCCTACAGATTGGGAAAAAATCTTCACCAATCCCACTTCTGACAGAGGGCTCATACCAAAAATTTACAAAGAACTCAAGAAATTAAATGCCAAGACAAAATAATCCACTCAAAAAATGGGGAAAATAGCTAAACAGAGAATTCACAAAGGAGGAATTCCTAAAGGCTGAGAGACACTTGAAGAAAGGCTCAGCATCCTTAACCATCAGAGAAAGGCAACTCAAGAGGACTCTAAGATTCTATCTCACACCTGTCAGACGTCTAACACCTGTCAGAATGGCTAAGATCAAAAGCTCATATGACAACACATGCTGGCAAGAGTGTGGAGAAAGGGGAACCCTCCTCCATTGTTGGTGGGAGTGCAGGGTTGTGCAACCACTATAGAGGTGAGTCTGGCGATATCTTAGAAAACTTGGAATAGCTCTGCCTCGGGACCCAGCCATACCACTTCTGGGTATACATCCAAATGATTCCTCACTGAATCACAAGGAAGTTTCCTCATCTATGTTCATATCAGCCTGATTTGTAATAGCTAGAAACTGGAAACAACCCAGTTGTCCCTCAACCAAAGAATGGATTAAAAAACTGTGGCACGTCTACACAATGGAATACTACTCAGCTATCAGAAACAATGAAATTTTGCAATTTGCAGCCAAATGAATGGAACTAGAAAAGCTCATCCTGAGTGAACTAACCCAGACTCAGAAGGATGCACAAGGAATCTATTCACTAATCAGATTTTAGCTATATAGTACATGATATCTATACCACAACCAACGCACCAAAGGCAACATGGACATAGACTTTTTTTCCTGTCAATGGGACACTTTTCCCTAGTGGTACTGCCTTGTAGGCCCCCAGTGTATGAGGAGGCTCTTGGCCCTCATATGACTGCTGAACTGGGATGGAGGACTGTTATGTAGGGACACTCCACTCCAGAGGAATGGGATGGAAGGGATAGGGGATAGAGGGTGGGAGGGCGGGGCTGGGATGTGTTGAAAGAGGACAGTATGATGGAGATGTAACCTGAAGCAATAAATAAATAAATTAAAAATAAGAGTTCAATAAAAATGCCTTTTATTTTGAGATATTTCCAGGAGGTTGAGAATAAGTGCATAGTTATTAAAGAATTGATATTTTCAATAACAACTTTAGCACAAGTCTTGAAATGCAGATGACACAAAATGAGTTTTATAAGTGAGAGAATTATTACAGAATCACATGGAAGTGTGTTAAAGAACATGTAATAGCAAACATTCATTGAAAAATTTTAATAATGCATTTATGACCATTCCTCCTATTGTAGAACAGGGTTTACCAGTGTACCCATAAAATATAATTATATTTCATTAATCCATTTCATTTGTTACATCAAACATATATTTGGACTTGTAGAAATATTGGAATGTTCTAGATTTGAAATAAAATAAATTGCCCCCCTATGTAAACTTTTTTGTTCATTGTAAATTGGGATATATAGACTATTAGAAAAATGGGATTTAATAAGTTTTATGTTTTTTTTAACAGAAGTTTTATTTTGTTTTTCTTTTCTCCAGTTTTTTTTTTTTTTGGTTTTTCAAGACAGGGTTTCTCTGTGTACCACTGACTGTCCTGCACTCACTTTGTAGAACAAGCTAGCCTTGAATTCACAGTGATCCACTTATCTCTCCCTCCCTAGCGCTGGGATTAAAGCCATGTGACACCATGACCAGCTCAGAAGTATAATTTTAACAGTAAAGTGAGAACACAGGCCTTACATTTTTCTTTTTTTAATGTTTGTTTATTACTTCAAGCTACATCTCCATCACAGGCCCCTCTCTCCACACCTCCCACCTCTCCCACCTATCATACTCCTCCAAGTAGGTTTCTCCTACATATCAGCTCCCCTCAGTTCAACAGTCACATGAGGGCTAAGACCTTCCTCTTTCCGGGGGGCCTATATGGCAACTCTATTAGGGCAAAGTGTCCCACTCAAAGGTAACAAGGTCCTGTTCCTTTTGGTGTGTTAGTTGCAAGATAGTTATCCTGGACTATATGGCTAAAATCCAATTACAAGTGAATAGATGTCATGTGCATCTTTCTGAGTCTGGTTTACTTCGCTCAGGATGAGCTTTTCTAGTTCCATCCATTTGGCTGCAAATTGCATGATTTCATTGTGTCTGATAGCTGAGTAGTAGTCGATTGTGTAGATGTACCACAGTTTTTCTTTTTATCCATTCCTCCATTGAGGGATATGTGGATTTTTTCCAGTTTCTAGCTATTACAAATAAGGCTGCTATGAATGTAGATGAGGAGATGTCCTTGTGGATTGATGAGGAATTGTTTGGATGTATACCATGTAGTGGTATGGCTGGATATTGATATAGAAATATTAAAAGTTTTCTAAGATATAACCAGACTGATTTCCATAGAGGTTTACAAGTTTGCACTCACACCATCAATGGAGGAGTATTCCCTTTCTCCATAATCTCATGAGCATATGGTGTCACTTGAATTTTTGATGTTAGCCATTTTGACAGGTGTGATATGGAATCTCAGAGAATTTCATTAGAGATCTCGAAGCTAACTCAGTCAAACATCAATGGGAAAGAGACAAGGCTATGAAAGATATTCCCTGCATTTTAACTAATTGATGATTTTTAGTGTCACTAAAAGGAGAAAAAAGAAAATGTATAAAACAATTATTTCAATATTATTCTTGTGTATTTAACTGGACTTCTCAAAGAGATAGAGTTGTTGATAACATCTTTCTGTGTGTAAGAATGTAGTGACAAGTATCAAGGAGGGCTCAAGAGACAATGCTTGAGTCATTCTAAGTAGCAGAGATAAAATAGATGTCAGAAGTAGATGGAGATAGGAATTTGGACAAGAATCCAACCTTAGTGCCACCCGAGAAGCTTTATCCATCAGATAAGGGAAACAGATGTAGAGATACACGGCCACACATTGGGCAAAAATCAGGGAGTCTTGAAGAAAAGTTAAGGGAAAGTTTGAGGAAGCTAGAGGGATCAAGGTTACTATAAGAAGACACACATAGCCAATTCACTGGGACACAGTGGGTGGGATTCATAGGGCCTGACCACCAACCAAAGAACTTGCAAAGACTGGTCCTAGCCCCACTACACATATGAAACTGATGGTGTGCTTGGTCCTCAAGTTGATCCCCTAATAATTGGAACGGGGTCTAACTCAGACTTAGCCAATGTTGCCTCCCTCTGGAGGTCATTTTCCTAGCAGAGCTGCCTTATCTTACCTCAATAGAAGAGAAAGTACTTAGTCCTTATGTGATTTGGTGTGCCTGAGAGGGTTGGTACTGTGGGGAGTATAAGGAGGGAATAGGTGAGGGAGGGACTGGGAGGAGGAGTGGGGGGACAATGGTGATTGGAATGTAAAAATAAAGAAAAAAATCTTACATAAAAAGAGGAAGAAAGTAAAAGAATAATGACATTCTACTGTGTAAAAGAGAGGGTATTTCATTGAAAAATCTTGAGAAAGTCAAACAAATAAACATGTTCCTTGTTCTCATCCTCTTTGTCACAACCGTCCATACATAAGCTTGCATGGTACTAGAAACACATTGAAATGTTTGGCTTTAATTCAAGACTATAAAAATATAGAGTGCAAATAGTTGTAAAAGAGGCAAATGAAAAAAGTGGCATTTTCTATGCAGAGAATTCTTCTGCAACTCTTTTCCAAGAAATCAAATTTTTGTTTGTTTTGTTTTGTTATTACAGCAATAAAAGAAAAACTAGATATGTTTTCTACTCCATGATATATGTGCTAATATGTTTTGCATAACTTAAATAAAGCATGAAAGGTTGCAAAATGATAGAATTGAAAATGTCTGTCAGAGAAACAGGACCCAAAGGCTGAAGACTGATGCAGGAATGTATGGAGAGAAAATGGGAACTGTCCAGGCAGTCATTGGTATGTCCTTTCTTAGTTTTGGAAGCTGCAGGCCCTGCACTTCCTATATAAGCAGATATATTTATCCCTCTCAGGTCTCTGAGGTGGTTGAAGAATAGACAGCTAGAGTCTCATAGTTAAATTTTGAGTTGTTTAGGAGTCAAGAGAGTGTTATAGATCTAAGGAGATACTCTTAAAAGTGTGTTGCAAGTTAGTATGAATGTTGAGTCAGATATAAACCTTTAAACTCATGGAGATGGTTAGATAGTAGAATGTTAAAGTCAGGGGCCAAATATGTATAAACTGGACATTGGGAAGGTATACTGGGCCATTTAACTCTCATAAATGTGGCATATTTATATCTGTTGTTTTGTATAATACTTACTGTTATAAGAGAAGGAACCATCTGTTGGACTGAAAGGGGAAACTTCTGGGGGGAAGATTGTGGAAGGGCGGGATAGGAAGGGGAAATAGGGAGGGGTTTGTGACTGAGATGTAACTTGAAGAAAAACAAATAAAGTATTTAAAAAAAAAGAAAATAAGGGAGTATTTTAATGAGTTTGAAGTTAATTAATTAATTTCCCCAAAGACAGAGTAATGATTGGACTAGTTTAAAATTACTTTTAAGTGCTGTTTTACCACCCATTGTTGACCTAAAAATAGATACATCCATTTGAAGCTATCTTCTTTAGGTATATTCATGGTGATGCTATAGTTAAGCATATTTTAAGTTTCATAATGCAAAGAAGTTATCAAAAGTTGTAAAAGTATAAAAGTGTTAAAATCATCATCCAACAAGTTAACTGAATTCTCAAATCAGCACTTGCACACCAGTCTTTCACTCAAACACTCTTCTAATAACACATAGACTGCTGACTGGATGAAGTTTGTCCAAAATACTAGTAATATGTACAAGATTATAGTAAATTATGGATATCTGGGTATTGAGTGTAATGATTTGAATAAGAATGGCCCCCATAGATTCACATATTTGAACCTTAATCATGAGGAATAACACAATTTAAATGCATTAAAGGATTAGGTCTCAATGGAGAAAGTGTTTCACTGGGGTGTGGGGTGGGATTTGGGCTTTCACAGGCCAATACCTGACCCAAACTGTTTGTTTGTGGATCACACCGTAGCTCTCTGTCTGCTATTGTCCTAGCACCTGTCTGCATGCTGTAAGGCTCCTCACCATGATCATAGTGGACTAAACTTCTGAAAGCAAACCCTCAAAGCTTTCTTTCATAAAATTGTTCTGGTCATGGTATCTCTTCACAGCAATAGAACAGTGATTAAGACACTGAGAAAGCTATTGTGAAGGGAGTTTTTTCCCTGATTTCTTTTTCAGCCCATTTATTTGTTGTATAAGGAAGGGCTTCTGATTTTTTTGAATTAATTTTGTGTCCAGCCACCTTGCTGAAGGTGTTTATCAGCTGTAAGAGTTCTCTGGTGGAATTTTTGGGGTCACTTATGTATACTATCATATCAGTCTGCAAATAGGGATAATTTGATTTCTTCGTTTCCAATTTGTATCCCCTTGATCTCCTTTAGTTGTCTTATTGCTCTAGCAAGAACTTCAAGTACTATATTGAAGAGATACAGCGAAAGTGGACATCCTTGTCTTGTCCCTGAGTTTAGAGGAAATGCCTCAAGTTTCTCTCCATTTACTTTGATGTTGGCTACTGGCTTCCTATATATTGCCTTTATTATTTCTAGGTATGGTCCTTCTATGCCCGTTCTCTCCAGAACTTTTAGCATGAAGGGATGTTGGATTCTGCCAAATGTTTTTTCCTCATCTAGCGAGATAATCATGTGTTTTTTTTCTTTCATCTTGTTTATGTGGTGAATTATGTTGATGGATTTTTGTATGTTGAACCATCCTGCATTCCTGGGATGAAGCCTAATTGATCATGGTATATGACACTTTTGATGCGTTCTTAGATTCGGTTTGCTAGTATTTTATTAAGTATTTTTGCATCTATGTTCATGAGGGAGATTGGTCTGAAGTTCTCTTTCTTTGTTGGGTCTCACTGAATCACAAGGAAGTTTCCTTATCTTTGTTCATAGCAGCCTTATTTTTAGTAGCTAGAAACTGGAAACAACCCAGATAGATGTTCCTCAACTGAAGAATGGATTAAAAAACTGTGGTACATCTACACAATGGAATACTACTCAGCTATCAGAAACAAGGAAATTATGCAATTTGCAGCCAAATGGATGGAACTAGAGAAGCTCATCCTGAGTGAGCTAACCCAGACTCAGAAGGATGCACATGACATCTATTCACTGATAGTCGGATTTTAACTATATAGTACAGGATATCTATAGTACAACCAACGCACCAAAGGGAACATGGAAATAGACTTTTTTGCTTGTTGGTTTTGTTTTCTCTCCCTGTCATTGAGACACTTTTCCCTGGTGGCACTGCCTTGTAGGAGACTCCAGCGCATGAGGAGGCTCTTGTCCCTCACATGACTGCTGAACTGAGGCAGGGAACTGTTATGTGGGAACACTTCACTCCAGAGGAGTTGGATGGAAGGGTTAGGGGTAGAGGGTGGGAGGGTGGGATTGGGAAGGGTGGAAAGAGGACACTATGATGGAGATGTAACCTGAAGCAATAAATAAATAAATTTTAAAAAAGACATCGAGAAAACACAATTAATTGAAAACAAATCCAAATATGGTTTAATTATTCACAAATGCATACCTCATTTTTAAAGTTTTAAACAGAACTTAGTTTCCTAAACAATCTATACTTTTATGTATGTTGTAGTTCATTTGTGACACACAATGCTTCCTTTCTAAGGATAATTTTCTGAAATGTCTCTTCTTACAGCTTTTTAGAGAATTACAGTGGTATAGTCATTCTCTAGCCCACTGAAATGCAAACTTTCACCCATGGCCTTCCCTGTTTTATTACAGACAGCCCTCTCCTCACAGACCTTGCTACATTTCAGGTCAAGCAAGAAAGTGACCCTATCTCGCTGTGTCTGTGGGGAGTAGAAGACATACTTCTCAGCTGTCAAATGAGAATCTGCTGACTGAACTTCTTCTAAGTTCTACCAATATTGTGTTCACTGTCTCACCTCAGTGCGTTAATCTCTCCTCCTTGGGTAGAATTCAATCTTTCGTTCTGCAATAGTCTTGACCTTTATTAGCAGTATATTTACTAAAGTACTTCTTGTCCTACTGGTAGTATTAGTTTTTTTATTATTAACAATGTTTTTATTCCTTTAACACATTTGGAAAAAAAGAAAGGGAATGATGAATAATTACATCCACCTTCTCCAACAGTATAATCTATGATCTATGCGTTAGTACGTGTTTAAATTTAAATTTGTATACTAAGTATTTCCCTAGATCAAAAGTGATAATCTTTTCTTTCTATAATGATTTAATTCAATGAAAATTTTTATCTCCTCTTTTGTTCTGTAAATTATAACAGCTGTCACACAGGGTCAGTTTGTCCAGGTATTATGATGATGATATTTTTATGTCTATTTAAGGAGATTGTTATGAATTAGCTCAGAGGTGTATATTGGAGTCATAACTCTTAGAAACAATGATACATTTCTCTACATTGACTTTGCATTTAGGACAATGCACTAACAGAGAATTTCAGTGGACTTTTACCCTAAACTCTTTCCTGACATTGTGAAGGACTTTTATGATATTTTTCTACAGAAAGCCTCATGTCAAAACACAATATACTTGTAAAAATGCCATTAAATACTATGAGAAATTATAAAATATTATTGACTGTAGAAATAGTATCCCAACTCTGTTTAAATCTGCTTTTACTATTCCTCAGGATGATTTTTTTATTATTCCTAGGATCAGCCTATGTTATCGGCATGAATTATTAAATGTAATGAACCTAAACATATAGTTACATCTGATAGTGAGAACATTTGCTCACTTATATATTGTATAATATCCATAAAAATATCAAAGACCAGGTATAACTTTACATTTTCATTATGTTAAGCATGGCAATTCAGTGTGGCTTGCACTGATAAGCTAATCCAACTGGAACCTATCAATCCTGCACTGTAATACTATTGAAGAGGGAGGCACTCTAGTCAGAGAGATGAAAAGCAAGCTATAAATACTATGCATGCAAAGTACTTCTGATAAATTTGGCTCTTGTTTTACTGCATTTAGATTTATATGAAAGCATTTTCTTCCTTACCAAATACAGAACTTTACAATTCAAAAATAAAGCATATGGCTCTCCCGTTCAGTGGATAAAGACTTTAAAATAATTAGTTATCTACTTAAGGAGAGGGAAACATCTAAAATAGCATCTTTTTCTAAATGTTGTCATTGTGGTTCTGATTATCATTTTAAGCAAGCTTGCTTTTATACTTTACTAAGTGTTTAGGATTTTTCATTGATTTTTATTTTTAACACTCAGTTTAATTCACTTTTTATATTAATAAGTCAGAGCACATTATTTCAAACACACATTTCATACACTTCACTTCAACATGTTTGTATTATGACTCCGACTTTCTGGAACATTAGTAACATTGTCTTTCTCTCTTTCTTCTCTTTCATTCTGTCCGTATATCCTTTCTCTAGTAGCCATACAACTGTTAGAAACATATTTTGAGTGTTTTCACTTCAAAACACCCTTCACCTACTCTTTGTTCTTTCACCAATCAGTCTTTCATTATTGCTGTCCACTAAAGAGCCTATAACGTTTATCCCAGTGGAAATATGCTTTTAGAATGATTGTTGCAACAAATCTGGCAGTCAAGTGCCCCATCTTTCACAACTCTACTTTTCTATTTTATTTATATTCATGCTTCACATTATTTTATAGCTCCTTGAAGTATAAATTTTACTTTCATGTATATTTGTCCAGTTGTTAGGACCATATTTTAGTGTTTACAATAGACAATGCCTCTACCTACTCCAGCAATTATTTCATTACTATACAATTCTCTTTGTTCTTTGTTAAATGAACTAAATAATTTCACTTGTTCTAAAATCTACCAGTTGTACGGTAGACAACCCATTTTCTCACTTTTGTTATTATATCCCAAAGCATCTGGTAATAGTTAAATAACTAATTACCCCTTTCTTTCATCTAATCAGTGATAAACATTATGCAAGCTTTATTGTACATAATCTGAAAATCAGATATTTTGTGTTTGAATAAAATTTACTTTTGTTTATGGTAAATGGTTTAGTATTTTTGTAAATATCACTCCTTTTCCTTATTAGGCCTTAGGCATTTTCCAGTGAAAATAATAATTCTTTTCTGATTACCCTAGTGTAATATTTTGTGAAACCGCATAGGTATAAACAGAAGTTACCATAAAAGAACAGTAAAAGAACAGATGTAAAATTATGAATAATCTTATAGGTAAGTTTTTTTGTGGAAATAATTTTTATATATTAAATCAGATTTTCTTTAAAATTATACTGTGGTATTGTTGGGGAAGGTCTAATATCATTGCTTCTAATAGGCTGATTTTAATGCTGAGATCTGGTTACCACCCCTTCTGAGGCATTCTCTTAATTGGTTAATAAAAGTCACTGATGGCCAATTAGCTGGGCAGAAAGAGTATAGGAAGACAGGACTTCCTGAGATTAGAACAGGAACCCTGTTTTTACCCAGAGGATTAGTTTATTCCAGCCAGGAGCAGGAAGAAGGAGAACACACACCATGGGTTAGAAAAAAGAATCTCACTCCACATGGCCAGGAACATAGGCATAGCATGGAGAATAGCAGTCCAGGGGTCATATGTATATATGGGGTCATATTTGGGTAATAGAATTAAGAGCTAGCTTGGGTGGGCCAAGATTGCTCAATTCAGGCCAAGGCTTGTTAAAATCTACATGGTGTCTGTGTGTACTCATTTATAATGGCTGGTTAAGGATTAATAGCTGCCAATCAATTAACAATAATATAAACACTGTGAAACAATTTGATTAATTATTTCTACATGGTATACATATCCTTAAATAAGAATTTACTTTCTATATTTTGGGTATTGGTGTTAAATTACATTTATACATATAGCAAGAGTTAATTATAATACAGTACAATATCAAAAATATAAATGCCATGATTAAATACTTTTATCTTTTAGCTAAATTATCAGGATCTCCATGCTGGGTGAAAAGATAATACAAAATCAGTTGGAATCATCTAGTAGAAATCTCAAGATTTTATCTTAAGAGATTTCTCGTTTAAATTATATGTAGGTTTAGTTTAAAAATCAATATTACATTTTATGTTCTGTGCAGATCCATTACAGAGTATCTCAGTGCAGCCAAAGGATGTTTTCCCTAAAAGTAGCACTTATTCTGTATTGCCAGTGCACTTTAGCGTTTAGTGAACTTCTCTGGTAGTGAATTTTGAAGTGCTCTTGGTTTAGGAGAAACAGTGCTTTGCACAGTTTCTCAACAGCAATTTTGATAGAAATAAATTACTGATTACCACACCCCAGTTATCTCATATGTTATTCCAAAACAAGATAAATCAAGGTAGTCAAAACACATTCCACTTTTAAAACTAATTTTGTTACATTTTTCAAAAACTGGATCAACCTTTCTTTTGCATTCTCCTTCACATTACATTTATGACCTTTGGATTATGCTTACACGACAATAAGTCATTTGTATCCACTCCAGTCTTATTTTTAAATTTATGATAACCACAAATTTTTCCAAGAGACACAATATGTAGCATTAAAGCATCTATAACATTAATTAAAATTATTTAAGATAACTCCTGTGCACAAAGATCATGCTATTTTAATTTATCACCCATATTCCAAATTGCAAGAAATAATTCATTTCTAGTAGAGGTTAATGAAACTAAACTTTAACACTTTTTGTTCATGTTAATAAATTCTGATTTTTTTCCACATATGTTTTGGTGATCAGTCAATTCATGTGAAAATGTTTTAGTGTTTCCTATTAGAGTTGTTATAATTACTGCCATACGATTTGTTTCAGTTGTTAAAATGAAGGCTATATTATTTTACTCTTTATACACTGTCTATATCTGAGTGCTTTTAGAAGGCTCAAAGGTTAAATTAACGTGTGCCATTTGTTAGCTAACTATAACTAGGAAAGCCATTTGTCTTTGAAACTGCTTCTTCATAAACTTACTGCAAATCTATAAAAATACTTTTTAATTGGTTTTAAGATTATTATTTCCCCCTTCTTTTTTTTTCTAAAACTCCTCTATGTTTCTCCTTACTTTGTTTCAAATGTATGGTCTCTTATTCTTTAATTGATCACACACACACACACACACACACACACACACACACACACACACACAC
>CAJQZJ010033570.1:458365-517176 GCA_907164525.1 Lophiomys imhausi | reverse complement strand
CACACACACACACACACACACACACACACACACACACACACACACACTTTGCTTTTACATTTATTCCAAAATACAGAATACAATCTGTTTAATTTATATAATGTTACTTGTATACATACGTTTTCAGGGATTTTCAAAGCTTATAATGGCAAAAATAATAAATATAAAAACCTCATGTTTCATCTGGCAATTTTGTTTTGGAGAAATCATGGTTCTAACACAATGACCCAATAAAAGTCTTATTTTAGTGCGTGCTCACTCACACTATGTAGAGCTAACTACAGCACTCCAAAATGTATGTAGAGCTAAGAATATAGGACACAAATGGAATTGCCAAATAATCTGATGGGAAGGAAAATAGTCAATTTGAACAACAACTACAAGTGGTGTTGTTTCTAGTAATTGGTTTCCAAGATAGATGTATATAATCCGAAGACAGAGCCAGTATTACTATAATGTAGCTTTGTGTAGCATTAGCAGGAAAGGGAATGTGAAATGAGAGCCAAGTCACTGAACTTCTCAAAGTTATTAGTTAGGAGACACCCGGAGACTTCTACCCTTGTCTATTAACTGCATGTATGCAGAAGCTTCTTAGCATATACTCTGACTTTTCAAATTAATGTAATAGTTACAATATTGTTAAAATTAGCTAAGATATTAGCAGTGAATATTTCATGCAGCACTTTTATATATGAAATTATACTTCATTTTTGCAAAGTTTGCAATAATCACATGAATGCTACAAATTCAAGCTTATTTCTTCTCTGCTGTTCTAACAGAACATCTGAGACTAGGTCAATAATAAAGAATAGATATTTAGTGTCTAATGATTCTGGAAACTGAAAGTTCATAATGAAGGTTGAAAAATCTAATGAATAATTCATGTATCTTCATGTGGTGGATGGTCAAAGGCAAGAGAGAAGTAGCCTTCTTCAAGCTCTAGTGTGAAGACAGCAAATTCATTCCATCACTCACGAGTGTCTCTCCAAACAGATGTCTCATATTTTAAAATTTCAACTACTTTTTGCAATTAAATATTACATTTTAATTTAAAATGCCTTTTCTCTCCTCTAATCATTCCATGACCATTCCTTCCATTATTTCCTATATGCTTCCACAGTAGATGTCACATGGACAGCAATTAAGTTCTGGAGATATGGTCAGAGAATAAAAATAACCTTAACATCCCAGTTTTTTAGTAGAAGCACTGTGATACATAGGTCAATTGCTTAAAATGATTTTCTGGAAAAATCATGTGAAGTATTGAAGTCACTGAAGAACAAATACTGGCTGAAATGCAGAAGTAATAATATAAAACAATTTCATAACTCGTATTTATTTATCATAGTCTCCAAATCACAGCACCTCTGGATAATGGTGGCCATGAATATCTGTTAAAACTGCAAACTGTTTAAAAACTAAAATCTACCTTTCAGTTGACTACCTTTTATTGGAGTAAGTAAGTGAAATGTAAAAGTATAGTTTTAAGTGAAAAGTCAGGAAGGAATCTAATGTTCAAAGTTGCACAGAGGTATATAACCTTATTTTAAAGTTTGCATATGATATGATTCAGGTATCCATGTCAAAGCAGATTAAAAGCCAAGCAAAGCATGAGATTTGAGAACATATGCAGCATTTGTCAACAGTGACAAGACCGATGATAGGAATAATTCATGAGCTCTTCTGAAATTTTAACACTTGCTCTATTTTCTAAAGCGTTACTATTAACATAAATAAAATCTAAAGACAGCACTCCATAATTAAACACTCAGTGCATTAAAATTGAGGACGTTGATATCATTTGCATTTGTCTCTAGGAACACCTGCATTTATTTCTAGGATCTTATACTGACAGAGAAACACAGCTGGTAATGTTATGACTAATGAAAAACATAAAGTTAATGTCATGTAGAACTAGAAACATTATTTATTTCTTCTAGCCTAAATATTAACAGAATTCAGAAGACCTGAATCAGATTCCAGCTATATAATACATATTTTAATAAATATGATGATGACAATTTCTGAATACTGGTATGTAGGTAAAATAATTAATGATGAGTGGTATAGATTGTGTGCATATAATGGGTATGACTTCAGCAATTCTCAGCAAACTGATATTTTAGCACAAATCCTAGCACTCACATGCTTAGATACAGACACAAAAATAAGTGACTGATTGGCCTGAGCACATTGCCTTAGCAAATAGAAGGAAGAAACATTTACCATATGCCTTTACCACCAAAATTTTTAAATACTTACAATAATCGATATAAAATATTTTATAGAAAGAACACATATATAGGGCATCACAAACATATTACAGATGCAATTAATGAGACTTGATCTTAGCAAGGATCAATTGCATATAAATAACTAAGATAATTATTTACTAAAGATTAGCATAGACATTCTGATGTTAAGTAAAACAGTATGCCACAGCAGATGGTAGTGGTCTTGGTTTTCTCTGTTAGTAAGTTGGTAAAGAATATGTGAAGATAGTCTTCAATCTACAGTGTTCGATTCCTGCTTTAGTTCCTTTGGTTGTGTTTGATGACAAATGTTTGTCAGGGAATACGTGTCTAGTGTCATTAGGGATCAGTGACCTTCCCATTCATTGTTGATCCCCAAACCTTGTTTTCCTTTTAAATTAGGGGATGAGGGGTACATATTAGCCACAATCATCAGCCGACCAATGAGATCTACATAGCGGTAACTGTATTTCACCTGGTCACAGCACAGTGTGACCACTTGGGTTCTTGCAGAGATTGCCTCAGTTTCTACCATTCTCCCAGTGATTGCCTCTTGCCTGATCCAGAGAGACCTCCTGGTTGGAAGTCACTGTGTCATTCTGAAGTGGGGGTGAGGGCCCAGGGAAGTGGGATGCTACTGATATGGGAAGTTTTTAACCTCTTTTAGGTCCAGCCTTCATGTCTGACATTCCAGGAAGAACAGACCCTGAACAAAGTGGATATCAGAGTTACTACTGTGAGAAGTAAATAATGAGAACATTTTTACCAAAAAGAATGAAATATCACATCACGTCTGCCTGTTACCTTGATTTGAGTGTACCCTTAGAAAACTGATTAATACAAACCCAGGATATTTTTGTAAATTGTATGCTCTTTAGCAACTTTGTGTGAATTTTCATACAAGCTCTGCTTTATTAATTTTATAAAATATAAAAACATAAAAAGATAAATATTGAAAGAATCCTGATTCTTTCTTATCATTTGAAATGTTATGGAAAGTTTTATGACAAATAAATGGTATTGAGAAAAATAAATGATTGTTAATGTTATTTGTGATGACCCTGAACCAAAGATAGTACAATCTTCATAAGTTTGAACTACAGGAGTGGTGCTAACATAAAGGAAAAATCATTTTTCCTGCCATTTGAAAGCAGACACTTTCCTCAAGTTTCATTTTCCACTTAGGCTCAACTGTTCTATTATGTTGAAATCAAAAACTTAAATTTAGGAAGGTATTATTTTTCATGGAACATTCATCTAGATTCACTCATGTATTTACAGCCTCAAAATTTCACTGAGGTTCAGTACCAAATATATCTCTAATATTTGTTTTCTATAAGTGATTTTCTAAAATATGTAGTTTTTAAAAATATTTTAAAAAAATATTTCTTTATTTTGCATTCCTATTGCAACCCCCATCTCTCTTCCCAGTCCTACCCTCCCACCCAATTTCCCCATCCTCCCCTCCACCTGGTATCAACCTATTCTGTCACATAAAATCCAGATCACTTAAGGACTAAGTGCCTCTTCTTCCACTTGGCAAGATAAGGCAGCTCTGCTATGAAACTGAGCTCCTCCAGATAGAGCTTTTTCCAATTTTTAGGGGGTCCAATTGAGGACCAACCACCCTTACAGCTTCATATATGTAGTGGGCCTAGGACCAGTCCATGCAAGTTCTTTGGTTGGTGGTTCAATCTTTGTGAGCTAATGTCCAAGTTAATTGGCTATATAGGTCTTTTGTGGTGTCCTTAATCCCTTTAGCTTCCTCCAACCTTTCCCTAACTTTTTCTCAGTACTCTCTGATTTTTACCTAATTTTTGGGTGTTGGACTCTACATCTGTTTACATTATCTGCTGGATAAAGCTTCTAGAATGGCAGTTATGTTGAGTTCCTGACGTTAACCCTTTGTCTATCCACTTCTAATATATATTTTCTCTCCCCTATTTAGAGGTGTCCAAGCCTCATCCCTTGAGTCCATCTTGTTACTTAAGTTTAAAGTAAGTATTTTTCTTATATGTTTTTATGAAGAAAATATGAATCCATAACTCATATTCTTAAAATATTACATAAGTACTTATTTTAAAAATTTGTATTTTCTCATCTGAATTTCACTCATATTATATATCTCCCATCTTAATTCCTTTCATATATATATATATATATATATATATATATATATTCAGTGAAAAACAACTTTGCATTGGTAGGATGTTGCTCTCTGTAAGCATATTGAAAAATTATATTTATCAGATCATATTCTAGTATCTTCTGTTCTCATTCACTTTCCATTTTATTTTTCTCTCTGATTCTTGGTTATGGTATATTGTCTTCTACCCCTTTTCTTTAATTTTGCTGTGATTTTATAACTACTGAAACTACTTGAAAAATTTTTGAACTTTGTTTATATTTTTATTTTATTTTTTTTTATTACGTTATTTACTCCTTTTGCATCCCCAGTCCTTTCTCCTTTCCTCCCTTCCCCCAACCAATCCACTCCTCCATTTCTCTTCAGAACAGGGAAGGCCTCCCATGGATGTCAACCGGAAATGGCACATCAAATTGCAGTAAGACTAGGAAGAGCCTCTCCTATTGAGGCTAGGCAAGGCAGCTAGCTTAGGGAAAAGGGTTCAAAGGGTGAGGGACAGACCCTGCTCCTACTGTTAAAACTTCCACAAGAAGATGCACCTACACAACTTTAAAATATGTGCGGAGGGCCTGCCTCAGTCCCACACATGCTCCCTGACTGTCAGTTCAGTCTCTGTGAGCCGTTATGGGTCCAGGTCATTTTTCTTGTGTAGACCCTTCTGGTTCCCACAATCCTCCACATGTTTGCTGTGGATCAACTGTTTCCGTTTTTGTCTCGGTTGCATGCTTAAGTTGCTCTGATGATGATTATGTTGGGCTCCTGTGTGCAAGTAGAGTAAAATAGCGTTAGCAGTTGTCCGGGGTGGACTCCCTCTCGTGGCACGGGTATCAAGCTGGACAGTCATTAGTTTGGATTTTCTCCTACCTCTTTACCCCTAAACAATTGTAGGCAGAAAAAATTGTAGGGCAAAATTTTTGTGGCTGTTCATATTTTTACTTCTTCATTCATATTGTAAGCCTGAAAACACCAAGTTATTTTTAAAATTTAGCAAAAGGTTTTCTTTTACCAATTTACAGCACATTTAAGAAAATTGAGAATTAAATTTCATATTCCTTTAAATGGCTTGATGTTTAACATATGAGTATTAAATCAAGACTTTTTTAAAAAAAAGCCTTTAAAGCCTTTAACAGGCTTTATAATTGATCTTCAAATATATTTTTCAAAGCTAAGTTCTAATCACTTGTGGTTTGAACTCTTTAGATGAAAGGCAGTTTTTTTGCCACTTTACTTCCCAAAATATTGCTGATTTTTTTGCCTTAATAGTTTGTATTGTATTCTTTCATTAAGTCAGTTATGATTTTAAATTTCACACTTCTTATGTAGAGTGATGTATGTTTTAAGTTAGAAGCTAACCAACATATTTACAAGTGCACATTTTATTGTTTTTAAGATTCATTTCACAATTACTTTTAAATATCTTAATGTGTGCTTACTTGCCTATGTGAGGGTATGTGTACTTGATTTCATGTAGCCATGGTCAACAAAGGTATAGAATTCTTTAGAATTGGAGATCTTTATTGGTTACCCTAGAAAGGGTGCAAAGAATCAAACTCTGCTTCTCAGTAAAAGCAGTGAACTTTTTTAACTGCTGAGCTTTTTCTCAAGTTCCAGAAATACTCATTTTAAATAACAAATTTAGTGGTACTCATAAGTCCTCATATTGTTTGAAATCTCATATGGTCTCGTTTTAGAATGTAATTTGATCAGAATTACATTCTAAAACGAAGCATACAGATGTTCTACATGAATTGGAGAAAATGTTCAAGATGACTAATAATTAGGAAAATGCAAATTAGAACTGCATCCAAAATCATATTTTTATATTAAGAATGTGTATCACCAAGAACACGAAAGGTAACAATCTGACAAGCCTATAAGGAGAAGGGAATCATTGTAAAGTGTTGGTAAATTATAATTTGTGTGGCCTCTATAGAAAACAGTATACAGTTAGAATTAAAAATATAAATATAATATGTTCCAATAATCCCACCAATCAGAATACATTCAAGAGAAACAGAATCAGTATGCAAAAGGGACCTATATACTTCCTATTTTTATTGTAACAGTATTTTCAATTGCAAAAAATGCTATCAACCACAAATTGAGGAATAGAATTAAGAGACATAGCTCACATTATCATAAAATTTCTAGCGATGAAAGAATGGTATCCTGCTATTTGTTACATGGATATAACTGAAAACTGTCATACTATGTGAAATTTGTCTTAAAAGTTGAAAAGTTTTAATATCAGTGTTAGATTAATTAAAGTTGACATCATGAGAAGTTCCATGTGAATATTGGGGTAAGGAAAATATGTGAAGGGATGAAGGGAAGGTTAATACGTGCTAAATTATACATTACAAGAGTAAGATGCTTAGTGTCTTATTGCACAGGGGTTGACTAGATAGCAATAATGTACTGTATATTTTTAAAATATTAAGAATAATATGTTCTTACTATGAATAACTGATCAATGTCTGGTAACAGTCATATAAACATGTCATAATATTTCTTAAGTATATACAATTGCATTCTTTTGTATCTTAGTTAAAACTAATTTAATTAAAAGTTTTAAAATCTTATGCAAGTGAAAACTAAAGACATAAAAGTAAGTGAATATAGGCTCACAGGAACATTTTCATCATGTTTAGTAAAAATTTGATTTCAGCAAATGCATTTTCACTTATAAATCATCCCTCAAAGGGATGTCTCCACTCAATTTCTTGCCTCAGGTCTCAGGGAGCCCCATGGAAGAGGAGGCAGAAAGAGTCTCAGAGGCATAGGGTAGGACACTAAGGAAAATAGGCCCTCTAAATTAACAGGATCGATGGGCATAGGCGTTCACAGAGACTGAGGCAGCTTGAGTTGCACCAGATGAGAGTCCTAGAGCTGAGAGGAGATATGAACACATGACCTCATCTGAACCCTGAAGTTATCTCTCATCGATAGCCACTTGCAAATGAAAATTTAGTTTTACTCAAACAAGTCTCACCAGGTAAAAAATAAGGATAGACTGCAAGCCAAACCATAGATGGACAACAGAAAATGAACTCAAGAGCATCTCTGGAGGTTCATTTTTCTCTCTTTTTACCCTACAGATCCTTTGCCTTTATATCATGACTTAATTTTAGTGTTTTTATTGGGATCCCTGAGAGTGTGAAGGAGTTGATTTCCGTGTCTGTGTTTCTTCTGCCTTTTCTTAGGCTCCTTTTCCTTCTGTTGGTTTCTTTTGTCTTATCCCAATGAGTTTGTTTTTGTTTCATCTTATTTTATTCTATTAATACCTCTAAAAGGCCTTTTTGGCTATTATTTATTTATAGTTTTCTAATGAGAGACATGATGGGGTGCATGAGATGGGGAAGTGAGGAGGAAGTGGGAGATGAAAACATAATCAGGATATGATATATGATGAAATAAATTCTGCTTTCAATAAAGCAAAAAGAAGGATAAATAATTTAGAGATTTATAGTTCAAAAGTAGAAAAGCCTTCCTAAATGTACTACTATAGCACTGTTTATTTTCCTACTGAAATGAAGATATATTATCTTAAAAATTGATTCAAACAAATATAAATGAAACAATTTATTGTTATAAACCTAAGAGTTATAAAAAATGCAAAGTCCTTTTAACTTGTTCTAATATTCTTTAGTCATTGAAATTCTAAAAAATGTGTTCTACATAAAAACAAAAATCTTGGAAAAGAATAATTTGCTTCTTCCTATGAAGTCTTACTGGGTATATCAACCATACTCTGGGTAGATCTAATACCCAGGAGTAACTGGAAAATACAAAGTAAATTCAATGATTTATTTTTGTGTGTATGTGTATGTGTCAGGGGATGGTGATTTTTGTAACATGCTATTTTGTTTTTTTCATTTTTTATGCTTATTTATTACTTCAGGTTACATCTCCATCACAGAGACCTCTTTCCACACTTCCTAGTCCGGCCCTCCCACCCTCCACCCCATATCCCTTCCATCCTGCTCCTCTGGAGTGGAGTGTCCCTACATAACAGTCCCCTGCCCTAGTTCAGCAGTCATATGAGGACCAAGAGCCTCCTCATACACGAAGCACTACAAGGCAGCACCACTAGGACAAAGGGTCTCGTGAACAGGTAACAAAGTCTATGTTCTTGTTCCCTTTGGTGCATTGGTTGTAGTATATTTATCCTGTACTATATGGCTAAAATCCGATTATAAGTAAATAGATGCCGTGTGCATCCTTCCGAGTCTGGGTTACCTCACTCAGGGTGAGCTTCTTTAGTTCCATCCATTTGGCTGCAAATTGCATAATTTCCTTGTTTCTGATAGCTGAGTAACATTCCATTGTGTAGATGTAGCACTGTTTTTTAATCCATTCTTTGGTTGAGGGTTATCTGAGTTGTTTCCAGTTTCTAGCTATTACAAATAAGGCTTCTATGAACATAGATGAGGAAACATACTTGTGATTTGGTGAGGAATTATTTGGATGTATACCCAGAAATGTTGCTGTTTTAATTTTCATTTTATTTTGTTGTTTTGACAGAAAAAAGTAAGAGAGAAAGAGAGTAAGAGAGAGAGAGAAAGAGAGATCATGAAATGTAGGCATACAGGTGAAAGGGTTCTGGGAGGAGTTTAAAGAGCAAAACATGATAAAATATATTGTTTAAAAAAGTTAAATATATTTTAAATGATAAAATACATAACGATTTCTAATAAAAATAAACATCAAATTTTATTAATGTTAATCTGTCCAATAAATATTAACTAAAAATCATTCAAATATACAGTGATCAAGATCATGTTTTACCAGATAGAAAACAAATAAAATATTTCATCTTGATGAAAATATTATGCAGTATTAATATGTCACTGAATACATTCATATCTATAATTCCTTAAAAAAATTTTACCTTTTCACATCTCTAAGCAGAGGTAGGTATTTTCAATGATAAACCTTAAATTGCATTTATTTGTAAGTAAAATTTATTTTAGACTTTTAGACATCAGATTATCTAATTTTTACCTAGTATTTGAAATTTAAAGTAGTCTTAATTATGTATAATTTAATGTTATAGTTATGGTATCCACATGTTTATAATAATAAAACATCTTAATTTTTCCTTGACAAATGTATCAGTATGTTTAGTTAGGGTTCTTAAATGTATTTGCAAGCTTATAAACACTGAAGATAATGCTAATTTGTCAAAGTGATTAGAATTCATAAGGAAAGGCAGTGTGGTGATTTTATATGCTTAAGTTAAATATGTAACTTTTTTCCTTTTCTTATTTTATTGAAAATATATTCTTTCCTCATGCAATATATCCTGATTATAGTTTCTTCTCCCTGTATTCTTCCCACCTCCCCTTCTCTCTGGATTGACTTCAGTTCTGTTTCTCATTAGAAAAGAACATGCCTCTAAGAGCCAAACATGACAAAGTAAAATACAAGAATATGAAGCAAAACCTCTCTTATTGAAGTTGGACATGACAACAGCATAGGAGGAAAAGGAGACAAAATAGTCAGAGATTCACACTTTTCTCATCATCAGAATTCTCATAAAAAATACTAAGGTAATAGCTAATAACATATATTCAGAGGACCTGATGTAGATATTGTAGGTCCTGTGTTTGCTATTTCAGTCTCTGAACTCATATATGCCTGGCTTAGATGATTAAGAGAGTCCTGTTCTCCTAGTGTCCTCCATCCCCTCTAATTCTTACTATCTTTTTACATCCTCTTCCAGGGCTGTTTTTCAGCTATGAGGGTAGAGTTTTCATGGAGATTTCCAGTTTGGATTCTCTCATACAATGTCTAGCTGTGGGTCTCTGCATCTGTTCTCCTCTGCCACAAGAAGCCACCTCTCTGATGATGAGAAAGAACATGGCCAATCAGATAAAGTGAGAGGCTACAGAATGGGAAATTTTTTTACTAACTCCACATCTCAGAGAGGACTAATTGCTAAAATAGATAAAGAACTCAAGGAACTAGACATTAAAAAAATCAAATAATACAATGAAAAATGAGATACAAATCTAAATAAAAGTTACCACTAGAAGAATCTCAAATGGCTGAGAAATACATATGGTAACGTTCAGCATCCTTAGCCATAAGGGGCATGCTTCTGATTTCATATAGTTTTTAGAAAATGCAGTTGTAATTTTAAAAGAAACTTTAAACTTAATGAATGTTTTTAAAACAAACACATTACAGAGAACAAATACATCAGATGTTCTCTTAATCAAATTCAAATGAAATATCATATTTCTTATATTTAACAAATGATAATATAAAACAAGAAATTACATAAATGTATTCATGGATTTATTTTCTGCAGTAGATAACCTAGATAGTCTATGTGATAATAAGTTTTAGTAGTTGACTAATTTTATCTTCTGTATTTACATAGAACCAAGTTGAGATTAAAAACAAATTCCCCATGAATGTTTATGCAAAAAAATCATGCCAATATAAAGCCATTGAACTCTACCAATCTAATAAAGCATAACATATAATGATTGTAGGAAAACTAAATTCCAGGTTTATTTAAACTTGAACATCTACTTAAGAGTTGACTACCATTAGTGCTGAATTTGAAATTAATATATGAAATGACTGAAATCCCAGGAGGCATGGAAAGTTCTTTCCTATTAAAAAGGCAAAATGTTCAAATATGGCAAGTAGTTTGCCTTTTTCTCTATGACTAGTCAAATCAATATTATTGATTTGCTATTGAAACAATATAAAGCATGTGTTTACTCACACTAAATCCTTAGAATTAACAAGCTTTGGTTACATTGAGCTCTGAGAATTATGTTTATCCTAAAATATGTATAACACACTGCTACTAAATATAGCTAAATTGAATTAATTGCCTTAAATTTGAGCTCTGTTTGATAAATGAAATGAAAATAGTCAAATGCCTGGATTAAAGGTATTCTAAACTAAAATTTGTATGCACGTGCTTGATTCCACTTCAAGGCATCCTTGACATATTTTGTATTAACAGAAAAACCTAATAATAACCCTGTTCAAATGTGCCTTTGAAATTAGTCACAGGAGTGCTGAATTCCAACCCCTAAAACTGCCACAGTGCAACTGTCCTTGGACAGTAGCTTTAAAATGAAACACAACTTTTATTTTTTGATTTCACAGAGTAAGAGAATGCTCTCTCCTTTAAAATCAGGAATTGTTTTGGTATAGCCTTTCATTAAATTAAAACATCTTGATATGTTCCCTTTATTTTATTCTGATTATATTTACACGTGTATTTTGTTTTTCTAGTATGATAATTCAAGACCAGTAACACTGTGCCTCAGTATGAGTTTTCTTCATAAAAGCTTACTGTATCTCATTACATTCCCAGCACATTCTAATTAAATTCCTTTTCATTTCACTCTGTCTCAGAGGGTTAGAGATTCTCAAGAATATTTAACAAAATTCAACAAAGCAACTACCTGAAGTTGATACATTAACCTTGGCACTAGAGTTACTTTATTCAGTCCACGTGTGCCAGCAAAATCATTCCACAATGACCTAAAATGCCATTATTTCACTCTAACTAGAGAGGCTGTAAATGAATAACGATCATTTCTGATTCATTGTATGTATTATACATTATGCCCTGGGAGGTTTTAAGGGAAAAAAATAGCCTCAGCAAAAGTCTCCCTTAGCCTACTTGTAAATACTAAAATTTACAAATTATTTATGCATTACAAGGACAATGGACTTTGATTTTTTAATGAAATACTTTATATTAATACATCCCATACCAGCTAAATTATACACTGATCACTACCATTCTTTCATTAGTTTAATACATTATCATATATTTTCATAAAAAACATACTCTTTTCTATGTGACATTCACTCAGTGGAGATTATTCTGCCTATGCCCCAACTTGTTTAGTACTAAATAAACCATGAACATATATGACTGCATTTATTTGAATCTTTGTATAGTTTAAAATTCAGGATGTTTCCTTTGGTTGATGAAACAACTGAAAAATTTTTTTAAATACTTTATTTTTTTTTCTTCAAGTTACATCTCAGTCACAAACCCCTCCCTATTCCCCCTTCCTTTCCCGCCCTTCCACCCTCTTCTCCCCAGAAGTTTCCCCTTTCAGTCCAACAGATGGTTCCTTCTCTTATAACAGTAAATATTATTCAGAACAACAGATATAAATATGCCACATTTATGAGAGTTAAATGGCCCAGTATACCTTCCCAATGTCCAGTTTCTACATATTTGGCCCTGACTTTCTTACTCCTTTATTGCTTTTAAAGTTTCATAGATTTGAATAGGTGATTTTAAGCACCATAAATGATATGAGATATCATAAATAGATATTCTAAAAATGTTAATTAACATGAGTGTGGATGCTAATGTATAAGCAGTCTGAGACAGTAGAATACCAAATTAATATAAAATCAAAAATCACATAAGTGTCAAGAGCATTCCAGATTATGCAAATTAAATACTTGGCACTTTTCTTTTCTTTCTTTCTTTCTTTTTTTTTTTGGTTGCAAACAACTCAAAGTGGTAACAAAAGTAATCTGTTTAGAGGGCTAAAATCTAAAATTTACAAAGAACACAGGAATTTAAATGCCAAGAAACCAAATAATCCAATCAAAAAATGGGAAACAGAGCTAAACAGAGAATTCACAAAGGAGGAATCCCTAATGGCTGAGAGACACTTGAAGAAATGCTCAACATCCTTAATCATCAGAGAAATGTAACTCATTAGGACTCTGAGATTCCATCTTACACCTGTAAGCATGGCTAAGATCAAAAGCTCAAATGACAGCACATGCTGGTGAGGTTTCAGAGAAAGGGAAACCCTCCTCCATTGATGGCAGGAGTGCAAGCTTGGACAACCACTATGGAAATCAGTCTGGCGATATCTTAGAAAACTTGGAATAGCCCTACCTCAAGATCCAGCCATACCACTTATGAGTATACATCTAAGTGATTCCTCACCAAATCACAAGGATGTTTCCTCATCTATGTTCATAGAAGCCTTATTTGTAATAGCTAGAAAGTGGAAACAACCCAGATGTCCCTTAACCATGGACTTGATAAAAAAAAAAACAAAACAAAACAAAAAACAAAACAAAACAAAAAAGTGTTACTTCTACACAATGGAACACCACTCAGCCATCAGAAAAAAATGAAATCATTCAATTTGCAGCCAAATGGATGGAACTAGAGAAGCTCATCCTGCGTGAGCTAACAGAGACTCAGAAGGATGCACATGGCATCTATTCACTTATAGTTGGATTTTAGCCATATAGTACAGGATAACTATACTACAACCAATGCACCAAAGGGAACATGAACATAGATTTGTTTTCCTCTCAATGAGACACTTTGCTGTAGTGATGCTGTCTTGTAGGCCCTCAGTGTATGAGGAGGTTCTTGGCCCTCAAATGACTGTTGAGCTGGGCTGGGACTGTTATGTAGGTACATTCCACTCCAGAGGAGTGGGATGGAAGGGATGGGGGTTATGAGAAAGGGACTGGGAGGGGTGTAAAGAGGGCACTGTGATGGAGCTGTAACCTGAAGTAATAAGTACACATTAAAATAAATAAATAAATATAAGAAAACATATCCATGGATTCAAACAACCACAAAAAGTAACCTGTTTATAGCTAATGTAATTAAAGCAGAACACATAAATTCCTTGAACTAATTCCAGAAATGGAAGCACTTAAGTCAGATTTGGTATGAGCAAATTTCAAAAGAAAATATTACCTTTGTTTCCAGCATAATTTTTGTAACACAACTATATGTATATGAAACCATATGTCCATTGGCAATGAAGGAAAATGTGATACATTGTAGAGTCCAGAACAGATTCAGAAGAAAGGAAGACCACATTTGAATTGAAAGTATAGATTGCCCAAGAGAGTGGAGAAAATAGAAAAAAATTAGGCTTTGGGGAAACAATGATATGGTTTATTGTACAAAATATTATTCTTATTACGTAACCTTTACGTTTTTCTCTTTTTGCTTTATTCACTTATTACATAGATACTTTGGATAATATATAGTATTTTATGTTTTCTCTGAAGTGTATATAACATCTTGATATATGTTACACATCAGTCAGTATTTTATATGTGCTTTATGAAAATATGAGTATAAAAGTCTGAGTTATAGGCAGTTGTAGTTAAGATGGATAGTCTATAATATATATGATACTCTTCCATACAAATGAATTAATGATAATATTTGTATTTCATACTGATTAACTGGCAGAAAGTCATAAGACAAGACCTAACACAACAAACATAATCTATCTTTCTATACAAAACAAAGCTTTGGGATAACACTGCAAATATAATCTGCAAAGAATGAGATATGTTAGAAAGTTGGGATTTCTACTATCAAAGACATCTGGAAAGATACGTTTTGAGCCCTTTTGGGAATGATGAGACATAATGGTTATGAAGAAGTGACATTGTAGTAAAACAAGTACTTTCCCATTTAAACTGAACACACATATTTATATCCCCTGCAATATCAGGCTGCATTTCAGCATATACTCTAAGAGATATGGAGCTTCCCTACATGGGGATGATTTTCTTTCTTTCTTTCTTTATTTTTTGTTTGTTCTTCTTCTGATGTTAGTGGCTTGTGATAAAGACTCTATGGGGATAAACTGTATTCATAAAACTATTCGTCTAGAATATTTTAATAACAAAGATTCAAGTACTTGGAAGAATGTAAAACTAATTTACTGAATATTCCATGGTATCCCTGGTATTGCACAAAAGAGTGATATATTTTGGCTGTGGAGTTATCTGTCAGCCTCTAGAATAGGGGAGCATTAACTGATACATTGCTCAGTACAGTGAGATAGTTATACACAATTCAACTTGCAGCTCAAGCGTTTTAAAGTCACAGAGTCGGTTATTTTAGGCCAGTGCTTTTAATGCACCTCCTTTTCACCAAATACATAACCATGTGAAACCAAATGTTCTTTGTACACTTCAACCAACACCTAATATGACACCTGATGATATGTAGAAGCAAAAACTTAACTATTTCAGTTAACTGCTCCTTCAGAAATTTTCAAAAAGTTTGTAAAAAAAAAAAACTCCACTCATTTTGCATATTTGCTTTTTATTTTACAATGTATAATTATGTTTTATAAAAATATACCTTTTATTTTAACATATTTTGGGCTGTTATTTGTTATACTTCAGTGAATGATTAATTATTAAGAATGACAAATGGGTATTGGAATGGTTCATTTGAGGATTGTGGACTGTCACCAGAGTAATGGAATTGCATTATGTTGGTTAGTGTCATGTGGCTTCTCAGTGTTTAGCTGTATCTGTTCATGTACCCATGTCAATACATCCTGAGCTTTAGTGAAGTAAAATATATCATCAGAATTCACCGACTAACCAGATAAAATATGAATCTCTCATGTCTGTTTAATCTGTGATCCCAAGCAGAATGTAACTACTTTGAATTTCCAATTGAGCTCAGTCCATGCCTTCTGTAATGGTATTCCTATCTCCCTTAATATCTCAGTTTTACAGGTCTATGTTATACATTATGAATTCACACAAAAGCATGAAGCTCAAAATGTTCTATGCTAAGTATGTAAGTTATGAATCGTTTATTACCATTTCTTGGTCCTCCTATCAGTTAAATAATGCTTGGCTACCTTTTCCTGTACAACAACCTAATGCTGAGCATATCACAGAATGTATCCTGAGATTATTAGCCATGGGCTGAATGTACAAGTTTCTAAAGAATATGAAAGTTATTTTTTAAACTGAGTTTTGATAGAGATACATAATATATTCAGAAGGTAGGAGGCAATGTAGATGGGGGAATATATTTTTTTTTAATAAAAAGTAATGTATGAAACTGTCTTATAGTAGGAAAAATGGAACTACGGGCCTGGTCCTTATTATAAAATGAAGTGAACAGAACAGATTCCAGGTCATGAAAATATTGATGTGATAGATAAATTGCAGTTGATATTGATGTAGAATGCTTTGGAGTACCCTAAGTGTATCATGAGGAAGCCTGTATCAATATTTTCCCATTTCAATTTTGTAATTTCTACTCATTTTTGAAATATATAGTTGAAAATGTAACACTTATCATTAGTAAAGTATTGTTTTCATACTTTAGTTTTATGAATGAATTCTACTTAGTACATGTTTACCCATAATATTTGAAATAATTTTACAATATACTTGTCATCAGAAATAACTTGATATTAAATATAAACTGATTTTACTTATTTGTTATTCCTGTTGGGTTTGATCAGTCTTTCCAATCATTTATTTATGGATAACCAACTAGGGAGTTCATGGCTGGAGAAGACTATTTCAACATCTGTTAGCAGTTGGCAATTGCCTCTTCTTATAGGAGTGAAATTTCAGCTTTTGAATATGGGATATCATTTTTTTTTGTTAGAATTTTTCAGGTCATGTTAGGGCAACCCCATTGTTGAACCTTTGCAGGAGTCCATTCCCCATGACAGCTAGAACACTTAAGTTTGCAGCGGCTTTCTGGGCCTCTGACTCTTACAGTCTTTCTGTCTCTTGCTCTATGTTGCTTCTTGGACTTAGGCATAAGAATTGTGTTGTAATTTAAGGTTTTTTTTTCCCAACAGCTCCCCCTTTTAGTCCAATAAAAGGTTCCTTTTATTATAACAATAAATGCAATACAAAACAAAAAGAACAATTAGGCCATAATACCAAAAATTATACTATATAACACACATTCTTAATGCCAAGTATATACACATTTGGCAACTGATATTAATATTCTATTATCTGTCTATCTCGATGAGTTTAAAGTTCTATACCTAATTCAGTTTCCATCCTAACTTTCATTACCAACTTAAAAACATTTTCTTAGACTTAGAACGTCCTTTAAATTCCTAAACTACTTAAAATTTAACTGTGAGAGTATAACTCTCTAGTCTTCAACCACATCAGAGACTTGAGGATAAAAATATCTGAGTAAACAGGAAGTTCAGAGCAAAGAGCTTTCAAAACTAAGAAATGACAGACAAGTGGCTCTCTGAACAGTCCCCTATTTATCTCAGTACATTGGAACATCTATCTTTAGCTTTTTGGCCCTGTTTCTCTGACAGATATTAATTGTAAAGCAGGAATTATGAAGGACTTGCCTACCCTGTCTTGGCAGAGCTAGACTGTCAACTTACCTGCTTCCAAGTTTTGTCCTTTTTGGAAAGCATTCTGTCTACAGATGAAACAAGGGATTTTTCTTGCCAGGGTCAAGTTTTCACACGAATACAGCCATCTCCTAAAATTAAAATTAAAAAAAAAGGAGCTAGGAGGGGGAGGGGGAATACAGAAGGAGGGTTGGACCAGGAGGAGGAAGAGGGAGGGGAATATGATTGAGATGTAATTTGAAGAAATAAATAAATGTTGAAGAAAAAAACTGAAACTTCATAGCAAGAAAATATAATCTCAAAGCAACAAAAAGAGACACAGATAGTTGCTTAAGAAAAATGATCAATAAAAAATTATAATAAATGTGATCATGATGAAAAAAAGAATTGTGTTGTAAATATATCCACTGCGGCTTGTTTGACTACATTCTATTGCTGTAGACAGACTTACTTCAGTTTTAGTGTTCTTTTATATATGAGTGTAACAAAGAAGGTTGTTTAAGTTCATCTCACATCTGTCAGAATGGCTAAGATCAAAAGCTCAAATGACAGCACATGCTGGCCAGGGTGTGGAGAAAGGGGGACCCTCCTCCATTGATGGTGGGAGTGAAGGCTTGTGCAACCACTATGGAGGTCAGTCTGGTGATGTCTTAGAAAACTTGGAATAGCTTTGCCTCAGGACCCAGCCACACCACTTCTGGGTATACATCCAAATGACTCCGCACCCAATCACAAGGATGTTGCCTCATCTATGTTCATAGCAGCCTTATTTGTAATAGCTAGAAACTGGAAACAACACAGATGTCCCTCAACTGAAGAATGGATTAAAAAAAGTGGTGCATCTACACAATGGAATGTTACTCAGCTGTCAGAAACAATGAAATTATGCAATTTGCAGCCAAATGGATAGAACTAGAGAGGCTCATCCTGAGTGACTAACCAAGACTCAGAAAGATGCACATGACATCTATTCACTTATAGTCAGATTTTAGCTATATATTACAGGATATCTATACTACAACCAATGCACCAAAGGGAACATGGTCATAGACTTTTTGTTTGTTTGTTTTTTTTAGTTTTCTCTCCCTGGCAATGAGACACTTTTCACTGGTGGTATTGGCTTGTAGGCCTCCAGTGTATGAGTAGGCTCTTGGCCCTCATATGACTTCTGTATTGGGACGGGGGACTGTTATATAGGGACACTCCACTCCAGAGGAGTGGGATGGAAGGTTTAGGTGGTAGAGGGTGGGAGGTATGGGCTGAGAAGGAGGGAAAGAGGACAATATGATGGAGATATAAGCTGAAGCAACAAATAAATAAATTAAAAATATATGATCAAAAAACCAAGTAAATAAATGATAATATGTATGTACTAAATATTAACAGAACATACCATTCCCAGAACATTCTCAGGACAGACCAATTTAAACATAATTTTCTGGCATGTACTATATATTTGGAAAAGGATGAAAGTAAGGCAGAAGGCCAAATCCTTGTTTAGGGTATATTGACTAGATGGGATTCTATACCTAAAATCTGACATCAAACAATATAATCAAATTGAAGACCCAGAAATTAACCCACACACATGTGGTCACTTAATTTTTGACAAAGAAGCCAAAGCCGCACAAAGGAAAAAGGACAGCATCTTCAACAAATGGTGCTGGTCCAAGTGGATGTCGACATGTTAAAGAATGAAATTAGATCCATACTTATCACCTTGTACAAAACATAAGTCCAAGTGGATCAAAGACCTTAACATAAGGCCTTTCCAATTTCCTCACCAAATTACAAGGACATTTCCTCATCTATATTCATAGCAGCCTTATTTGTAATAGCTAGAAACTAGAAACAACTTAGATGTCCCTCAACTGAAGAATGTATTAAAAAAAAAAAACTGTGGTACATCTACACATTGGAATACTATTCAGCCATCAGAAAAAAATGAAATCATGTGATTTGCAGCCAAATGAATGGAGCTGGAGAAACTCATCCTGAGTGAGCTAACCCAGACTCAGAAGGATGCACATGGCATCTATTCACTTATAGTCAGATTTTAGCCATATAGTACAGGATAACTGTACTACAATCCATTCACCAAAGGGAACATGAACATAGATTTGTTTTCCTCTCAATGAGACACTTTGCCATAGTGGTGCTGCCTTGTAGGCCCCCAGTGTATGAGGAGGCTCTTGGCCCTCATGTGACTGCTGAAATGGGGCAGGGGACTGATATGTAGGGACAATGCACTCCAGAGGAGTGGGATGGAAGGGATAGGAGGTAGAGGGTAGGAGGGTGGGACTGGGAGGGAGGAAAGAGGACACTGTGATGGAGATGTAACCTGAATAAATAAATATTAAAAGGAAAACAAGAATAAACATATCTTCTGACTTGAATGTAAATGTTTGTCACAGGTGCGATTAAATCACATCCATCCAGGGAACAAAATGCACTTGGGCTAAGAGACCCACTGCTTTTTTCCTAGAGCTTCTTTCGTAGTTCTCCAAGGCACTGAACAATGTGGGTTATTTTTTTGACCATGTTCCTACACTCTCCTTTGAAAATATTTATTTACTCATTTTTAACTGACAATTCAATTATTGTTGCAGTGGGTAGTAGTTAATATAGAAATGTCTGACTAGTTATAGGGCTGAGAAACAGAGATTGAACGCTCAGCCATAGATAGATTATTTATAGTAACCTTCCCTATCATAATAGCTCAGGTAGAATCACAGAAAATTTGGTGGAAGTAAGGGAAGAGTAAAAGGATAGGGAGGAGAGTTGTGAAGTACTGACTTTTATAAATGATTTCTTAACAGTTGGTGAATGAGAAGAAGAGAGTCATTTTTCTCCATTGGTGTTGTTTCCCAGTGTATGGCCCCATCTTGGTTCATGCATAGTCACCACTAACTGGATTCAAAAGCGCTTTTAATGATAATAATCTTATAAAGAAGGAACATCAAATAAAAAATGTATAGTGATTTGATTCCTGCAGGGAATTGGAGGGGAGTAGTGAGTGGGAGGTAAGATTAAAATGCTTTTTATATATGTACAAAATTTATGTATGTCTCAAAATTAGAATTATTTTTTATTTGTCTCTCATACTACATTCCAGTCACAATTTCCCTTCTTCCATTCCTCCCAGTTATACTCCATCTTCCCTCTTCCCCAGACCTATTCTTCTTGTGTTTCCTTTCAGAAAAGAGCAGGTCTCACAGGAATATCAATTGAACATAGCATAACAAGTTAGAGACCAGGCATAAATCCTCATATCAGGACTGGGCAATGAAAATCAGTAGTAGAAAAAGGGTCACAAGAGCAGATGAAAGAGTCAAAGACACCCGAACTGTCACTGTTAGCTGTACCACAAAAAATCCCAAGCTAAACAACCATAGCATATTTGTAGAGGACCTAGATTATACCCATGCAGGCTCTGTGAGTGTGGCTTCAATCTCTGTGAGCTCTTATGAGCCCTATTTAGTTGATTCTGTGTACCATATTCTCCTGGTGTCCTTAACCACTCTGCCTGGACAATCTTTTCTCCTCCTCCTCCTTCACAGAGTTTCTAGCTCCAAGGGGAGGGACTTGATGGACATCTCCAATTTGGACTCTGTTTCCTCCTATAGTATGGTTGTGGATTTCTGCATCTGCTCTGATCTGTTGCTGGAGAAAGGCTCTCTGATGATGACTGGGCTATGCACTAATCTATAAATACAGTGGAATATGATTGGGAATCATTTCCTTTACTTTTTTTCTATCATTTGTCTCTGGACTCAGCTATTAATGGCTAGAATCATAATCAAAATGATAGTTTTTTTTAAATATTCCCATTACATAATTATTTTAGTTCTGTAATTCTTTTAAAATTATAAATACATATTTATTTACTTTTTCTTTTCTGTGCACACATGTGTATATGTATGGGTGTGACCAGACTGAGGTATCAGACAACGATTTACTGGGGCTACCATGTCTTCCAAGTTTTAGTAATCAGATTTTATAGCAAGTGGTTTTGGTTTTCCTTTTTTTGTTGTTGTTTTTTGAGACGGGCTTTCTCTATGTAACCCTGGCTGTCCTAGAACTTGGTATGTAAACCAGGCTGGTCTGGGATTCACAAAAATCTGATTGTTCTCTGTTAACCAAGGGCTTGGATTAAAGGCATACATGCAAAACCACTGCTCAGCTAATCTTTTAAAAAGGTAAAATTTAATTGGTCATTGTCTCAAAATCATTATTTTAATAAAATGCTTATTCATTAATAACTATTACTGATTCATTTTTTCTTCCTATTGCACTATTTGTGTTCAAAATCTCTATGTTCATCATATGGCAGCCAAATTGTTTGTAAATAAATTTGAAAAAAATTAAAAGTTGTGTATGATCATTTATTAATGCTTAACATAATGAATATAACTTCACTTTCAATTATTAATTAGTTTCTTTCTAACCTAAAATGTACCTTACTTATAACATCTATGGCAATTAAGAATAATTATTTTGAGTGTTACTTCTGAATTCACAGTATCTCATTTAATTTTGCTGTTGTTTGTTTTTAAGACTGGTTTCAGTGTATACCCTTGGCTGTCCTGGAACTCAGTCTATAGACCAGGCTGTCCTGGAACTCAGTCTATAGACCAGGGTGTCCTTGAGTTCAGAGATCCACCTGCCTCTGTTTCCCAAGTGCTAGGATTATATATTCAAATTGAAATATTTTCTCAATAGACTAGCATGAGATATTGAATCTTTCTAATTAAATTTGAGCAATAATTCATAATATAATTAATAATTTATTTAAACTTGATTAGTATTTAGTACTGCTTGTTTCTTTAAAAAATATACATATATATAGACTTTTATTTTCGGTATGTGTAATTAACACATGTCCCTTCTGCCTACAGAGGACAGAACAGAACACTGAATCCCTTGTAACCCAAATTCTACATAGTTGTGACTGCTCCTGTGGGTAGTGGAAACTACACCCATATCTTTTGAAAGAACAACTAGAGATTCTAAGTACTAAACTATTTCTAAAGTTCACCATTCATTATTTCAATGGGAGTCTAATTTATTTTACACAATTATTGGAGGAAATTACAAAAATAAAGTATACATCAAAATAAATATTTACTGATCACTATTTTTGACATGTTGGTAAAAAATATACAAATTTAATGTTTGAACTGGAAGTATAACCATTTTGAAAATTCTCCAAATTTTTCTTTTAATTAGGAATGTAAACCCCATAGGAATAAATTTTATGTCTTTGAAAGGAAATTCTACAATGAAAATGTTTATTATAGTTGAAGAACAAATATTTAGAAAAATAACTAAAAATTAAATAATATATTTCTTTCTAGTGGGATGCATGTGAAAATTACATACTTTATTCTAAAAGGAATCTATAGTAACTGAACCGACTGACTGAAAACATGGGCAAAGTGGAGTTAGATTGTTTTGAACATATTTGTAATGTTACATTTTTCATCTTACAGAAGTAAATATAAGTACATCACGAATATATATGTAGAATTCAAAAGATGAGAGATAACTTTGAATCTAGTGTTCATGGATAAAAGATGGAAAATATACATGGAGAAAAGGAGAAGAATTCCCAAAAGCCTGACTGTAGAGAAAATTAGAAAACCCAACTTATCGTGGTTGAGTGAACAAGAGGCACAAAAAACTACAATTTAATTGGTTATGTGTAAAAAATCAATTGAGGATGCACACAACTGTCAACTTCAGACAGAGGGGGTCCATTATCTTCAATATTAGTAGTGCATCCCAGTTGTCAAATATATAACTCCTATAATGGTTAAATCTGGTGCCCAAAATGGCAAATAAAGAGATTTTTATTTTGTTTTGTTTTTATTGACATCAAGAGTGTACATATAACCATTCTTTTAGGGAATTGTTAAGGAAAAGTACATTATCAGAATTTAAGAGCCAATGAGAGTTTAGAAATATATCTTCTGTTGACTGATAGAAGCTGACAGCTGGTGGAATGGTTATAATACAGTCTGCCTACCAAATTCTTGAAGGTAAGAAAGGAAATGATAAGGAACTAAAAATATCACTTAATATCCTCTGAAATGATCATTTGATTTACTTTTTAAACATCTCTTGATTCTAGAAAGACATCTGTGCCATTTCTAATCTAGGATCTTGTACACATCACTTCTTATTTATGTATTTCAGAATCTTCATGTTTATGAGGAGGTATAAGTTAACATTAATTGAATAACTAAGCATTTAGTATAATGCTTGAACACAAAGTACTACAGGCACATGTCATATTGTAATGACTTTTATTAATAATATTTCAAACATGTCAGATATGCATCAATACTGGAGGAAATTAATCACAAATTAGAAAAAATCATAACATCAATAAGACATTTCTTTATAAACAGGAAAATCTCTAAAGCTTTTAAGAAATAAAAGAATATACATATATCCTAGGGAAATTATTTTGATATCTAAATGGACTAATTAATTATTCATTTTAAAATGTAAGAGCACAATTTACTGTGATATTAAGTCTTACTTACTTGCCATCTGGTTTACTGAGAGAAACAGAAAGAATATAAAATCAAGTTATGATACTATTACATGTTGAAATCTAAATACAGAAAAGTAGAGAAAAACTTAATCTCTGAATTTGTTGAAATTTTCTACATTGTTGATGAAGTATACACCAGAAAGATTTAATATCCTGGTGTTTAATTATTATACATTCCAACGTGGAGAGTTGATACACCTTTACATTTCACACACAATTCTCAGACTCTTACAGGTAATGACTTTTATATCATTGAGTCAAATAAAATTCTCCAGATGATTTTTAAACAAGTGAGAACATTTATATGAAGTAGACACATGTGCATAATTGAAAATGCTGATTATAAATTTGGCTATATAATACCTGCTCAACAATTGTTTTTAGATTGTATTCAGTTTATATATTAGTAGATATTGGTCTATATTTACTTTGATCATAAAAGTGTGCTTGCATCAAACTATGTTATGATTTACCGTAACATACACTTCTTCATTCATTATACATTGTTTTCAAATCTTAATCAAGAATTTAGGTTTACGGGAAAAATTATATTTTGAAGCTTCTATATCTGTGATATCAAAGGGAAAGCCATTGCTATAGGCGATAGTAAGCCTCGAAGTTCAAAAGATGTGCTCTGTTGTCTGTTTCTTTTCTGTTCACTTTGGTCCATTTTATATCTTCTTAAAACTTAATTCTCAAGCAGAGTTTCTCTGTTTGCCTGCTTTAATACATATATTAAACTTCAAGGATCACCTGGTTCTCAGTGACAATACAAAAGAATTTCCTTTCCTTTTAGAATAAACAATAATACTGTAAAAATATGATTACCTGTATTAAAAGAAATGTAACTTTAATTTGAGGGTGTTTTATTTGTTTCATTTTTTGCCTTTTGATTATTTTAAAAGAAATACTTGTGTCTGAGTAATTGTACTATTAGGCGCTAGGTTAATAAGATGTATGGGATTTCTGTAATAATTTCTTAGTTTGATTCAAAAGAGACAAAATTATTTTTCATATTGATAGACAGAAACATTTATACTGTAGAAAATGATGTGCACAAAGTATATTAAGATGGTGTAATCTAGGCTTTTATTTCTGTAAAGAGACATCATGGCCACAGTAACTCTTAGAACATTTCATTGGGACTGGCTTACAGGTTGGTTAAGAAGTTTAGTCCATTGTAGACATAGTTGGAGCCCGGTGGCAGGCAGGCAGGCAGGCAGGCAGACACAGTGCTGGAGAAGGATATTAATAAGTGGCCTACAGATTGTTCTTGTTATATTTTAGTGAAGAATATGGCTGTTTTCTGTCCTTATTCCAAAAAAAAAAAAAGAAAGAAAGAAAGAAAGAAAATAAAAGAAAAAAAGAAATCTGCCTGAAGTTAATGTAAACAGATTAAACAAAAGCCCGATGATAAGTGGCATAAAGGTAGTGGTGACTTTGGATAAAGACTGTAGTCTGTTAAACTTCCAACTCGTGAAAAGGAATTTTAGAAAAATGAAAAGAAATTGAAGAAAAGCTTAGAGCAGGGCATAGTGCTACACAGCTTTAATCCCAGCACTCAGAGGCTGGTAGATCTCTGAGTTTGAAGTCAGCCTGGTCTACAGGGTAAGTTTCATGAGAGTGAAGCTCAGGTAGTGAAGAAAGCCATCAAAAACAGAAAGCAGGTGAAGGTGTAATTGAATGATGGAGCATTTGTTCCAGCCCCAGCAAGCAGCAGAACATGGTAGGTTTGACCATGTGTTTCTGGCTTTGAAATCAAGGATACCAATAAAGGAGTCATATAATCTAACTCCAAGGCAAAGGGAAGCTACTGAGGGCAGGTGCATGTCAGAGCTGTCATTTCATGGAAGACTAAAGAGGTTATTACGTGTAGCTGTGAAGGTGAAGCCTGGATTGCCTTGAAGACCCTGCCTTATTTAGGGTTTTATTGCTGAGAAGAGATACCATGACCACAGCTTCTTTTAATATTCTTAATATTAAATTAGTAATACTACTAATTAGTGTTATTAATTAATCCAATCACCCCTAGAATCCCTATCTTCTGTGCGTCTACTGAATGGTCCATTAAGCCACACTTAAAATATTCAATTAGTTTTCTAGTCATAGCCCAAAGTGTTCCTTGTTCCTCTGAACAAAACATTGTCTGGCCTATCACATCAATTCCCTACTCCTGGTACCAAATTTTGTCTTAATTAAGGTTTACATTGCTGTTAGGAGAGATCAAGACCATGATAACTCACATAAAGGAAAATATTTAATTGGGGTTAGCTTACAGCTTACAGTCCATTAACATCATGGCCAGAAGTGTGGCGGCATGGAGGCAGAAAGGCACTGGAGAACGAACTGGGAGTTCTGCATCTGGACTGGCAGGCAGCAGATGGAAGGATAACACTGTTCGTGGTTTGAGCATCTGAAACCTTGAGGCCCAACCCCAGTGATACTCTTTCTCAAAAAATGCCATACTTACTCCAATAAGGAAACATCTCCAAAGAACAGTATGCCCTATGAGCCTATCGGAGCCAATTTTTATTCAAACCACCACAATGATACTTGTTGAAAGTAGAATCTATTACAATGAGTAAGTTGGACATCTCATTACTGAACAAAGAAAATATAGTTTTATGAAACACTTACATATAATCTTATTGGTTGTAGTATAGTAACTTGGGGACTTATATTTGTGATACTGTGTTAATGTGTAATTATATTTGATGAGTGATTTCACTTGCAACCTTGGATGCCCTTGAACTATGTACCCCAGGCTTGCATTGAACTTTCAAAGATCTTCCTGACCCTAATTCCAGAGTGCTAAAATTAAAATCATGAACCATCATAGACCATCAATTTTTTTAGTATGCCTTACAAAGTAACAGATTTCTTTTTGTCTTTATTGTAATACTCCTTCTTAATTGACTAGTTGCCCTCTCTTTTTCAAATTCCTGTTAATCATTCTACCTCCAGTATTCCACCTTTCTCTTTTATATCACATATGTTCCATTTTTCTCCTAACCTCTCTTGAAACCTCTTTTTCAGCTTTCAGTTTCCCTTCTGTAGTTTCCTGCCATCTACACATACTCAAACTGACATAAATATGCAACATAAAAAAATAAAATCTCAAATTCATTCATTAAAAACAACATGAGTTTTTTTTCCTGATCTTTGTTACATCACTAAATATATTTTTGGATTCAATCATATTTGTACAAATTTTATAAATTATATTACTGTTGAATAAAATCCCATCATACGTGACATTTTCATTATTCATTCATTTGTAGATGGGCATCTAAGCTTATTACATTTACTGGATATTATGAAAAGAGCAGTATTCAACTTAGATTAACAAGCACATCTGTAGTCAGACTGAGTCTTGTGGGTGTATGTCCAGGCATGGGATAGCTATGACCGTGTATGCCCAGGCATGGTATAGCTATGACAGTGTATGCCCAGGCATGGTATGCTATGACAGTGTATGCCCAGGCATGGCATAGCTATGACATTTATAGTTTTACCTTTTGAGAAATATTCATAACAATTTCATTTTCTTCTAATGAGAGATTCACAACTTATTATTATTATAATTGCCAAAATTATTATCAATGATGTGTCTGTTCTCACAACTTTTTTATAAACAAATCATCTGTATTCTACATCAAAAGCTGATCACAAATTAACACCATATCAATAAAAGTTTCCTGATTTCCTTCAAAAGGCAGTTGTTTACAAAGATCTCATGCAGTGTAATTTGACAAAGTCTGACCTTGCTAATGCCAAGTCTGCAAAAAATTTACAAATGCAAAATGCCTGAATATTGATTTTCAGAAGGAAAACATAATAAGTATGACCATTTTTGAAATAAATAAATTCTCTAACAAATTTATAGTTTCTTATTATGTCTTCTTTAACTGTTCAGTCATATGGCAAAATTTAATACAAAATATAAATGATTTAGTATCTGACATTACTTGTCTGATATTATTGAAGGCTAGATATTTATAGTCTCACAGTTAAGTTTTAATTTGTTTAGGAATTAAAAGGATGTTCTAGGTCTTAAGATGTCTTTAAGTTGGTAATGCAAGTTAAGATGGAAACTGAGTTAGGTGTAGAACTTTAAACTCATTGAGATAGATGCATAATAGAATATTATTATTAGTTGCCAAATGCATATTGACTGGACGTTGGGAATGTATGTTATACCTTATAATTTTCATAATTATTTTCTATTTTTTCTTATTGTTTTTAATGTATTTATTACAAGAAAAGGAGGATTTTATTGGACTAAAAGGAGGAACTGTTGGGGGGAAGGATATACTTTAAATTAAAAAAATAATAAAACGGATAGAAGGGAGGGGGGAAGAGAGTAGGAAGGTGGGATATGGAAGGGGAGGAGAGAGGGGACTGTGATTCAGATGAAACTTGAGGAAATAGATAAATGTTGAAAAAAAGGGAAGCAAGTGAATATATCGGTGGCTTCTAAGATTACAGTGTTTTTTATCTTTGCCTCTATTTTTCCAAGAACCTTTGCATTCTAAAACAAAGAAGATAATGTGAGCATATTGTTTAGCCACATTAAAATTCTATAAATATCAAAATTCAAGGAAATGCTCTGCATTTTCACATAAATGTTTTGTTTATCATTAAATATTAAAACACTTTGTTTTTCTACATCAAACTCACCAAGACATTTATGAAAGAGCATCCATGACTACAGAAATATTATTTTCATATTTCCTGTGATATTTTATTTAGATATTCAAAAGCAAATTTAGATGTATGTATGAAATTCTCAAAAAGTAAAAGTTTAAGTAAATAAATAGATGATATTTGTAATAAATCAGAAAATAAAGAGAGAAATATTTACAATATAAGTTTTTTTGTAAAATATAGGATGCAAAAATAACAATTGGAAGTCATTTAATAAATATGGACTCAGATGAATCATTATTTCCAATTTTATATTTGAATTATTGTGATCTGCTAGAAGCAAACTACATTGAATAGAATGACATAAAACTTTAAAATGTTAAAACAAGTATAACCTAAGTTCTTGAACACTTAAACACTCAGTTATTTTATCTTCACACTTCAGATATACACACAAATATTACTGGCCCATTAAAGAATATCTCTGCTATAGTATTGAATCAAAGAACAAAGAGGCTTTATAAAGTCAGGCAGTATTGGTCCAGGGATCTTATGAGCTTCAGCCCCAAGCATTTTATTTTCATGCTCATTAATTCTGATATGTCACAAATGGAGGAGATATTTTTGAAAGGTTATGATATTCAGGGTTTGTTCCTATGATTCATATCCACTTAAAGTTTATTCCATTGAGTGTTTTAAATTGAGACTAAGGTAGGGAGGAAAATGCTTGACCCAGAATGTGAAATATGAGACAATCCTTGTGGAAATTCATCCAGAGATATTACATTTTTACTTATGAGACATAGGAAGACCTCCAAAATTATGAATATCAGCTGTGAATTAATCACAAGCATCTTTTAAACTAAGGCAAAAATAGCTATGAAATTGTTAAATATTTTAAATCTCATTACACAGAAACTAATACCAAATGCAGACAAAGATCCTTTGATTTATTTGACAAAGAAAAGGAAAGTTGCCTTCGTAATATATGTCACTAATCTCCCCTACCCATTGCTCCGTTTTCTTTTTTACATAGTTACTTCATCTTAGTCTTTTTTATTTTGTGAAAAATATCATTCACATTGCTAATAAACTAATCTGCCTCCATTACTGAAGTAAAATTCTTTATTATATCTCGAGATATATGATGTTCAGAAATGCATATATTAAGAAATTGTCTTCAGTACTCACATTCTTAAAATCTATGATGAGGACAGTGAAATGTTCTAACTTGTACAATGAATGCATAGATTGGCAAACCTCTTGCTTTCCTTTGTCAGGAGATTTTACTGAAATGCTATTAATCAAAACAGGGAGAGGTTAGAAGTAGGTCAGGAGCTGAATGCATCTTTATACCATATTTTAAAATGGTACCACAGAAACAAATCATGATAAGAAAATATGACCGGAAGGTTTTTCTAAAACTTATTTTTTTATCTGTGGATATTGGTTAATTTATGAATCATATTCATTTATATAATAACTAAAATATATACCTCAGGTGTCTTCTTAATGCCTACACTACTGCGTTCTATTTAGAAAGTCTTTTCCTGTGCCAATGAGTTCAAGCTTATTTCTCACTTTCTCTTCTATAATGTTCTTTGTATCTGGCTTTATGTTGTGGTCTTTGACCAATTTGGAGTTGACTTTTGTGCAGGGAGATAAGTATGGATCTTTTTGCATTTTCTACATGTAGCTATCCAATTTGACCAGCATCATTTGTTGCATGTGCTCAATGTGTATTTTTTTTCCAATGTGTATTTATGGCCTTGTTCTCAAAAATTAGTGGACCATTGATGTGTGTATTTATGACGTGGGCTTCTACTTGATTCCATTTATCAATGTATCTGTTTGAATAGAGAATTCACAATAGACAAAAATTAAATGAATGTGAAACATTTACAAAAATGTTCAACATCCTTAGTAATCAGGGAAATGCAAATAAAAATGACCTTAAGATTCAATCTTACAAATGTCAGAATAGCTAAATACAATAACACAAATAAAAGTTTATTCATCCAAGGGTATGGAATAAGAGAAACAGTCATCCATTGCTGGTGGGAGTACAAACTTCTACTGCTGTATGAAAATCAACATGATGGGCCTCAGAATGTTTGGAATTGATATTTCTCAAGACATGGCTATACCTCTCATGGACATACATTCAACAAATGTTTCATCCTACTGTAAGGACACTTGCTAGCTTTGTTAATTGCTGCTCTACTCATAATATCTAAAATGTAAACAATCTAGATGTCTCTCAATAGAAGAATGGATAAAGTAAATGTGGTATATTTATGAAATGGAGTATTACTCAGCTGTCTCAAAAAATGACATCATGAAATTTGCAGGAAAATGGATGAAGCTAGAAAAAATATCATAGTGAGTGAGATAAAGCAGACCAAGAAGGATAAATATGGTATATATTTGCTTATGTTCAGATATTAATCATTAAATAAATGATAGCTAAGCTACAGTTCATAGACTCAGAGAAGTTAGTTATAGAGGAAGGGTCCAGTGGGGGTTAAATAGATAACATAGGGAGGGGGAAGTAGAATAGATTGTGTCAGTAAACAGGGTATCTCGTCAGGATGGCAACAGGAAGTAGAGATGGAAAGGGGTAGGTAATATGGGATTGAGGAAAGGAATGTGGAGAGAGACAGAAAGTATTGAGGGTGATTTGAGTGGTAGTATGGAAATCTAGTACACTGGAAACTTCCTAAAATATATGACGGTGATCCTAATGACGTCTCTAAACAATGAGGGAGATGGAGTCCTATCTGTTCATTTCTTGTCATTGGATGAAGTTTCTGATATCAGGACTGTGTTATATCTAACTGAATTGTTGGCCAATGGTTTCATGAAAACACCTAAACAACCAAGGCTATTCAAAGAAGATTGTTCTCTTCAAACTTTTGGCAAGGCCTCATTTCTGAAGATAATACTTATACAACTCATTGAACATGGAGAAGGTGATCTGATGCTACATAGAATCTTTACTCCTAAGTTCTGGTGTCTTCAGTATGGGAAGTAACTTTCTTGCTCCCAAAAGAGACACGTATAAACCAACCCAGCTATAAAGCCCTTTATCTACAATCTGCCTTGCCTGCTAAGTATATTAGGGCAATAGTGGCACAAAGTTTGTGGAAGTTACTAATATATGATTTCACTTAAGGTCCACTCCATGAGATGGAGCCTCTACCTGATACTGCATATGTGACCAAGAACCAGAGAACAGATAGCCGAGAAACTTTGAGTAAAACCAAATACTACTTTAAAAATAATTTCTTGTATGCTATATTCATAGACAGATGCCTCATCAAACTATCATCAGAGAAGCTTCCTCCTACAACAAATAGGAAAAAATACAGAGACACACAGCCAGCCAGACTTTACCCAGAGAGAGAAACCTTGGGACACATACTTCTAAATTGGATGTCTCCATCAACTTCTTCACCTCACAGCTTAGGTAACCCAATAGAAGAAGACATAGAAAAAGTGTAAAATCCAGAGGGGATGGAGGAAACCAGGAGAACAAGCTCCTCTAAATCAACTGATCAAGACTCATATGAATTCACAGAGACTGAAGAACCAAAATGGGTTTTACAGTGATCAGCACTAGGTCCTCTACATGAGAGTATATTTTAGCTTCCAGTTTAGAATTATTATGGGACTGTTGAGTATGTAAATGAGTATGTCTCTGATTCCTGTGCCTTCTCTTAGGGCTCTTGTCTTTCTTTTGGGTTTCCTCATCCAACTTTGATGTCATTTATTTGTTTGACCTTATTATATTTCATTTTGTTAATGTTGTTTGTTATCTCTTCACAGCCTGTAATTTTCTAATGAGAGACAGAAAGAGGGTGGATCTGAATTAAAGGGAGGTCAGGAGGAACTGGTAGGAATAGAGGGAAGGGAAATTGTAGTTAATATATTGTATGATAAAATAATCTCTTTTTAATAAAAAAGGAAAATGAATACATGAATAAAAAGTGTCTTCTTGATTGAAATAGAAAATCTGAAAGCTTAATGTATAATACTGCTGTGAATGGACTAGTAAATATTCTACTGAGGAAAAGATAGTGAATTGATTCGCACTCATGTGACCAATTAGGAAAAGAAAAAGTTTGAACTGTCCTTCATCTACCTCAAAGACAGAGTAGGTAAGTCCTTCATAATCCCTGCTCTACAACAAATGTCTGTCAGAGAAACAGGACTGAAGAAAAGGCTGAAGACTGATGCAGGAATGTATGGAGAGAAAATGGGAACTGTCCAGGCAGTAACTGGTATGTCATTTCTTAGTTTTGGAAGCTGCAGGCCCTGCACTTCCTATATAAGCAGATATATTTATCCCTCTCAGGTCTCTGAGGTGGTTGAAGAATAGACAGCTAGAGTCTCATAGTTAAATTTTGAGTTGTTTAGGAATCAAGAGGGTGTTATAGATCTAAGAAGATACTTTTAAAATTGTGTGGCAAGTTAGTATGAATGTTGAGTCAGATATAGACCTTTAAACTCATGGAGATGGTTAGATATTAGAATGTTAAAGTCAGGGGCCAAATATGTATGAACTGGACATTGGGAAGGTATACTGGGCCATTTAACTCTCATAAAGGTGGCATATTTATATCTGTTGTTTTGTATAGTATTTACTGTTATAAGAGAAGGAACCATCTGGTGGTCTGAAAGGGGAAGCTGCTGGGGGGAAGAGGGTGGAAGGGCGGGATAGGAAGGGGCAATAGGGAAGGGTTTGTGACTGAGATGTAACTTGAAGAAAAAAAATAATGTATTAAAAAATAAATAAAATGTAATTGTCTTGCAACATATGGAAGAAGTGGGACCTACGAGCACTGATCATGCCTAAGCCCCATCCATCCCCTTTATGCTTGGGACTGATGCTATCCTCTAAGGGAATATTTGTCCCATGCTGACCATTTTCCTACAACACTTTGATCTCAGGTAAGAAGAATACAGCTTTTCACTCCTCTTAGGTTATTTGTTGTTGTTGTTATTGTTGTGTGTGTTTGTGTGTGTGTGTGTGTGTGTGTGTGTGTGTATTTTTTGATAATACCATCTTCAAAGGAGAGAATAATCTCAACAGAAAGCAGTTTTCAAGAATTTGAAGCAGGCCCTGCACTTCCTATACAATCAGATATATTTATCCTTCTCAGCTCTCTGAGGTGGTTGAAGAATAGACAGCTTGAGTCTCATAGCTAAATTTTGAGTTGTTTAGGAATCAAGAGGGCGTTCTAGATCTAAGAAGATGGTTATATTAGTGATGCAAGTTAGTATGAAAACTAAGTCAGTTATAGAACTTTAAACTCATGGAGATGGTTAGAAGGTAGAAGGTTAAAGTCAGGGGCCAAATATGTATGAACTGGACATTGGGAAGGTACACTGGGCCATTTAACTCTCATAAATGTGGCATATTTAATTCTGCTGTTTTGTATAGAATTTACTGTTATAAGAGAAAGAACCATTTGTTGGATTGAAAAGCGAAGCTGTTTGGGGGGGGAAGAGGGTTGAAGGGTGGGACAAGAAGGGGGAATAGGGAAGGGTTTGCGACTGAGATGTAACTTGAAAAAAAAATAAAGTACTTATTAAAAAAAAAAAAGAATTTGAACTGACAGATTTACTTGGTATATTGCCCAGTTTGTCTTGTTTTTTTTTTTTTTTTTCAGACAAAGACCACTGGGAGCCTAACCTGTATTTCCAGAAGAAGCTGTGAGTCCTCCCAAAGAGTGAGGTGCTCCTTCAGGATTTTGTTACAGCACTGTGTCACGCATGAAAATACACAGCAGCCTGGGAACATCAGATTCCTTACCTGAGAGAGACCAGAAGCCAGAGTTAGATCTCAGAACATGGTAAAAGGTGGAAAACAGTTTATTCTCATCAATGTACTAGTTCTTCAGGCCATGTAGAAGAAATCTTTGAGTTCGTTACGAACTCAAAGAACTCTTAGCTCATAACACTCCAGATTCCACAGCCTGTTGGGCAATTCATGTAATATTAGAATTTTAGTGGTGGCAGCACATCAATGAGCATACTAAAGACATAGAAACCGAATAACAGGAGTAGTTTTCTTTTCTTAATGGAACTGGGTTAATCTTGCTGAGGAGAATAAAATGTCTCTGAAAGTGACAAAAGTACGTTGAGAAAACAGATGCGTGGAAGAGGAAGGTTGGCTTCATTACTCCTTGCTGTGCTAGGAAGTGTGCACTGTGAAGTTTTAGTAAAACAGCTTTGAAAACACAAAGATATTTTTCCATCAATTTTTATACCTGCATGCTCATACTCATGTTCAGAAGTTAACTTCTTCTCTTTTAAATAATATTGAATGAATGAAAAGGAGTTTTTCTCAAGATGTCTTGATTTTTCAAAGTGTCACCACTCTAATATCTCTTCAGTGTTCTTATTTATAGTAGATCACTTCATCCTTTATAGTTCATATCCTTGCACCTGTTTTATTAGATAATAGAAATAATACTACATTTTCTGGACTCCATCTGATTTTCTTGGACTGCACAAAATTGAAGTTAACTAGGGAAAATCCAGCTCTCCTGACACTTGAAGAAATGCTCAGCATCCTTAGTCATCAGAGAAATGCAACTCAAGATGACTCTGAGATTCCATCTCACACCTGTCATAATGGCTAAGATAAAAAACTCAAATGACAGCAAATTCTGGCGAGGTTGTGAAGAAAGGGAGACACTCCTCCCTTGCTGGTGGGAGTGCAGGCTGGTACAACAACTGTGGAAATCAGTCTGGCGATATCTTAGAAAACTTGGAATAGCTCTGCCTCAAGACCCAGTCATACCACTTCTGGGTATACATTCAAATGACTCCTCACCAAACCACAAGGACGTTTCCTAATCTATGTTCACAGAAGCCTTATTTATAATAGGTAGAAACTGGAAACAACCCATAAGTCCCTCAACAGAGGAATGGAAAAAAAAAACTGTGGTAATCTACACAATGGAATACTACTCAGCCGTCAGAAACAACTAAATCATGCAAATTTCAGCCAAATAGATAGAACTAGAGAAGCTCATTCTGAGTGAGCTAACCCAGAATCAGAAGGATGCACATGGCATCTATTCACTTATAGTTGGATTTTAGCCATATAGTACAGGATAACTATACAACAACCAATGCACCAAAGGAAGCAGGAACTTAGTCTTTGTTACCTGTCAATGAGACACTTTGCCCTAGTGGTGCTGCCTTGTAGGTCCTCAGTGTATGAGGAGGCTCTTGGCCCTCATATGACTGCTGAATGGGGCGAGGGACTGATATGTAGGGACACTCCACTCTGGAGGAGTGGGATGGAAGGGATGGGGGCTGAGGGTGGGAGGGCAGGACTGGGAGGGGTGGAAAAATGTACTGTGATGGAGATGTAATCTGAAGTAATAAATAAACATAAAAAATAAGAGCATTTATTGCTCTTGCAAATGGCCCAAAAAAGTTTGTTTTCTGTTATATATAGCTATTCTCTAATCTGAACTTTTATATTACCAAGATATTTATCAATGAAACAAGACTCCATTAATTTTGATAGTATTACTTTGGTAGTTTTTGCAGTAACAAACAATAAAAAGCTTTGTAGTATCAGAAGCATCATAATTCAATTTTAGTAGAAATATAAAATTAATTTCTGTATATTATTTGAGTTCTTCAGATTATTATGAAAATTATGAGGGAAAATTTGTGGAAAGGTATGTTTCAGCAATCAGAATTTCACTAGTCTGTTACTAAAAGTGAGCAACTTTTTTGTGGAAGTTAGAGAATTGATAATGTGTTAATAGACTGACAACACATTTGACTTGTGTGAGAATAATGTCATTTTATCAGAATACTAGGTTCTTTAGACATACTCTGATTCTGAAATATCTTCTACAATCCAATTTCTAAGGAAATGAATAAAATGCAATGTGCCCTGTTTCTCAGGAATCAATAGCTTGATAGAGCTAATAGTTAGTGAAGATTGTTTTGAATCTGACCATTCAAGTTACATGATTCTAATAATTAACTAAGAGTTGGAGAAAATATATCATCTCTGATACTGAATTTCAGCCTAATTAATATTCAGAATGTACTTGTACCCTGTGATGCTGATGTAATTATTTATAGCTATAATTATATTGTTTGTGCCAAATTTTACAGGAAAAAATTGATAAGAGGATATTTGAAGGCAAGGTTCATAGTATCTACCATGCATCCCTGTTGTGGAACAGTTCTCAAATGCAATCAGATAACAGTAAGTTACCCCATAACCAAATTGTCAGCATGTCATGAGTAGGCACATTTTGCTTAACACATTGATCATATGGATAATATGATTCATTAGGTAAGGATATTGATTTTTTCTCTCTTAGTAGACTGCATAGCACCCTTTATGATCTATGAAATTTTACCAGGAAAGAAAGTGTTTCAAGCTCAATTCATTGGTATTTTCTTTATAACATCTTAGTTATGTGATATGTTCAGCAATAGGAAATTATTATCAAATTCTAGTGGGTATCCCAATCAATGATAAAGTTTGTATTTTCTTTGGGGCCTGTAGGGCTCTCTGGTCATTAATACTTTAGTAAGTGTACCATTTTTGGTATTGAGGTTGAGTTTAATAGCATGACTTTTACGAATGGTTGTTTTTTTATGTTTAAGATATCTCACTTTGGATGTGTAAAAATGTAAATTATATTTTGAAAATATTTCATTTGAGGCTATGTGCATGTGTGTACATATCACACGTACCTCATTGTGGAAACTTTTCCTTTAAGTAAATAGTAATTAACACATTGACTCACAATTGGACCTTGTGCAAGCAGTGAGAGACCTTGGAGCATTTAACCATATATAAGATGCCTTTATCAAACCCTTCTTCTAAATGCCCAGTCTATACAGGAGCGCAGGTGTAAAGACTGAAAGAGCCAGAGGTGGTAGCTTAATCCAAGGAAATGTCATCTTCCAGAGTCAGCATGTCTGATGTACATATGAACTCATAAAAAGTGTGATAGAATGTACATGACCAGTCTTCCATTGCTATCATACTGCTCCTACACAAAATCAGAATGTAGTATTACTCTGTTCCATTATATATTAGGGTTTATAATATAATTTTTATTTTACATATCTCACAGCTATGAAGATGGTTCAATTTCAGTAGAAATATAAAATTAGACTTTTGCAAATTATTGGAATTGTTAAAATTATTATGAGTTATTGTGACTCTTAGAGGGGTACTATTGATAGTGTGAAATGATCATAAGTCTTTGAGGTCTAGAAATCAAATGTTGTTTATGATTCTAAAATGCCCCCAAATATTTATTATCACTTGTTCTCCAGATAATAGTGTAATTTGGTGGCTGTACGACATTTGTCAGTTATTCCTTGGTATAGAAATAGATAACCAGGAAATATCCATTCTAAGGTGATAACTTGCTTCCTAGGAGGGGTATTCTGATTTCTGTCCCACTATGAAAATGGTTAAGGTTTGGAGAAGACTATGATGAGATACAACATGCATGTTTAAATTTTATTCTTAACACATTAATTATGAAAGATCTTTTGGGGATTATATAATGACATAATTCAGGAAGGGCTTAATTCAAGAAAGACATATCTTACCAGAAAACATGACCAGAAGACCAGAATAAATCATGTCTAACCAGAATTTCAATTTTGGATGAGATTGTAGGCATAGAATGAGTAACATTATCAAATCTTAAAGTGGTCTGGCCTGCTCTCATAGTAGAGGTCAAGTGTGGTGTTGAATAATCACTAATCAATCACTAAGTAGTTAATCACATATCGTATGTATTTTCTAAAGTTATTTTAGCAATATGAAGTAAAACAAAAGTTGACACTAGTTTGTTTATGTATATTTTCAAAATTCTGATATATTATCTGAGTGATATCTTAAATGTTCTTTTAGGAAACAATTTAAATCAGAAATATTTGTTATAAATTTTTAACTATTTTATAAGGAATTTTGAGGGAGAGTTAGATATTAGAACTTATTCATTGTACTTTGTGGTAAAATTACCATTGAAATCCCTTCTGATGTAACTATCCTTGAAAGAAAACTTGATACATAAATAGATTCCTTCCAGAGTCAAGCAGTACAAGCTCTCTGTCTATTGATGTTCTGAATCCTACACTGACATTTTAATTTTAACAAAAGAAATGTAGGGACAATCTAAGATCATTGAAGTCATATCATGGATAATGATGGCCCAACAAGATCCTATCTACCACTGGCCACACATGTTCTCTGGAAATAAGACACAGAGATATTGACACTACATAAAGAAATAGAAATGTGGGACTATAGACCAAATGAATTTTTATGGAAAAAAGGGAGAAAATTTTAATAATATCTTTTTATAATTTGAAATTTTTCATAAATTTATATGATATATTTTGATGTAATACATCCATACTACCTTCATCCAACTCTATCTGGGAATCACCAAACAGCTCCTATGCTCTTTAAAATAAGTATCATCATTATTAGTTTCCTTGTTGGAGTACAATTAGTGCTGACAATATGTAAATGATATGGGTTACATAATGGGGCATAAACAGCTTACCTATGTCTACATCCAAAGCATATAGTGACCTTCCCTTTCTTTTGTTGTTGTTGTTTATTTATTACTTCAGGTTACATCCCCATCACAGTACTCTCTTTCACCTCAACCAGGCCCACCCTCTCACACTCTAAGCCCTAACCCTTCCATCCCACTCCTCCATAGGGGAGTGTCCCTACATATCAACCCCCAGACCCAGTTCAGCAGTCATATGAGGGCCAAGATCCTCCTCATACACTGGAGGCCTACAAGGCAGCACCACTAGGGCAAAGTGTCTCATTGGCAGGAAAAAAGTCTATGTTTATGTTCCCTTTGGTGCATTGGCTGTAGTGTAGTTATCCTGTACTCTATAACTAAAATCTGACTATAAGTGAATAGATGGCATATGCTTCCTTCTGAGTCTGGGTTAGCTACTCAGGATGAGATTCTCTAGTTCATCAAATTTGTACAAGCACTATGGAAATCAGTTTGGTGATATCTTAGAAAACTTGGAATAGCTCTATCTCAAGAACCAGCTATACTACTTCTGGATATACCTCCAAATTATTCCTCACCAAACCACAGGACGTTTCCTCATTTATGTTCATAGCAGCCTTATTTGTAATAGGTAGAAACTAGAAACAACTCATATGTCCCTCTACTGAGGAATGGATAAAAAACAAACAAACCAAAAAACTGTGGTACATATACACAATGGAATACTACTCAGCCATTAGAAACAAAGAAATCATGCAATTTGTGAACTTCCCTTTCTTATCAGCCATCAATTACCAATAACTCTCTGGTCAGAGCAAGGACTGTGTGTTAGCATTTCTCAACTCATGTTAAAATGTTAACCACAGATATTCAAAACTAATGAATATCTGGCATACCATATCCTGAAGACAGAATTCCACAACTATACACCTCTCTTCCTAGTGCTTTTATATTATTTTTTCTAGCTACTCTTCTGCAATGTTCTCTGAGCCTTGGATTGGGAGGTTTAACCAGATGAACCATCTGCAGTTGAACCCTGACAGTCACCTATTGTCATAAGGTAGGGATCGAAGTGACGGAGTCACTCATGGGAATCAAGTACTCAAATGCCCAAGACTCATGAGGAATTTATCATAAAACCACCACAATATATGTATTTATAAGTGATTACAGTCATGAATCTGGCTGAGAAGAAGATCTACAAGAGGGGAGAGAGGAGTAGAAAGGATGTAAATACAGTGTATTCATGTATGAAACTATTAAGAACATTTAAATTTTATGCACATTCTGATGTTGAAATAAAAGTATAATAAAGGCCCTAACTTCAAATCTTACACTTCTAATACACAGCCTGAAATGACTACAGAAATAATGAATGTCAAAAATATGAAAACTGATGATACAAGAGCAATAAGAAGGGGAAAACACAGTAAAACTCATCTGAAATGGGAAATGAGAAAAAGTGGGGGTATCTCTTAGAAGAAAGGGGAGAAGGAGATAAATACAGATGAATAAGTGTAAAATAATAGAATGGATCTCTGAAAAATCATAAAGAATCATACTATTAAATATCAACCTAGAAATAAATACAATACATTTAGGTCAGTGTATAAGTATACATATATAGTTTAAAGTAAATGTTCTTATCTGGTTTGACAGTGCTCTTCCAAGAGTCATGACAAAAAAAACACTCACATTAGACATTAGAAGCTTTCTATTGAGTTACTGGTCAGGATCCTCCAAGAGACTCTCAAAACATCACAGGTTATTGCTATTATTCTTCATTGTTACCTGTACTCCCAAGGCGTAAGTTAAGCACCTATTCCTGAAGACATGAAACACTTCTGACAAAGATCTCATAGATCTATGGACTGGAACTAACCTGCATGCTTCTTCCCTGAGGACTAGCTTTCATGGGACCAGAAGGCAGCATGCTAGCTTCCAAAGGAGGGTATCAAATAGCAGTCTTAACTAGTTTTCTTTAAACAACAACAAAGTCTAGTTTGGCACAGTATAAAGGTGCATTGGTGACATACATGCCTTAAAATAGCCAGGAGCTCTCTAGTTGTATTTTAAAAACTATTCAACAACAGAAAATTATGAATGGTACTGGATTTACCCAGGGACAGTGAGGTCATGGGTATTGGAGGAGAATCAGTTTACTAAACCAGAACAATTTCTATCTGCATTCTAAATATTTGTCATTATGCCTACAGAAAAGCAAGAGCCTCAGTTCTCATCAAGGGAATTTCTTTTTGCAAGAGGCAGGGCTCGTTACAAAAAAACAAAACAAATTATAATTCATAATGATGAGGCCTAGTTACATCTATAACAAAAACTTCTGCACCTAAGGCTCAGGGTTCCTTATAGAAGAACAGGTGGAAAGATTGTAAGGGCCAGAGGATCAGGGAATTTTTCATGAGATCATGAGTCCCTGCAATGTCAGAAGCTATACTCATAAGGTCTTATGTACATAATGGCCTAAATATTATCTGAAGGACAGCACTAATAGACATGACAATTTACATAAGGGAAAGCTCTCATGACATTCACTCCACAACGGAGGTAAATGAAGAATGATGAGATTGAGAAAAATGGACATCAAGTAGTTATTGAAAACCAAGTGGACATTCCTGAAAACACACAAAAGAGTTAACACTGTACAGATTGAGCAGGTCGAATATGTGTTTAGAAATGTACACACACACACACACACACACACACACACACACACACACACGAACAAATGATGAAAAAAAGAGGATTTGAATTTGAAAGAGACCACAGGGGGTTATATGTGTGAATTTACATATAGGAAGAAATGGGAGAAAAAGGAAGGAGAAATGATGTAATCATATTTCAATCTCAACAAATAAAAGAAATAAAAATTTAATGTGCTTATTTAATTTACAAAATTGGAGCAAACTACAATGTACATAATAGACAAATCATGCTGTATATATTAATAAATATTTTTTTAATTCTGTGGTAATTTATTCTTGTTTGACTTCTACCAGTATGGCATGAGTAATTTTGATTCATCCCTACTAGAAGAGTAGCAACAAAGCAAGAACATAATTCCACTAGATTCCACTAGTGAATCCCTGAGTCTTTTAGGTTTCTTATGAGTATGGGTGATGGGTTGCTTGTAGTAACATACAGCACTGAAGGCACCTGCATCACTGATAAGCCCCCTTTTGCATGGTGACAATTCAGTACAGTGTCAACCTAGAGCTTCCAGACTGATTAGCAGCTATTTCTGATGACTGGAGACGATTTCTCTCCTACAACTGTTATTGCTTGTAATTATTTGGGGAACCAACCGCCTTCTGTACCTTGAAAGTTTTGTCATGAGACTTGTAAATTTTGTATGCTTATGAGCCTGCTACTTGCCTCCTCCGTTTATGAGGGAATGCGTCAATTTGGAGGAAATTACTAAAATGCTGACACGGATAAATTTCAAAATTACCTTAAACTGTAAAATAATTAGGTGCCCCAATAATCAATAAAATATGGTAACAAAGTTGATCTTGTTTTTGGAGAAGCTGTATTGTGACAGCTTTGTTTATCAAATCATTATTGAGAAAAAATAAGCTATATTCTTAAAGTTATAAATATTAAATTACATACTTAAAGAAATTGAGGAGAAATGCATGTCCTAAATATCAAAGCTCTTGTTTTCAATTTCTGCAACATTTCTCTTGTTTTAACATTTGTTCCAAATTTTGAAAAATATCAAATGTTAGAGGGACTACCTATTGTTATTGGAAAAAGATCATCAGTCATTGTAATTCAAACCTTCTGGAAAAATAAATAAATTTAATATTGTCATGTGCAATTAGCAACAGAACTGAGGAAGACTCTCATTATATAAAATATTTCAATCACAGTATTTACTTATTAATGTTATGGGCAAAATGTTATATTTGTGTGGGTTCTATATAACATTACTCATGGTTATATTAATAATAAAGTGTTTTACTCTACCAAACCCTATTTTTCTTATAAACATTTACTTTATGTTAACAATTTCATATCTTGCATTTCAACATGTATACATATACACTCATATAAACATGTCCAACAACATCTTTGAGATGTTGTACATGGAATGTAGAGTTTTCTGTTTCACTCAAAATCATTTGGCACAATGACATTAAATCTGGTCTAGTGCTCAAATGTATCACACTTAACATCATTCTTTTGACTCACAACTCTGTATGTTTCTATTTCCCCTCTACTTCCCCATATAATGATATATATTATTGCTTCTACCTGTTCAGTTGACCTCAAAAGGAATCAGAATGGTTCTCACATACAAATTTATACAAATATGGCTGTTTCTTTTGAATGGAAGACAAATTATTAAAATTTGAGGTCAGTCACTGATGGTGGTGGCACATGAGACACAGGCATGTAACATGTCTTTCAGAAAGTTGATGGCAAGATTGCCTAAGTTGGAGGTCAGTCTAGTATATGTAACATGACACTGTATGTATTTTGGATTCTGATCCACAGTATAAAATTCTAAAAATATCAAAATATAATGTTCTTTCTCCTACTGTTTGAATTATTGCAACAGTAATTAAGCATTGTAAACAGGGTGTAAAAATCTTACTACGACAATCAATTACAAAAATTTTAAATTACTCCATATGTTCTAACATCATTGCATTCATCAATGATATTGTAATTTATCCCAGTATTTTGCACAACCAATATATGTCATTTTCAAAAATACTGAATGCTTAGAAAATGTAGTGTGTATAAAAAAGAAAAATTCTCCATTTGGTTGGCATTAAATGCTAGTTACTTTTTTCCTTTGAATCTTCCTTATTTCAAGTTTATTAATATTTGTAAATTTATGTTTATATTTTAATAAAAGTTGTTTATTGGATTATGAATACTAAATTAAAAATTATGAATCGCCCTCAGAGTCATATTAATATTTGAAACAAATCAGATTACATACAATAGCCTTAAACTAGTTTCAATTTTTCTTTAATATCATAATTTTACATTTTCCTCTTCCATACTTCTGCTGTTTATGTAAGATAAAAATATGTGTGCTAATTAGCATACTATGTATTGAGTTTGAAATCTCCTTCACACACTGATTTTTTCTTCATATCCACAGCTGATGGTACTTTGAGAGGTACCAGAATCTATAAGATGTGGGACTAACTGGAATAAATAGGGTCCCTGTGCAATGTTTTTGATGATGTTTATTCTTGTTTCTGTTGCACTGTCTCTGCTTACTCATTTTTGGTGATATGAGCAGCTTGTACCTTATCTTTCTACTACCATGAAGTATTAGCTCATCCATTCTTTACCTGCCATGATGCACTGAAGTTCTATGAAAATTAAAGTGCAAATAAGTTGTCCTCATACTTATAGGTAATAGAAATTCTTTTACTTTGATATACAAGTAACTCGTTGATTACTCTTTACCATTTTTCCTTATATTCCTTCCAAAGTGTCATTCATAATCAGTTTCTTTTTGTTTCTCTCTACTTGCTTATAAACACCTACACTATGGCTTCAAAATGATAATATTCAAATTTGAAATTATATATCTTGGCAAATGGAATTTCCACTTCATTTTATTTGAAAATAACATTTGTGTTCACCCTGAACTTTTCCTCCTGAAAAATCTAATATAACACAATCCGTTCAAATCGATAAAAAATGTAAAAACACAAAACTTATATAAATTGGTAAGGTCTTCCATTTGTATTAACTTTATAGTTTTCCATAAAGCAGTTCTATGTCTTCTAGATTCTATCTTTGTTCCCTTCAAGTGTACTGTATACAGCAAAGGCATGCTATTGGTTTATGATTAAAACATAGACCATTGATACAGAAGAGAATATTTGAAGAATAACCTCAAACAGTTATAGGAAACATATTGACAAAAATGTTAAGAACACAAAACTGAAAAAGTGTAGAGGAATTTTATTTCAGAAACATGCCTTTTCTGGCAAGGGATGGCATCCAAATATTTTCTGAGGTCTATGGGATCCTGCTGGAATACAGACATATCCTTTTTACACATCTTTAATTTCAAACAATGATGTATAATTGAGGGGCAGATAAACAGACTAATCAAATAAAGATCTGACAGAATGAGTCAGAGATAGGATACTCCCAACTCTTAGAACAGAGAGGAATTAAAAGTTACTTAAGAGCAATGCAGAGAGAGAACAAGAAGTTCATGGAGACAGTACAGAGAGAGTAGGAGAGAACAGTATAGGACCATCGTAGAGTAGAAACAGACAGCACAGTACAAGTCGGGGCAGTTAGGTTAAGTTCAGTGCAGGCAGTGTAGTGTAGTGCAATTTGAGGAGTTCAGAGGCAGATTTTCCAAGCAGAGCAATTCAATGAGAAGCCAGGAGAAGCCAGTTTGAATCAGTCAGCTTGGAAAGGAGTTTTAAGCTAGAACAGCTGAATTTAATCAGCCAGCCAGAGTTCAGAAAGATGTAGAAAGGGTGATCTTATTCAGCAGTAATTCAGAGACTGAAAACATTCTAGACCTAGGTTAGCAGATGGAGACCAGAAGCTGACACCTTCAATATCAGAGCTTGCAAAAGATAAGGTTGTATGGAGGCTAGAAGCTTCCTGGCCTAGGCCTAGGAATAGTTAGAAATGCTCTGGGCTCAGCCCAAGTCATGTATTAGGAAAGCTTGGATATGGCTTTCATGTTATCACATCATCTTAGCAAATAAAAACAACTTGCAAAAAAAGGTGATTAAAAAAGTATTTTAGGAAAAAAATATATAAGAGAATGAAATGAGAAACTTGGGGAGTGGATCTGGAGGAGACAGGAGGTACTGGGGAGCTGGGAGGAGTGGAAAGGTGGTAAATTGTGATTGAGATCATTGTATGAAAGGAGAATATATTTGGAATAAAAATTAAAATTAAAAAAGAAGTACTTAACAAAAGCAAAGAAAACAAACCAAAAAGCCAAGCATAACAAAACAAGAACAAAACCGCTAAATATCAACAAAGATCATAACTTAAAAGCAAGATTCAAATTTTTGAAATTGTAATAAACAGCATTGACTTGCTTTAAGAGTTTGATCTAGACAAAGCTTTTTATACATTGTATAAACAAAACTTTTTATAAATTGTATAAACATATGGAGAAAGACAAATTTTATAAAAAGAGTTTATGCAATCTTTTCAAAGGCTCTTAATAGCAAATGACTAACTAAGGAAAAAGACAATTTATAGCATCTGAGAAACTATTTTCAAACAACTACATTTTGATGAGGAATTGTTATCTAGAATGCTTAAGAGATCCAAGCAACTCACAAAGGTCATATAACCTTTATGATTGCTAAATAAATTGATAGTACAAGTAGGAATTTCTCAAATAAAAGCATACACAAGGTCAATCTTTTTTTAAGTACCCAGAATCATTAAATAGGAACATGCAAGTCAGAATCACAGTGTGATATCTCTCTTTCAGGGTAAGAATGGCTTATGTGAAAAGCTCAAAGAGTAGTAAGTGATGCTACAGGTGAGGAGAATGGGAATCAGGTATACTACGGTGGCTATATAACCTAGCAAATCCACTAAGACCATTGTGGCTATTTTTCAAAAACTGCAAAATAAATTCAAAATTAGAGTTCTGTAATCCAACAATCCTACTATTTCGTATATACGAAAGAAAATAGAAGCATCATACAAAAGCAGAAACCTACACTATCATTTTATTCAGCATTATTCATGAAGAGGAATGATTTGGCATCAGCACAGCATGTCCATCAGTGGACAAATAGATGGAGATAATTGCCATTATATCTAATCCATAAAAGGCATGAAATCCTATTATTCCTGACAACATGAAGGACCCAGAGGGTTTCAGGGTAAGAGAAATTGTCAAGGGTAGAAACACAAACACTATATTATATTGTATACATAGCATCTAAAAATGTTTATTTCATAAAAATAAGTAAATCTTCATTCTCAGAGGGTGAGAACAATAGAGGAGGAGGTTTGTAAGAGATTGTCTCTAAGCTCTATGTTATGGTTAGATAGAAAGAAAAAGTATTTCAATTTCTTGGGACAATACATATGTCCATATATATGTATTGTTAGCGTAGTCAACAAAAAGAATAAAAATTTAAAATGTTTTATATATATATATTACATCTTAAATAATTTAAGTTGATTATTGTCTAGTACATACATACATAAATAAAACCATCCCACTATATTACATGCACTCACACACATATATGTGTGTGTGTGTGTGTGTGTGTGTGTGTAAATGTTATACCTATTCAAACAATAAAATTAATTATTGAAAACAAATGGTATCCTCTATAACAAAGTACTCAATTTTGTTTTAACCTTTGTGTTACTTGTGGCAATTGACTTACTCGGGAAATCTTCATATTTTTTCAGGCCTCGATATTCTTTGCTACACTGTTATACAACCAGGAAAATGTATTGCAATGACATCTTTTTGCAACTATGATAGTTTATTATGGCACCAAATGTCACTGTTTTCTCAGTGTCAAAATCAAATGTGGATAATTTTTCAAATGATGTTATGCCAGTAAAGAAAAATAAAGTGCTTACTTCAGTATTTTGCCCCAGTAACATCATTCCCTTTGGGAGGTTAATCCTGTTGTTGCTTATTGAAAACCTTCACTATTTCATATAAACGTAATCCTCTCTGATTTTTTTCTGTATATTTATGCTCTCTACAAGCACTGAAATCAAGGACGTAGTTATTGTCACTAATTGTACTGTTTGTCTTCTACATAGGGAAGTAAAATAAACCCATGTATGAATCTAAACTCTATTGATTCTTGGTCTTTATCTTTAATCAAATTAGGCTGATACACAGAGACATCCCACACTGGAGGGAGGCATGGAAGGTTTGGAGAGAGAACAGGGGTGGGAGGAAGGGGCCGGGAGAAGGTGGACAGAGGGCGTGGAAATGGAGATGTAACGAAGTAATAAATAAACATTAAAAAATTAATACTTAGAACATTTATTTAGACACATACATTCTAAACTAAAATGTATTGAATTTGTCTTTAATTAGGTAGATTTCCATACTATGTTAACTAGTCACTAGTTTCTGGGTTACTAGTTATATAAATTAGATTACCTTTGCCAAGAAGTGAAACTAACTTTCCCAACTCCCTCTGGTTAATATGGAACTACAAAATTTATGTTATTCCTATATCATTGTGAATAAAATACAGAGTCATACATTTCAGTGCCTACTTTCATACATTCCTCTCTTTGAAGTATTGACAGAAATATTTATCCTTGAAAGTGCTTTAACTTAGCAAATTTAGATATCAGAGATATTTAATAAAAGTCACTGACTTCTTTATTTTTCATCTCTTTTCTAGAAAATCTACATTCAAACAAAGTATAAGAGATCTCCCCTCAGCCAACAAAATCAGAAATGATCTCAGCCAAATGGAGTTTACTCTGTAATTGAAGGTTCTTGTTTCATTTTGGAAAGAATAATGGAGATTAATGAAGTCAAACTCTCTGTTTTAGAGAATAAATGGAGCCTACTCAGAAATGCTACAAAATGACATGTAACTGTTTTATGAATCAAGCAGAATGAGCTGATGTTAGGCAATAAAACAATTAATGTTATTCATTGGGACTGGATTATTAATGGGAGAGTTCAGCACTAAGAACATTTCAAAATACAAGAAAGTATTTATCATTAAGCTCTAACTGCAAATACAGTTTATAGGTGAAAGTGTTTGCTTCTGTTATGCTGACAGAATTTTTAAAAATGTGTGAAGAATTCATTTTTGCAAGTCAGATTTATAAAGAAGACATTTAAAAGATTAACCCTAAGCAAAAAAGGAACTGTTACAATGCTTATGTAAATGAACTGCATAAATAAAATAACCAATTCAGTAATAATTTTAAGCTCTTCTCTTCCAATGAATAAAATATAACATAAGCCACTAGAGACAAAATATTATTGGCTGTGTTTACAGTATGCACCTTGCTTGAGTAAATTGTACAAAATGCCAAAGGATGTTGGAGCACAAAATATTTAATGATTGTAGAAGAAACTATAAATTATATTTTAATAATTAGGACAGTTCGATATTCAGTGGACATAAAATATAAAGAACAGCTAAGTTATATACTTTTATGGCAGGAATAAAATCATCTTAATATGGAAATAAGAAGTAAGGGCAACATTTTACAAGAGAAAGAGGGAAAGTTATAGTACCAATTACCTCAGTGAGTAACGAGACACAGCTTACACGCTGAACAATTAAGTAATTGTATATCCACTACTAGCCTGCAAGCGAAGGAGTGGAAAGTGTGGAGTAGCAAGAGAAGTTTTTCCAGCAAGATAAAAATGTGTTAAATGCTACCAGATTTTGACTTCAAGTCCCTATAACTAGATTTTATGTATCCTGTACCAAAACTTGACAAAGTGATAATAGACTTTAGTGAGAAAAGAACCAAATTATATGAGCTCTGAGTATAAAATCTCATTTGAACACTAACTACTCTTGTGTTTAGCTAGAGTATTATATTTTAATGAGAAACAGGCACTCTGATGCCAATCAGCAAGTCTAGACACTATTTCAATATTGTGTGACCAGATGAGAACTCTAAATCTTGTTCTCATTCTCTGAAAATTAATACTCAACATTCAGGAGATAATAGACCTCTGTACAACTCCCATCCCTGCTCTGAAGAAAAAACATGATATTGATATCTCTTCATATTCTTACTCACAAATAGGTTGAAGCTGGTATATTTCTAAAAATGGGATTCTCTTAAACATATCCCTTCAATAATATACAGTTGCTCTTAAAAAGCATCTAATAGCCGGGTGTGGTGGCACATGCCTTTAATCCCAGCACTTGAGAAGTAGAGGCAGGCGGATCTCTGCGAGTTCAAGGCCAGCCTGGTTTACAGAGTGAGTTCCAGGACAACCAGGGCTACACAGAGAAAACCTGTCTCAAAAAACAAAAAACAAAAAACAAAAAGAAAAAGAAAAAGAAAAGAAAAGAAAAAAAAAGATTCCTAAATATTATCCTAAGGTTTTAATCTTTTTGCCCATTTAAATTTCTAGTTTTATCTTGTATAAACATATAGTAGTTCTATTAAATAGTAATTAAAATACAATAATATATACTCATGTTTGTAATATAAAATTGTATGTGATTATTTCATATATACAAATGACAATTTCTGAAATGATTTTTTCACTGCAGCCTTTTTTTAGAAGTTGATGTAGCCTTCAATAGACAAGCTATTAGGTGTACTTTTTTTGGGCTTGATTTTATATGGGTGTTCCTATAGTAAACTTCAAAACAAGTCATGCATTACTGTTGAGGGTAATGAAATGCTTCATTAATTCCTATTTATGATTTTAGCTATTTCTATGTTCATAATATAATGTAAGGTAAAGTATTTTTAGATTCTCAATATAATGAAAAGGGCAGTCTCCATTAATTAATGCCTGGCATAACTTAATGCATTAGTGAAACCTGACAAACATTGACAGCTCATTTAAGATATCATAAAATGGATAATCATTTCTCATTTCCTAACCATTCCCAGTTTTACAGATCATATTTTGAGGGTGATTCCTGTGAGTTTATTATTTGTTCTTTTGGTAGTTTGGGATTTAAGATTTGAAAATTTCTTTCAGAATTTGTTCAACACATCAAATTTGGTTTTTAAAAATTGTCGCGTCCCCCCTTGTCCAGCAAGGAATGACACAACTCATAAAACTCTTCTCCAGCAGTTTATTCAGGTCCCTTGAAAACAGTCTTCCGAATAATGGGGCAGACCCAACCCACAGGCTAAATACTAATTAAACAGCCAGTCAAGTAAAGCCAAGTGGTGCTATCTTAGAGGTCTACGTATGCGGAAGCAAGCCAAATCAGCGGTCTTTGCCAAATATGAACTTATTATCATAAAGAGCGCTCACCGTCGGGCTGGTGGAAGGCAGAGACCAGCGCCATCTTTAGGGCGCGGCACTTCGCAGCTCTCTACAGTTCCTCCTTTTTTATTTTTTCTAAAGTTGGTAAAAGTCCCTGGAAAGGCTTCGTAATCCCTCTATCTGGGGATCTCACGGTGGGCCTGAGCCTGTAGGAGGGCGGTGCTCAAACTCTTACCCGTCTCTGGGTCAGCCTCCCCACTCGGGACTGCCCTGTCTTAGGTGGCCGAGACTTACCCGTCAACTCCGTCACTGACTTACCAGACCCTAATATTCGTGGAACGAATTCCTCAGTGGGCAGGGACTATGCTTAGTGAAGATTTACTTCACGGCAGCAAGCCATGCCTGAGGGGACTGGCCCGCCTCAATGGCGACAAGGGCTTGTATAATCATGGCTGCATTACGCTTTTGTGTGGCTCTCATTTTGTAGATGCACCATAGGCAAACCAGACAGGCTAGTATCATCAGTATTGCCAAAGAGCCTACGCCCGCCCACTCCTTAAGATAATCCATAGCCGTCTGTATCCAGGAAGTCAAACCAGTGGCCAGGCTCAGAACCACCTGAGTGGAATTGATGTAGACGATTGTCGCTCTCAGCTCTCTCAACAAATTTTCAAATTCAGCCAACCAATCCTGTAAGAGGAACTTTGACAATTGTCTAGACAAATTAGCAGCTTTTGTATAATTTTGATATTGCACGGAAGTAACACACAAACCTTGCAATTTCCACTCACACCCCAACTGTGCTAGTTGCCAAAGAGAATCAATCTGTCCTTGTATTAAATCTATACGTTGCTTAACTATCATAAGACTTCCTTTGAGATGAGAATTCATAGAGGCCTGAGTATCCAATGCCTGTGCCACAGTGGCTGAGATGTTATTCAGGGCATTGGCAGTCTGTATAGAAGTAGACAAGGCAATAGCTGAGGCAGTAGCTCCCACAGCAGCAACAGTGATAGCAGTAACAATAGCTGCAGTGATGCCAAAATCTCTTTTAAATCTGAATAGCATCATGGTATTAGGAGCCTCTACAGGAACTGGCACATATCGAGGCATTCTAGTCACCACAGCCACAGGAAAGGCTGTGGCATTCCAGCATAGAGCATAAAAACATGTGCCTGGAGTGCATACTAACTTTTCTTCACCTAAGGATGCATTCCCATTACTTACAATCCACAGAAAAGGAGGCCAGAGACATACTGGCAAAGATGAAAAGCTCTTGTTGCAATAAGAATGAAACAAAGAATTCCAAGTACCAGAGCCACTACCGCTAGAGAAATCCAATCTGGTAGCAGACCCTAGGGAAAAATTACCTCTTTGATAAATTCCTCCTCCAAGCATAATGATAGGTCCCAAGTCCATGCAACTTCCATTTACTCCACACAAAAGCCACAAATCAAAAGGATTGGTGGCAGTCTGCTGAGGATCCCTAGTAGATATATCAAGCATTCCTGTACAAGACTTATTCACTATATTACTAATCATGGGGCTAAAGGAAAATGATCTTGTTGAACCCAAACTGCTCTGCACTCCTGACATACTCACTGCTACTATCACCAGGATCCTTAGGAAGGTCTTCATGACGAATCTTCCTCACAAGGCGTTCAGGCACCCACACTGGATCTTGTTGATCCTGAGGAAAAACACAAACAGACCCTCTCGCCCATGTTAGCACAGGGTCAGGCCCCCGTCAAGAGCCTGTCAAAATATCCTTCCACTTCACCATGCTTTTAGGTAAACCATGGGAATCCTGATGTCTGTCCGCTGCTGAGCGGCCTTGAGCATCCAAATTGAAACAATTTAAAGTAAATAAGGCTAAAGACATTCTCTCCTTGGGGGTACGGCCTTGGCCTATTCCCCCTTTTTGTTTTTGCAAGCATTCTTTCAAGGTGCGATGAGCACGCTCCACAATTCCTTGTCCTTGAGGATTGTATGGTAATCCGTGATTAAGCTGTACCTCCATCTGGTTGCAGAAGGAGACAAAGGACTGAGCTGTATAGGCTGGTCCATTGTCCGTTTTTAGCTGCTTTGGTTTTCCCCATACAGCCCAGGCTTCTAAGCAATGTCCTATGACATTGCGAGCCTTTTCTCCACTCATAGATGTAGCATGTATGATACCTGAGCAGGTATCCACAGATACATGAATATATTTTAAGGTTCCAAACTCTGAAATGTGGGTAACGTCCATTTGCCAGATTTTGAGTGGCAAAGCCCTCTAGGGTTTACTCCCACACTGGGAGGATGATGATGAATCACACACTGAGGACAGTCCAAAACTACTTGTCTAGCATCTGCTCTAGACAAATGGAATTTCTGCTGTAGAGTTTTTGCATTTACATGAAATAATTGGTGAAACTGTCTGGCTTGATCCAGGAATGAGCTCCAAAAAAATGCATTCCATCCTGGTCCATTGATCAACTTTATTATTACCCTCACTTAATGGTCCAGGTAATCCTGTATTGCTCTGATATGTTGAATATAAAAACACCTTTTTCTCTGCCAGATTAAAACTTGTAACTCTTGTAATAAGGCACATACAGTACTACTATTCTTAATAGGACCTGCTAATTCTAATATTTTCACTGCGTTGACCACATAGACTGAATCTGAAATCAAATTGAATGCAAATTGACATTTTTTAAACACCTCAATTACTATTTTCAACTCTACTATTTGGGGGGAGCCCGGTAGAAATTGACATAACACGGGCTCTTGTCTTTCTATCAAGTAGGCTCCACAGCCTGTCTTTGAGCCATCAGTAAACACATTTGGTGATCCTTGAAGTGGTACTGCTGAAGTAACCTTAGGGAATATCACTGGGTGCTCCTTAAAAAATAATAGCAATGGATGTTTAGGATAATGGTTATCAATCACTCCTTCAAAGCTACATTGCAATATTGCCCAGTCATCTACAGTGCCACACAAAATCTTAATTTGATAACTGGAATAAGGCACTATTATACTGGCAGGAGCAACTCCAAAAGACTGCAAGCATTGTTGGATACCATTCAAGGCTAAAGCAGCAAGTGCAGTGGGATAATGTTCTATTCTGTTCTTACTTGTGTCCACATCCCCAGGCAGAAAGATCTCCCTACTTTCAGGGACTGAACTGGCTGCTCTGTCTGAATGGCTTCTGGAGATGGGGGAGGAGTTGAAGGCGCCATGGCAATGGCTTTGTTTACACCAGCTGCCGCCAGCGTGGCTGAAGGCTCTGTAGCGACGACTCCGCCCACTCCGACTGCTGCTGACGCTGACGTGTCAGGCGCCATGGCAACAGCTCCTCCCATACTGACTGCTGCTGATACACCCTTCTGTTTTACTTTTTTCTTTTCCTTTTTTCTAATAACAGTCCTCTCCAACTGTTCTATTAGAGCGTGTAGCTCTCCTTCAGAATCTGTGCTCTCTGAGTCCTCTAAATCTCTAAAATCTCTAAAATTTCTAAGATCGGGATAGAGAGGAACTTTCTTTTCGTCTTCCTTTTCACTGTCTGCCTGCTCAAATTTTTCGCCTTTGTTACTCCCCTTTTCACTGTCTGTCTGCTCAGATCTCTCCCCTTGTAGCAGTTCCAAAGCTGATTCTCCCTCTTTGATTGCATTACAACACCTCTTATCTTCTAAACAACTCTTCACCATTTTCCAAATCGGTCTTACTCCATGCTTCAGAGTCCCCTGCTCCCAAGCAAAATCCAAGTCCCTGTCTAATTTGTCCCAGCAGGATACTGTAAGATTCCTGGACACCGCAAACCACGGAGCCACAGAATCGCATTCATTCAGAAATCTCTCTAAGGTAGACTTCTTAATCTTCAAATTTCTAGCTAAAAGTAGCTCCTGAAGAGCCAGAAAAATTGGATGTGACTGAGACAATCCCATGTTTAAAAATTTTACTTTAGGTTCGCAACTTCCTGCGAAACTTTACCTTTTGTTCGCAACTGCCTGCGAAACTTAACCCTTTGTTCACAACTGCCTGCGAAACTTAACCCTTTGTTCGCAACTCCCTCGAAACTTAACCCTTTGTTTGCTATTTCTGCAAAACTTAACTGCTTGTTCACTATCTCCGCGAAACTTTATCTTTTGTTCGCTATCTCCGCGAAACTTTACCTTGTGTTCGCTATTTCCGTGAAACTTTATTGTCCTGATTTATCCCAGGAACTTACCAAGCGCTTCCCCTGACTGCAGGAGTTCTGAGTCTTTTCTGGTTCCCCGTACGGGCCACCACTTTGTCGCGTCCCCCCTTGTCCAGCAAGGAATGACGCAACTCATAAAACTCTTCTCCAGCAGTTTATTCAGGTCCCTTGAAAACAGTCTTCCGAATAATGGGGCAGACCCAACCCACAGGCTAAATACTAATTAAACAGCCAGTTAAGTAAAGCCAAGTGGTGCTATCTTAGAGGTCTACGTATGCGGAAGCAAGCCAAATCAGCGGTCTTTGCCAAATATGAACTTATTATCATAAAGAGCACTCACCGTCGGGCTGGTGGAAGGTGGAGACCAGCGCCATCTTTAGGGCGCGGCACTTCGCAGCTCTCTACAAAAAATATATCTTTTATCATTAGCATCTTTCTCTTCTGCTTCCTTAATTCAAGACCTAGATATTCTCCTCCCTTTACTTGTTTTCAAATTCAATGCCTCTTTTTAAATTAATTGTTATTATATATATACATATGTGTATTTGTATATAATATAGGTATACATAGGTATATGTTCCTAATTATAAAATTACAACCTTCCCAGTGCATATATATATATATATATATATTATTTGTACGTATATTTTCAAGGCTGATCATTTGTTATTCGATAAACAGTTGATGTGCTCACTCTTCTCTGGAGTAGAGTCTATTTCCCACTTTCAGTATGAAAAATGTTAGATGGAAGAATGAATGGGATTACATTAAAAATGTATTGGTGTATATGGAGATATAAGAGTCTAAGAGTTAGTAATGTAAGTTCTAAAATATTCACTGAACATATAATGACCTCTGAGCTGAAGACTATATCATGAAAGATATAAGATTTTTAATAACACAATATTGTTAAGCTCTGTAAAATCTATCAGTGTGATATATTGCAACTCAAACTTCCAGTAACTACAAACTGATTTTGAGACCAAATTCTCAAGACTTGAACAAAAATAACTTCCAAAATTGCGAACACACCTGTTAGATCAAATATATTATTGCTTATATTACTGGTATAGCTGCATTCCACTCTGTCATAGGTTGTTATTTGCACATATTGAGTGACATGGGTTTGAAACTAGAAGGAAATTCTTCGTATTTACATTCTGACAACTTGCTTTTTGTATGACTATGACCCACACTGAATATTCTGCTTTGGACTTAGTGATATACTTATAAAGAATATGAATTTAAAATAATCTTCATTTCCTTTCCAACAAAATGATTGAGTTGTATATAAGTACATCATAATCTCCTATCTCACAGTAAGGGGAAGATTTTTTTAACTGTAAATCCAAGGGTCATTCTCTTGGGAGAATTTCACAATGTGAAATAATCCTGAAGAGGCCTAAGCCCTCATATTTTTAAACTTTGTTGAAGACAACCATAAAAGTAAACAATCATTGCCTTTGGATATGTTTCAGTATGTCGCATATTTTATAATTGTAAATACATTCAAACCAATCACTTAAATAGAAGTACCAGAAGATAAAGGCAGCATATTATTTTAAGCTCTAACAAAGTTTTCAGGTAAATATTTAATAATCCATCTTTCCATTTCCATTATTCCTTTACTATCATTCGATAAATCTCTTATGTGATTAGTAACAAGAGTTCATGCCTATCTCCCAAGTCTCCATAACAAATGACATTAATTTTCTTTCATTTTAGCTAATATTACTCCTTTCAGTCTTCTCTGACTTTATAGAACAATGATTACTATTTTCAATAGAAGGAAAAATAATACTATAAAATTCTAGAAATATTTGAAGAGTTGTTTGTTGCTTTTATTCTGTCTTAGAAATTTTCTAATGGAGGCAACCCCTGCTTAAAATTTGTTTGTCATTTTAACTGAAGAGCTTAATACCAGAGAGGTTAACTGATAGATTGGTAAAACCTTTACATATTCATAACATGCTGATTGGAACTAATTAGAGAAGCACATAAATTTTGAATTTATTTTCAAGAGTGCTGGAATCAAATTTATAACAAAATTTACATTCAGTTAAACACACAAGGAATCTTACTCCATTTTTAACTTATTTTGAACAAAATGCTAAAAAGCAGTATGAATTTCAAATCTATATTTGATATCTAGTTGATATAAGAAATTGGGAAAGTAAATTAATTTTTATAACCAGTAAGCCTCACAGAAAAATTAATGTTTACCTCAGAGCTTTGACATTTACACAATAAGTTTCCATGCCTTCTATTTTACAAGAATCTAATACATGCTTGGTTTCTTTCTAACAAATGTGCTAGCTTCTTCGCTGTTTTAGTTAGTCTGCATGTTTACACTTTTTCATCCATTTCAAATTACTTTTCTTCTTAGGATTATTTCCAGTGAAATGTGAGCACTTCTGATCTGCTTCCTTTAAAGGTAGACGACTAAGTTTCAAGAGGTATTTGGTAATATTGTTTGTTTCTTCCTTACTTTACTCGAGAGATATCATTTCTAATATTGGTTTATTTTTGACAAACAATATCTGTGAGGGATAGGTTCATGGATTGGGATAGGGATAGAGGTATAGGTAAGGATAGGGATGGGGATAAGGATACGGATACTGATATGGATGAGGATACGGACTGTCAATGTAGTACTGGAGTAACAAATTTGTATCACTATATCTTGACTTTTCTATGCGTTCTGGAAACTGAACTGGGACCTTAGATGTGTGAAGCAATCATCACTTACCTGCTGAGCCACTTATTGGAACATGTGTCTCATTTCAAGAACAGTAGTGCTATAGATCAAAGCCTACTATTGTGTTGATTAAGTGAGAAATTAAAGGTAAAGCATTAAACAAAGAAACAACCCTTTTGACTTTAAGCAACTTTTTTGAAGTTGTTTGGTTCAGCATTATAAGATAACTTTGTTTCAATATATGACAAAATGCTGAAACTCTAAATTTTAGAACAAAACTTTCCTGAGAATAATTTTAGACAAACTATCTAATGTGATTAGGTACTATCATTATGGAATAAACTTGCATATTCCACTAAGTACTCAACATCAAAAGAAAATTTACATATTTACATAATCATTTCTGATAGTTTCTATTTTACTTTCTAAATAAATTGATCAGACATCCCTAATATTATATTCTGACCCAATTTTTAACCTTCTAACTATGTAACTTTTCTTCATACTACATTTATTCACTCTTGGTACAAAACAGACAGTGAGCTTGTTCACAATGAAATTCAGTTTTTCATATGAGATGAATAATATCCACTCCTGCTTTCTGGATTATCACGAGTTCCAGTCGCAGCTACCTCATGATCCATCCTCACATTTATCTGTCTGTCTGTCTATCTATCTATCTATCTATCTATCTATCTATCTATCTATCTATCT
>CAJQZJ010033570.1:382874-458355 GCA_907164525.1 Lophiomys imhausi | reverse complement strand
TCTATCTATCTATCTATCTATCTATCTATCTATCTATCTATCTATCTATCATCTATCTGTCTGTCTATCATCTATCTATCTATGTATCATCTATCTATCTATCAATCATCTATTTATCTACCTATCATCTATCATCTATTTATCATTCTATCATCTATTTATCTAACATCTATTTATCCATCTATCATCTATTTATCTATCATCCATCATCTCTGTCTCTCACTCTAATCCCCCTCTCTCTATCTTTCGCTCTTTCTCTCTCTATATATATATCTATATCTTATGTGAGTGTACCCTTACTCTTTGACATCTATGTCCTCCTCAGTTTTTGACTAGGTTTACAAACATTAATTCTTTTCTGTTGGGTGAACCTTAAATCCACTTAGGCAGCTGTTGATTTTTCTCATGATACAAGTACCATGCTGGTCACTCTTTTGGTTTATAACCTTTACAGCTTGGTAAGCCTATTGATTTCATTTCTCTCTTGCAGATTGCTTAGTACCTTTTGATTATGTTAAGAACTAGGGTTCAGGATAAATGGCAGCTAATTTCCTCTAAGAATTTTATATATTGGATGGAATCTTCAGTAATTGGGTCTTACATTCAAGTTCTGGAAAGCAGAAAGGACAGCAGCAAAAGCAATATTATTTTGAGAATATACACATATAAATATATATGTGTGAATCTATACAAATATACATATATGAATATAAACATATATGCATATTATATTATATATATTTAAGTTATTGTTTTTATATTTGAAAATATAAAATATATACCTCACTCTCTTTTTCCTGTCCTTCCTTCCACCTTTCCCATATATCCCTATCTTGTCTCTTTCAAATTCTTGTCCTCTATCTTCATTAATCATGAAGCATGCAAGTATGTATATAAACATACATATATATTTCTACATACAACCTGCTTAGTTTGTGTCATATTAGTCATATGTAAGTTATCAGGGTTATCATTTGTTATTTGATAACCAATTGTTATGTCTAGGGAAGACTATCCTTCCCCCTCTCAATGTTCCTTAATTGCCTGAACTTTATGTAAAGCCCAGAGGCTATGACTTTCCCATATGTCTTTAATAGTGTTTATTCGCTCTTCCACCATCCATCATTCCCTCCAACTTTCCAGGAAAATGCCCCATATTTCATTTTCTCATTCATAGTACTTTTGTCCTACTATTCCTCTCAGGACCCCGCCCCCCAACCCCAAAGTAGTGCCCCCTTTAACTTTACCAGTTTCTGCAATTAATACAGATAACTGAAGATCAGTTACTGTGAACTATAACAGTAAACAAGCAACATTTATTTTGTGTGCCTGGGTTACCTTACTCAGTAGAATATTTTCTAGTTTTGCCCATTTCCTTACAAATTTCATGATGGAATTTTGATTTATAGTAGAATAGAATTGTATCTCTTTCTCTCTCAATCTCTCCCTATCTGTTGTAAAGGCTATGCACATGTGCTTGTTCTTAATTCATTCCACATTTAGTTTAATAGTTTCTCCTTTATAACCTCCGACTATGTTTAATACTAACTTGTCTTTTTATTGCTTTCAAACCAATAAGTCAAGGCCATGGCACCTGAACATAAATCATTTCATACAACTGTTCAAGTTTAAACCTTAGCATGTGGAATTACTTCTCCTACTGATTTTGACATTACAGATTCTATGATATGCCACATTCTAATTTATGAAGAAAATTGTCACTTTATAAACATATTGCTTTTGATTTACCATGCTTGAGAAGCTGAGTCATCAATTCTCTTCATTAAAAACCGAAATAATGAAACAATATAGATTTGACAATGATATTAAAGGACCATTTAATCCAAACTACCTAAATTTATTTTCTTAGTCATCAATATGCAAACTTCTCACTGCTCCCCCTTTGTATTCTATTTAGTTTTCTAAGAGTAAAACACTATTTTCTGTCACTATATACTACAAGTTTTATATATCATTCATACATATGAACATTCCCCAAGTCTCAAAACACATCAGGCTCCTGAATAAATAAGAAGAGCAATTATAATTCCCACGGGCATTTAGTAAATTGTTGTACTTCTCCTTTTACTGGCAAAGACAGTTAACTTTTCCAGAAGGGAAATAAAAAAAGAAAGAAAGAAAAAAGACAAGGTCATGTTAATTTGCTAAAAGTAAAAAATCTTCCCATGTGATTTTTATACATGCTATATCCTCTTTACCTATAGCGACTATTGCTGTTTCTAAATGTAACTTTTATCAAATTCATTGTTTTGTAGTGAGACTGGATTTAATAAACAATTTAAGTGCAATTTTATCTTGCTATAACATAATGGGGTTTCTTCTATTATTAATATGGGCTGTAGGTTAAATACTATAATTCACTACACCATTTTACTAAAAAATGTTAATTCAAATAACCTAACGATGATTGACTATCACTATAACATATAAGAATTAATGAATACTTAGGAAACAACTCCTAATGATATTATATTATATTCATTGACCAATATCTTATTAAGCCATCAACAGAGAAACTTCCTCCTATAACAGCAAATAGGAATAAATACAGATACACAAACCAGAAAGATATTTGTATTTAATATAATTCAGTAATAATTGTATCTTGTGTAGTAAATTTGAGTTCAGGATTCCTTTGTGTGAAGTTCACAATAAAACTTACATCTACTTTCATAAACAATATCTTGTAGGAAAAATAGGTAAGATGATAAACTTGATTGACACCTACACATCTTTTACACTTCAAGTTTCATGTGAATAATACTGGTGAGTACTCATGTGGAGCTGGCATAGAGAAGAAGATGTTGTTGAAGTTATGTATCTCCAGTTTGTGAATTCTGGGTTTTTGCTTTCTACTGTTGCCATGCTCCTGATTTCTAACTTTGTATATTCCTTTACTTTATTTTCCCGCTTTGCAACTGGAGGAAGAAAAACCTCTCATGCTGTTGTTTTTCTGCATATATAAATCATAGAATTCACTCTCCACTTTAGCTAAAAAGGAACTCATTATGGAATCTGACTCTATGTTTCATTGAATTTGTATTTTGTGGTAGATATTTTGATGTACAACCGTGACTTGCAGCTAGTCAAGAGAGACTACTCACTCTTAAAGCTTTTATAATTAATATGATATTGTAATGCACATTTGAGAACCATTTTGAACATTGACTATCAAAAGCTATTTACCAAAGAATATACACACAACTGTATTAGTTAGTCCTCAAAATAAAATAAAATAAAATAAATCTGGTAGTTTAACTCTAATACTATTAATGGTTTGAGAAAATAAGCACAAGGAAAGATTTCAACTATTTTGGAGTTCTTCAGATTTGCTGTATATAAATCCTTTAATGTCAGGAAAAAAGACAAGAAGAAGGCAGAGGAAATACAAACAGTCTCCTTTATGCCAATGGATAGATGTAACTTCTATTATTTCTACTGGTTTTAAATGAAAAGGTAATGACAGGTCCTGAGTTTTGTCTGGAAGGTGGGCAGTGGAGTCTTGGCAGGAGACCTGCTTCTCATTTAAAGTCAATATTAGTAATGTAAGTTACACTGCTTACCTTTTTCTTTTTAAGATACTATGCTAGTATGGTTAAGTTTTCAACATTACACAAAGGTTTTTTTTCTCAAAATATAAAAAAATTTCAATTTAGCCTTAACACAAATTAAATTACTTTTCTAGTTGTTCCAAGTAAACTGAAATAACCACTGATACATATCCAACTTTTGTCTGCAACTTATTCTTGAAAATTAAATGTGGAAATAAAATTCTCAGTCTTAAGGGTTTACTTTTCCTCTTAAAAATAAATGATAAGAATTACTTCTCTTTTCAAAATTATCTTTCCCAAGTATTGCTGATGCTTTCTTTTTTAAATGCTTTACATTAGTAAGTATCATTCAGATGCAAAGCCCATTTAGACTTGACATTAATTTTACACTCGGTGCATAATACTCAACCTTGTCATTGGGTCAGTGTTAAATGCCATAAATCAAATGTCATTTTTCTTCTGTGTTGCTATTTGTTTGTCTTCAGTCTGTATCTAAGGTAGAGTTGCCCTCTGCTGTCATTTTTGTTCCCTTCTTATTCACTTTCATATTCATTACTTTCTATCAATACCATATCTTATATTTAGAGATGCACATTCTTCTGGACAAACACACTTGAGTTTTTCTTTCTTTTTTTCATTAACTAAGTAAAAAGAAAAAAAAAGTCTTCAGCATCCAAAATATTCAAATTGTACAGACTGCATGAGAAATGTCCTGGAAAGCTGGCAACCAGAAGAATATATGTTGGCTTTTTCTTTTGTGTTCTTTGTCTATGAGTCTGCTTGCCTTCTGCCTGTTTTGGAACAGACTGCATGATCAATTCATTTTGCTTCCTTTTTATTCTTGTAAATACATCGTTGATAAATGTTTACATTTTCTTTATATTCTGAAATTTAATTTTTTTCCAAAGTGGTAGTCAGTCCTCATCAAGGATTTTTTTCTTTGAAACAGAAGGCCACTAAGGAAAACAACAACCAATCAAAATACAGAGTTGTACAAGATAGTCCCAATGGATGCATCTACAAAATACTGGCAGACACCCAGGCTGAGGAAACACCATGAAAGAGAGAACAGAAAGATTATAAAGGACAGAGAATCAGGGAATATTCTGTGAGAGTCTGCCTTTAGCAATGTTAGAAGCTGCTCCCAGAAAGTCCCACCACTATCGCTCCTCAGAAAGGAGCTAAAAAAAGATGACACAAGTAGACATAATGGACATATCAAAATGATGAGTGAAAAGCCCACAGGCCTCAGCCCCACAGATAGAACTATAGGCAATTCAAAAAGCTGAGATCAGAGAAATAGTCTTCCTCATGGGAGAGCAGGCTAATTGATTATGCAATACCAAATGGTCATCCTGGAAAGAAACATACAATCAAAAATATACAGAATGAGCAGTTTTTATTTAGATATGCACACACACACATGCTTATATGTTTCATATATATGTATATGTATGCAACAACAATTAATTTTTAAGAGGTATTTATTTAAAAAAGATAAAGAGACTGAGGTTATGTGGGAGAATTTGGAAGGAGGGAAGGGAAGAGAGAAATGCTGTAATTATATTATAATAAGAAATAACAAAAAGTTAAAAATATTTAAAAGTTCTTTACCTGTTATAAATAAATACTTTTAAAAGAATAACCACATTTTTTCTTTATTACAGATAGATCATTTGAAGGTTATCCATAAAACAAGAATGAGAAATTGAAACAATTATGCATAACAACATTTTGACAATATTAATACAATCATATTTTTGATCATCATAGAAATCTACATTTAAATCTAATTATTAAAGGTCAAAGAACAGAAAAAACTCATTACAATCACTACAGTTATTGTGTCTCCTTAAGTTCAACCACTTTCTCTTTTTTGATATTAAAATAATTCTATTTATTTATTTATTATTTATTTATTTATTACTTCAGGTTACATCTCCATCACAGTGCCCTCTTTCCACCCCTCCCACCCTCTACCCCTTATCACTTCCATCCCGCTCCTCTGGAGTGGAGTGTCCCTACATAACAGTCCCCCTCCCCAGTTCAGCAGTCATATGAGGGCCAAGAGCCTCCTCATATGCTGGAGGCCTTCAAGGCAGCACCACTAGGGCAAAGTGTCTCACTGACAGGAAAAAAAGTCTATGTTTACGTTCCCATTGGTGCACTCATTGTAGTATAGTTATCTTGTACTATATGGCGAAAATCCAACTATAAGTGAATAGATGCCATGTGCATCCTTCTGAGTCTGGGTTAGCTTACGCAGTATGAGCTTCTCTAATTCCATCCATTTGGCTGCAAATTGCATGATTTTATTTTTTCTGATAGCTGAATAGTATTCCACTGTGTAGATGTACCACAGTTTTTTAATCAGTTCTTTGGTTGAGGGATATTTGGATTGTTTCCAGTTTCTAGCTATTACAAAAAAGGCTGCTATGAACATTGATGAGGAATATTCCTTGTGGTTTAGTGAGGAATCATTTGGATGTATACCCAGAAGTGGCATGGCTGGGTCTTGAGGTAGAGCTATTCCAAGGTTTCTAACATATCGCCAGACTGATTTCCATAGTGGTTGTATAAGCTTACACTCCCACTCGCAATGAAGTGTTCTCCTTTCTCCACAACCTTGCCAGCATGTGCTGTCATTTGAATTTTTTATCTTAGCCATCTTACAGGTGTGAGATGGAATCTCAGAGTTGTCTTCAGTTGCATTTCTCTGATGATTAAGGATACTGAGCATTTCTTCAAGGGTCTCTGAGCCATTAGGGATTCCTCCTTTGTGAATTCTCTGTTTAGCTCTGTTCCCCATTTTTTGATTGGATTATTTGGTTTCTTGGCATTTAATTTCTAGAATTCTTTGTAAATTTTGGATATTAGCCCTCTGTCAGATATGGGGTTGGTGAAGATCTTTCCCCAATCTGTAGGTTGCCGTTTTGTTTAAATGACAGTGTCTTTCGTCTTACAGCAGCTTTTTGGTTTCATGAGGTCCTATTTATTGATTCTTGGTTTTAGAGCCTGATCTGTTGGTGTTCTGTTCAGGAAGTTGTCACCTGTACTGATGGGTTCAAGGGTTTTCATTTTCACCACTTTCTCTTCTAGGACATTTAGTGTGTCAGGCCTTATGTTAGGGTCTTTGATCCACTTGGACTTAAGTTTTGTACAAGGTGATATATAAGTATAGGTCTAATTTCATTCTTTTAGATGTTGACTTCCAGTTAGACAAGCACCTTTTTTTTTGAAGATGCTGTCCTTTTTCCATGTATGGTTTTGACTTCTTTGTCAAATATTAAGTGACCATGGGTGTGTTGTCTCATATCTGAGTCTTCAATTCAATTCCATTGATCCACTGGTCTGTCTGTATACTAGTACCATGCGTTTTTATTACTATTGCTCTGTAGCACAGCTTGGAAACATTCTTTCTTTGGGAAATAGAAAGATAAATCGGATTGGTACTATGAAGCCAGGACTACCAATTAGAAAGGTCATAACTACTTAAAGTATGCTGTCTGTTGCTGATCAAAAGTATGTCATGGATATAATTGTAGAAGAAAAGAGAAATTAAAACCATTACACTAGTGCAATGATAGTGTGTAAAATGAAATAAGAGCAATAAGAAACATTTTAGGAAATGAGACATTTTCCTTGCTGAGTTTTAAGGATATAACATCAATCAAATTCATTATATCCTTCTTGTTAATAATGACTGGCATCAGATAGTACTTCATGTAATTTAGTAATTGAAGTGAAAGTCAACACAATTTGAAGTTGATGTCTTAAAATATCCAAGATGCTCAGTAATATCCCCACATAATGTCAGAACTTTTACATTTGTAATATATATATTTTATTCTTTTCATTATAAGTTTAATTTTTTTAATAATTTATTTTTTATTTCATCAAGTTACATCTCAATCACAATCCCCTCCCTACTCCCCCCTCCAGTCCCACCCTTCCACCCTCCTCCCCCTCAACCCCTCCATCCTCTTCCCTTCCTTTTTTTTTTTTAGTTTAAGGTATTTCTTTTTTCCCCCCAACAGCTCTCCCTTTCAGTTCAAAAAAATGGTTCTTTTTCTTATAACTCTAAATACAATACAAAACAACAGAAATAAATAGACCACAATTATAAGAGTTATATGGCTTAGCATACATTCCCAATGTCCAGTCCATATGTATTTGGCACCTGACTTTAACATTCTACTATCTAACCATCTCCATGAGTTTAAAGTTCTATATCTAACTCAGCTTTCATACTAAATTGCCTCATAATTTTAAAAATATCTTCTTAGATACAGAACACCCTCTTGATTCCTAAACAACTCAAAATTTAACTATGAGACTCTAGCTATCTATTCTTCAACCACCTCAGAGACCTGAGAGGGATAAATATATCTGATTATATAGGAAGTGCAGGGCCTGCAGCTTCCAAAACTAAAAAATGACATACCAGTGGCTGCCTGGACAGTTCCCATTTCCTCTCCATACATTACAGCATCAATATTCAGCCATTTGGCCCTGTTTCTCTGACAGACATTGACTGTAGAGCAGGAATTATGAAGGACTTACCTACCCTGTCTTGGCAGAGCTAGGCTGTCGACTTACCTGCTTCCAAGTTTTGTCCTTTTTGGACAGAAGTCTGTCTACAGTTGAAGCAAGGGGTTTTTCTTGCCAAGAGAATGGCTTACCGCCAATTCAATCATCTCCCACTGGAGATTCTTCGATGCTCATATTCTACTTGGAGTAGAATGGGGGTGCTGTCAGGAGCTGACATGTCTCGACATCAAAAAATCTTAAGTTAAGAAAACATCTTTGAATGCCATATTCTGCAGATCTCTTGAGGTTTTTGAAGATGCCCTATCTATCTTTTATATTTAGATAAGCAAATATTTCTTGTCTCTTAGCAACTTGATTTCTGAGTAGCTTAGAAAATAACTGTGATAGACTGTCATAGTAACTAACAAAATGACATGTTTTCATTACTATTAGTTTCCGTTTCTTAATTATCCTAAAAAGTTTATGTCGGTTTGTAGCGAGAGGTCAAAACTTGACATCTCATTTTTAAGTATTACTACAAACAATACCTTTAAGAAGCGTTACCCTTAATTTTGTATCAATATACAAAGATCAATACCAATGTGACCAAATATAATCTTAATTTTGTATCAATATACAAAGATCAATACCGATGTAGACCAATACAATCTGAATTTTACATTAATATACAAGGGTCAATACCATTGTGGCCAAATATAATCTTAATTTTGTATCAATATACAAATATCAATACTGATGTAGCCCTATACAATCTTAATTTTGCATTAATATACAGTGATCAATACCAATTTAGCCAAATATAATATTAATTTTGTATCAGTATACAAAGGTATAAGGCTATATTCAATAATCTGTCCTTTTTTTTGATCTTTCCTATACTATGTCTATTTCCCATTTTTCTCAAGTCTGTTCACTCCTATATAGGAGAGAAAGGAGGATACAGAAAAGCAAAAGAGAGAAGTCCCTGGGTCTAACCTCCAAATCCCATTTAACAAGACCATTTAACAGCTTGTAGTCTTTTCCCCTAAATAACAAAATTTTCTATTATCTATCAAATAACCAAAGGGGGAGAACACCCTCCCCACCTTCTGGGGATGGGACGTTGTTCTCTTAAAATGACTTCCTGCTGATTTGGGACGTAGTAAACCTGTTTGGGGCCCAAATAAGAATGGAAAAATGGTTAAAAATGTTAATAGAATCATTTGATGTTCAGTCCTTTTGTGCTCAGCTATTTAGATGTCCTAAGAAGTTCATAGACAGAAGCTGATCTTCAGAGCTTTACTGAAGATCTGGCTGGAGTAGTCTGTGGAGCTGAACGATAAGTTTAATTTTTTTGTAACTAGAAAATTTAAAGAAAATAAAAGCTACCCAGTGTAGTGGCACACAGTGATAATGGAATACTGAACAGGATGAAGCAAGAACTTAATTAGCTTGCGGTGAGCATGATCTCTACCTGGGCCAAGGAGTCAGTAAAGTTCTTGTAGGCCATGGTGACTTATGCTTGTACCCTGTTTTGGGGAGATTGAGACACATGATTCATGGGACTAGTAGGAAACTCTGTTTCAAAAATAAAAATATGGATGATTGGCTGTCACCAAGTAAAGGCATCTAAGAATGTGTATTAGCCTACACATACCCATGCAAATGCAAGCACACACATATGTGTACATGAAGACATACATACACAGATAAAATCATGCCTAAGAAACTACATGTGATTTAATATTAATTTCATTGTAATTATTAACACCTTTTAAAATTTTGGTTTGGGAGTATTAGTTGTCATAATACAGATTATTAATTTTTACATAGCTGTATAATATTTAAATTTTAACATGAGATTAGACTGACATAACCTTAGTTTTAACATCATAGTATGTGATATATTATGAAATCTTAGGAACTTATAGTGAATCAGAGCATGCACAACCATAGGTTTAACATATCTGTGAATTCAAAGGCAAAAACTTTATTAATTATTTGTTAAGATGTATATGGTCAATAATAAATTTTTAAAAAGTTTAGGGCAAAGTGATTGTAGTTTTTTTATATATTTTTTCCTTTAATTTTAATAATATATGAAATATTTAGTGCTTTCAGTTATGGGATATTAGCATCAAGCTCTCATGTTTGCCCCAGAGAAATGGCAACATTTTGTTTTTCCTGAGACTCCTTTATATATATTAGTAAATAAATTTGGTATTATATGTTGTCATTTTATTTAGCTGTAACCATGAATGAAATTATGATATTTTCAAAGTATTGTTGGAACTGGCAGTCATTGTGTTAAATGGAATAAGCCTGAGTTAGAAAGATAAATATTTTGTTTGTTTTCATGTTAAGAATCAATATAATCAATAATTTTGGCCTAATTACCTCTGTTGTTTTGTATTGTATTTATTATTATAAGAGTAAGAGCCATTTGTTGGACTGAAAGGGGGAGCTGTTGGGGGGAAAAGATATATCTTAAACTTAAAAAAAAAAGGAAGGGGATGGGTGGGTTGAGGCGGAAGAGGGTGGGAGGGTGGGACTGGAGGCGGGGTAGGGAGGGGATTTCAATTGAGATGTAACTTGAAGAAATAAAAAATAAAAAATAAAAAATAAAAAAAAGAATCAATATTGATATATCTACATAGAGATTGATATATAATAATAGATAGACAGACAGATGATAGATAAACTATAGATAGATGATTATTTAATAGATAAATATTGACAGATAGATGATAGATAGATAGATAGAAATATGCATATATACACATATATGCAGAACATGAAAATGTAAAGGAACTTTGATGGTGGAGTTTGCACCCTGATGGAATTGTTGTAGGGGACAAGAAAGGGATTTAATGGCAGAAAGAGGGACTATTTGAAGTGAAAAAGTTGCAGCAAAAAAGGGGGGATGGAATATAAGATACTAAACTGAGGGATGAATAAGAACCAGGGTAGTTAAGTTAGTCCATGAAATTTTGACAAATAAATCCAATGACTTTTAGATAACTTCATAAAGGTATAAAAATAGTGCAAGTACCCTTAGAACCCAGATGAAGTGTTTTCTTTTAGAAAGAGAAATATATGTGCTTACTATCCAGTACAAAAATTTCAATATCTTAGGGAAATTTTTCTATCTTGTAATTCATTCTTTTGTTTGTCCATATATCTTTTGGGTGTTTGTATGACATATGGAATCTATGACTCAGGGAACAGCATGATTAGCATATAGTGTCTATGGGTGTAAAAATGACTGATTCTTTGCTCTGCCCCAGAGGACCATGTCTGCTGATACCAATCATGAAATTATAAGAGACTAACTTTCTATAATGCAGAAAGTGTGGAAACTCTGACCCTTTACAGTTCTAAATAGCTCTGGGAGTGAGGAGGATGCTGATGGAGTCATAACTTTCCATTGTGCTTAAGTTAAAATAATAAAGACAGGAATTGGAGAGATGGCTCAACATCCAAGCACACTTGATTTTGCAGAGGACCTGGGTAATTCCCAGTGCCCATATGCTGCCTCACAATTGTTCATACTTCCATTTCTAGGGACTGAAACAATAAAAGTTCCTTCATGTTATTTCCTATTAATGATACAAATTATTGAAATACTTGCCAGTGTAGTACTCAGAAACAGATTCAAGAAATCTCTACACATATTTCTCTAGGTATTTACTTGTCTTCAAGCAAAGGGACTTTGTTGTGAATGAGGCCAGAATCCCTATACCTGCTTGGATAGGAAGCTGTGTTTTATTTTTTACAAATAATAATTGGAAGGACATGCAACTAAAATAACACGGAAAGTTGAAATTAAATGAGTGAATCATATATAAGAATCAGTGAATCACCCCCAATCCCTTGCATGCCTGAGCAAGTTGGCAAACCCTACAGTGGTGCAGTGTGTCCCTTATCCTTGCCTCAGAGCCTCATCTCCTGGGTGCAATCTATACCTACAACCACAGAGCCAGGTGACCATCAGGAATCACGAAGTGAGACTCTTCTCCCAATTCCTCTCCTGCTGTGCTGTAAGGGCAATCCCCACAGAGGTGTGATCTGCTCTTTGCCTTCCGCCCCTGTCTCCTGAGCATCACATCAACCTGCACCCACAGAGTTAGGCAGCCATCACGAACCACCAGGTGGGGCTCCTCCCCCAACCCCTTGCCTGCCTAACCCTGCAGCAGTTTGGTCTGCACCTTGCCACACATGGACCATCTCCTGGGTGCCAGGTATACCTACATCCACTGCATTAGGCAGCCATCAGGAATCACCAGGTAAGGCTCCTCCCCTACTTCCTCCCCTGCCAGATATGAGGGCAAACTCCGCATTGGTGCAGACTGCTCCACATTGGTGAAGTCTGCTCCTTGCCCTCTAGCTCCCATCTTCTGGGTGCTACCTATACCTATAACCACAGAGCCAGGCAGCCATCAGGAACCACCAGAGTCAGTCACCCATCAACGACCATCACAGGCAGTTAGCCATCAAAGACCACCAGATCCTGGCACCCATTAGGTTTCACCATCTCTACCTGCAATCACAGACACCAATAAACATCAGAGCCCACCAGAGACTGGAAACCATTAAGGACTATCAGTTCTCTCTGTATCCCTGGAGGCCTGTTGCCACTGAGGACAACCAGAGGCCTGCTACCATATCAGCCTACCATCTCTACCTGCAATCTTAGAGACCCACTAACATCAAGGATCACTAGGCCTACTAACACCAGGAGCAAACAGATGGCTAAAGAACAGTGTAGGAACACAAGCAAAAATCCCAGGGCCATATGGCACCACCAAAATCCAACTATCCTACTGCAACCAAAACTTTAAAAGTGATAAGGGCCTCGTCAGATATCATACAGTCTCCAAAAGATCACAGATGCCAGCTCAGAATACTATACCCAGCAAAACAAGATATTCACGATCAAACTGAATCTAAATGATATCTGCCTACTAACCCAGCTTTACAGAGGATACTAGAGGGAAAATTCCAACACAAGGAGGGTAACTACATCAAGAAGAATACATAAAATAAATAATTCCACACCAGAAAAAACAAAAGAAGGGAAGCATACACAAGCACACTACCAGTACTAACATCAAAATAATGGAATCTTTGGTAATTAATATCTCTCAACATCAATGGGTTCAATTCCAATAAAAAGACACAGGCTAAAAGAATGATGTGAAAATAGGGTACATCAATCTACTGAATACAAAACAAAAACAAAAACAAAAACAAAAACATACATTAGCAAAAAGGATTAACATTATCTCAGGTTAAAGGACTGAAAAAGAGTTTTCCAATCATATGAACCTAAGAAGGAAGGAGAGTAGCCATTCTAATCTCTAATAAACTAGACTTTCAACAAAAATTACTCAAAAGACATGGGGAAGGACACGTCATACTAATCAAAGGAAAAATTCACCAAGAAGACATGTAACAGTAAATTTTTATTTATCAAAATATTTATTAATACTTAACAATTACCTAACAATTGCCTATAAAATTCCTAAATCCTAAATCTAAACCCTAACTCTGAAGCCTAGCACCTAAAACTTAATATAAACATTTAACATTAATGTAAGGTTTCTCAAAGGATATTTTCCTCTGAGCATTGGTCCATATGGATGGCTGGTCTTCCTACAATTCTTAATCTTAAAGACTCTGAATTTCATTTGTCAGATCCCAAGACACTTTATCAAGCAGGAATGGCCTCCATGGTTTTAGAGACTAATTATTGAGCATATGAAAATTCTCCCAGGCTCACCTATTCAGATGTCTCGGGCCTGTAAGAATTAGTAGTGGGAGACTGCAACACCCCACTCACAATAATGGACAGGTCATCAAGACAGAAACCAAACAGAGAAATAATGAGTCTTACAAAGGTCATGAGCCAAATGGACCTAACAGATATCTACAGAACGTTTCACCCAAACACTGAAGAGTATACCTTCTTCTCAGCACTGCATGGAACCTTCTGTAAAATCAACCATATAGTCGGACACAAAGCAAGCCTCAATAGATGCAATAGATGTATCTTATCAGACCACCATGGAATAAAGCTGGACTTCAACAACAACAGAAAGCCTACACACACATGGAAATTGAACAATTCTTTACTGAATGACTACTGGGTCAGGGAAGAAATTAAGAAGGAAATCAAAGACTTCTTAAAATCTTATGAAAATGAAGGCATGACATACCTAACCTATGGGACACAATAAAAGCTGTGCTATGAGGAAAGTTTATAGCACTAAATGCCTTCAAAAAGAAAATTGTGACAGTTCATATTAGCGAATTAACAGCTAAACTGGATGAATTGGAAAAAAAAAAGAAGCAAATACTCCCAAGAGGAGCAGAAGACAGGAAATCATCAAACTTATGGCTGAAATCAACAAATTAGCAACAAAAAGAACGATACAAAGAATCAATGAAACCAAGAATTGCTTCAGCTTTCTATAGATCTGAACCTCTTGGGGCCAAGAGAAGTCATCTATTCAGATGTTTTAGACCTATAAGGACTTCCATTTCCAAACAGATGTTCCTGCCGCCCACCCCCATGAGGGACAACTCCCACTGTGTGGCAGGTTGTCACAAGAGGGCAAAGCCTCCTGGTGTCCATGACAGGAGTTTCTCTATCAGACAAGAACGATGGTGAGACAGCAGAGGAGAGAAGCGCAGCAGCTCTGTCTACGTGAATCTTGATGTAAGTATCTTCAGCAGAATTTTTCGTGTGTCTTTCAAGTTCTGCCCCTGGGCTCAGTCTTTTCAAGAGCTTTTTGCAGAGGGCTGTGAATTGATAGGCAGTCTAGAGATCTCTGGAGACTGAGATCTGAGGGCAGGTGCCTCAGGGGGCATGTTCTGCCCCCAGCCCTAAGATCAAAGAGGTCCTTGGTGAGCTCCCAAGGACATGTCACTTAGGAAGTAACTCTTTTCTCTTAAAGTCCAAGCTTATTCCTAGTTCCCTATGCTATTATATGCTAACACTGAACCTACCACAAAGACAACTTAATTCTGAATATTTATTCAGAAATGCAAGAGCACCCACATTCACAAAAGAAACATTACTAAAGCTTAAATCACACATTGAAATCCCACAAATTAGGAGTGGAAGACTTCAACACCACACTCTCCACAATGGACAGATCAATGTGACAGAAACTAAACAGAGAAACAATCAAATTTATTGACATTATGAATCAAATGAATCTAACAGACATCTACAGAACATTTTACACAAACACCAAAAATATACCTTCTTCTCACCACCTCACTGAACCTCCAAAATTGTTGGTCACAAAGCAAGCCTCAACAGATACAAGAAGATTGAAATAACACTGCTTTCATTATGTCCCATAAATTTGGGTATGTCATGCTTTCATTTTCATTGAGTTCTAGAAGGTCTTTAATTTTTCTCTTTATTTCTTCCCTGACCCAGTAGTCATTGAGTAGAAAGTATTCAGTTACCATTAGTTTGTAGACTTTCTGTTGTTGCTGAGGACCAGCTTTAATCGATGGTGATTTGGTGAGATGCAAGAGGTTATTTCAATTCAAAGCACTAAGAGCCTTCATAAAGAACTTAGAGATCTCATACTAGGAATTTAAAAGCACATCTAAAAGCTCTAGAACAAAAAAATAAGCAAACAGACCTGAAAGAAGTAGATGACAGGAAATAAACTCAAAGTGGAAATCAATAACCCAGAAACAATACAAACAATCGATGAAAACAAGAACTGGCTTTTTGAAAAAGTCAACAAGATACACAAATCCCTAGTCAAACTAAGTAAAAGTCACAGTGACAGTATCTAAATAAACAAAATCAGAAATAAAAGGGGGACATAAAAATAGACATTGAGGAAATCCAAAGAATCTTTAGATCTTACTTCAAAAGCCTGTATTTCACAAAATTTGAAAGCCTAAATGAAGTGGACAATTTATCAAAGTTAAATCAAGATCAGGTGAACAATTTAAACAGTCCGATAACCCTTAAGGAAATACAATCAGTCATCAAAATTCTCATATCAAAAAAATAATGCCCAGGACCAGATTGTTTAAGTGCAAAATTTTACCAGATGTTCAAAGAAGCGCTAATACCAATACTCCTCAAACTATTCCACAAAATAGAAACATAGGGAACATTGCTAAACTCAGTATATGAAGCCACAATCACTCTGATCCCTAAACCACACAAAGACTTGTTCCAAGAAAGAGAATTTCAGACCAATATCTTTCATGAACATTTATGCAAAAATACTCAATAAAATACTCACAAACCAAATCCAAGAATACATACAAAATATTGTCCACCATGATAATATAGATTTCATTCCAGGGATGCAGGGGTGGTTCAACATATGAAAATTCATCAAAGTATTCCACCTTATAAACAAGTTGAAAGAAGAAAAAAACACATGATCATGTCATTAGATGACAAGAAGGTCTTTGACAAAATCCAGACCTTTTCATGATAAAAGTCTTGGAGAGATCAGTGATACAAGGCCCATACTTAAACATAATAAAGGCAATATACAGAAAGTATATAGCCAACATCAAATTAAATAGAGAGAAACTCCAAGCAATTCCACTAAAATCAGGGTCCAGACAGTTCTGTCCATTCTCTGTATATCCATGTAACATTGTACTATAAGTTCTACTTAGAGCAATAAAACAACTAAAGGAGATCAAGGGGATACAAATTGGAAAGGAAGAAGTCAAAGTATCTCTATTCACAGATGATATGACAGTATACATAAGCAACCACCAAAATTCTACCAAGGAACTCCTAGAGATGATAAACGCCTTCAGCAAAGTGATTGATTATAAAAATAATTCAAATAAATTAATAGCCCTCCTTTACACAAATGATAAATGGGTGGAGAAAAAATTTGTGGCCACAATATCCTTCACAATGGCCACTAATAATATATAATATCTTGGTGTAGTTCTAAACAAGCATGTGAAAGACCTGTATGACAAGAGCTTCAAGTCTGTAAAGAAAGAAGTTGAAGAAAATATAAGATGAAAAGATCTTCCACCATGGATTGTTAGGATTAAAATAATAAAGTTGGTCACCATACTAAAAGCAAACTATAGATTCAATGCAATTTGCATGCAAATATCAACACAATTCTTTACAGACCTTGAAAGAACAATTCTCAACTTCATATGGAAAACAAAACCTAGAATAGTGAAAACAATCCTGTAGAACAAAAGAACTTTTGTTCTTTACAGACCTTGAAAGAACAATTCTCAACTTCATATGGAAAACAAAACCTAGAATAGTGAAAACAATCCTGTAGAACAAAAGAACTTTTGGGGGTATCACCATCCCTGATTTCAAGTTGTACTACAAAGTAATGGTTAAAAAATTTTATGGTACTGGCATGGGGGAAAACCGGTTGATCAGTGGAGTTGAGTGGAAGACCGAGAAATAAACCCACACACCTACACACACCTGATTTTTGACAAAGGAAGTCAGAATCGTGCTATGGGAAAGCGATGACATCTTCAACATATGGTGCTGGTCTAACTGGATGAATGCATGTGGAGGAATCAAAATAAAACCATATTTATCACCCTGCACAAAGCAAAAGTCCAAGTGGATCAGGGATCTCAACATAAACCTGATATACTAGATCTAACAGATGGGAAAGTAGGGAATAGCTCTAAAGACATAGGTGCAGGGGCCAGTTTCCTGAACCTAACATCAATAGTTCAGACACTAAGATCAACAGTTAACACATAGGATCTCGTGAAGCTGGAGGGCTTCTGAGGGGCTGAAGGACATTGTCAACAGTACAAACTGGCAGCCTACAGATTGCAAGAGGACATTGACCAGCCTTACAACTGACAGGAGGCTAGTATCCAACATACATAGGGAACTCAGGAAATTAAACACCAACAAACCTAATAACACAATTAAAGAATGGGTTGCAGAGATAAACTGAGAATTTTCATCAGGGGGTCTCTAACGGTGAAGGTGAAGATGCACTTAAGGAAATGCTCAGTGTCTTTGTTCATTAGGGAAATACAAATTAAAGCAACTGTGAGAGTCCATGCCACACATGACAATTTCTGGGATCAAGGATTCAAGTGACAGCCCATGTTGGCAAGGATGTGAAGCAGTTGTGCTTCTCCATTGCTAGAGGGAATGCAAGCTTGTACAACCACCATTGAAATTAATTTGACATTTCCTCTGAAAATTGGAAATAGTTCTGCTTTAAGACCCAGCTATTCCACTCCTGAGCATATACCCTAAAGATGCTTCTTTATGCCACAAGGATGTCTGCTCAACTATGTTCATAGCAGTTTTATTCAAAATAGCCAGAACCTGGAAACAACCTAGATGTCCTTCAATTGAAGAATGGATAAAGAAACTTTGGTACATGTACACAGTGGATTACTACTTAGTTGTTAAAAGCAAGGAAATCATGAAAATTTCAGGCAAATGGATAGAACTAGAGGAGATCCTCAGTGAGGTAATCCAAGCCCAGAAAAACACAGATGGTATATACTCACTTATACGTGGATATTAGCCATACAGTATAGGATAACCATTCTACAATCCACAGACCCAAAGAAGCTAAGTAATAAGGAGCCCCCAAGAAAGGATACATGAATCTTACTTAAGGGAAAAATATAGACATCGGAAATACATAAAGAGAAGGAACTGAGCAGAAAAAGGGATGAGAGGAGAATGAAAGTGAACAAGAGTGAGATGTGGTAGGTAGAGAGAAGGTAAACTGATAGGGGCGGGATCTCTTGGACAAACTGGAGGCCTCTGACTGGGTAGGCTCCTGTCAGAGGTAGGATATATGGGTCACTCTAGCTAGAAACCTAGCAGCAGAGGATATGGGCACTGAGGTGGCCATCTCCAAAAGCCAGGAAAGACTGACAGTGGAGGGAGGGGGATACCAATCCACCCACAAAACCTTTGATTGAAAATCTACCCTGCCTGTAAGACATGCAGGGATAAGGATGGAGCAGACATGGTGGGAATAGCTGACCAAGGACTGACCCAACTTAAGATACAACCTATAGACAGGAGACAAACTCTGACTCTATTAATGATGCTCTGTTATCTTGAGGAAAGGAGAGTAGCATGATTATCTTCTGAGAGGCTCCACCCAGAAAAATATCTAAATAGATGCTGAGGCCCACATCCAAACACTGGACAGAGACCTGGAGGTTCTGTGAAAGAGTTAGGGGAAGGACAGAGGCACTGGAAGGGAACAAGAACTACACAAAAAGGCCAACAGAGGAATCTAACTTAGGCCCATGGGGGCTCACAGAGACTGAACCATCAACAAAGAGCAAGCTTGGATTGAACTGAGGCCCCAAAATACTAATGGAACTTAAGGACAGTTTGGCCTTTATGTTGGCTCCCTTCTAATTGGAGTGGGGACTATCCCTGACACATACTGTGTTGCCTACAATTAGATATTGTTCCCCTAGCTGAGCTGCATTGACTGACTTGAATTGAAGAGGTTGCATTTAGTTCTGTATGATTTGAAGTACTGGGGAAGGTTAGTAGGAGGGTTCCTTCTCTGAGAAGAAGGGGAAGGGGAAATGGGTCACAGAGTAGAAGATAGGATTAGGAGAAGGGAGGGAGCTGTGAAAGCGATGCTAACATGAATAAATAGATTTTTAAAATCAGTGAGTCATTAAGACTTTTTCAGGTAAATGAAAGAGGGTGAGTCTGATATTAGTTAAGGGAGAATTTTTGAATCAGGTGAACTGTTTTATGACTCAAGTACATTCTATAATCTTTCAAGTCAACTTTAATCCCTAGCAAAGTGGAGAATGTCACTTGTGAAGATTTTTCTCAGATTGTCTTAAGGTATAATAGATAAGGCACTGACAAGTGTTTGTAGAAAATGCTTGCTATTGGATGTTTTCAACTGTAATCAAGTTGAAATCTCCATGCTGCAGATTTCCAAAGAATGTCTAGAACCATCATTTAGGCAGATGTTGAAACATACAATCAAAGATATTTCACAAATAAATGACATCTTACATCTCACTCAGAGATTATGATGCATGATAAACTTAGTACTCTAAAATGATCCCCTATATGTGAAACAAAGAATTTTTTTTTTTTTTTGTTTTTCGAGACAGGGTTTCTCTGTTTAACAGCTCTGGCTGTCCTGGACTCGCTTTGTAGACCGGGCTGGCCACGAACTCGCAAAGATCCGCCTGCCTCTGCCTCCCAAGTGCTGGGATTAAAGGCATGCGCCACCACCGCCCGGCTAAAAAAACAAAGAATTTTAAGTTGTATGAGACATTTGACCATATGCCCTCCAAGAAAATTAATTAAATCAGGTATTTGACTTTTCTAGAATGAAGTTTAACAACTGGAATTGAACACATAAATTGAATATGTATTGAAGGGAGAACAACATCCCAATACTCAGAAAGCAAGAGAGAAGAAAAAGTGGGAATATAAAAATGAATCATGAGATAGAAGAAGAAACACACAAATAAATATTTATGCTGTTGTAATATGTTTTAAAGAGAACACATAAAATTCTGATATATAAAATCTTTCCAGTGGCTTTCCAAAACTTCTATAAACATCTTAATTTAGGTTGATCAGGATGATGATTATCATAATTTAATTGATAATTTCCTCAAAATTACAAAGAATTCTATTAGGAAGATCTCTGTATGTTAACCCTCCTCACTGATATACTTTGTGTTAAAATTTCTGCCTACATCCCAGCTGGTGAACCTAAAAACTTTGATCATTTTTTGGTATTTAGAGAAGTTATGTTGGTGATTCTCTCAAGCTAAACATGACATTGGCCGATGTGTCAAAGGATCCAAGTTGACACCTACTTGACTCAAGGTCCATACAGTTTTCTCAGTTGTAAAATCCTGAGCCTGAGGCTATCAGTCTTTTCTTTCTCTTCACTGCACTCTACATGCTAGTGTCCTTGTCTTTATTATGATGTTAACTGACCTTCCTATTTTATTTTCTATGATTCAATCCAGCAGCCACTAGATTAAACCCCTTCCAGAATTGTAATCTTGTTATCTACAATTCATTTTAACTACCAAAAGCATGAAAACAATAATGCATTTTTCTGCAATTTGTTTACAGATAGACCTGCACTTCCTTAGGATAAGCATCAACATCTTCAACAGGGCTGAAATGTGTATATTCTCCAAGGCCTCCTCTATAACTTAAAGGGCAAGTATGCCATGTCCCTCCTACAGACTGGGCAGTTCTCTTAAAACATAATTTTCTCTTCTGGTCTCACTCTTCTTTATGGTTATTTCTGCCTAAAATGTGTTATTGAATAATCTATACTCTATCCTTAATTTTATGCTCCTTTTATCCCTTGTGACCAATTTGAACTTCAATTCTGACATAAGTCTGTTTGTAGTTCACAGACATGTCTGAGTTCTGTGCTCATACATGTGCCTTTGTCACACTTGCTAGCATACCAGGACGCATCACGTTACTTATTTGTTCTTTTAAAGATCAATCTTTGCTATTGGTAACTGAGGATTAAACAATACATTTCAAAGCCAGTTTGAATATTACTATATATTTTGTTGAATATCATAGGTAAACTAAGAGATTCCTTATTTTCATCTATGTTGCATGAAATTATATAATAATATAATAAATTAAAATTTAAGTAGGAAATCAACATTTTGGCAAAGACAGATTATTTTATTTTATAGCACTGTTGCTTTAAGCCTGGTCTTGTAAAAAGTTTATGAAAAGGAAAAGTGCTATCATTTTATAATTATATGAATAAGGAAAACTAATTTTACACACGGCTAGCAATTGCATTTTCAAAATAGTTGGCCTTCAATTTGAAAATAACATAAACCTCAGATCATGGGGATTCTAAGCAGAAAAGAATAAATTTATGGCAGATCTTCACAAAATACTACGAATCCAATGTTGTGTCCTGGAAACACAAAGAGTACTATAAAAATAGTGAAACAGATAGAAGATAAATGAAAAATTAAATTAATGGCATTGTCTACTCTTCCATCACCTATTTTTAAAAATCTATTGCTTGGAAGACAATTGAAAACTAATTTATTGTAGAATGAATGCAGAAATCATTAACCGGGGAAGAAAGTCATCACCTAATATAATAAGCAGGTGGCAAAGAGTCAGGAGAATGTGCAAATGAAGCAATTTAAAACACATTTTATTTAGCTAGTAAAATTATAACATATGAGTATGTAAAAATTCAGAACTAAATTTTAGAAATCAAAATTCACATACAGATTTTTTCTTAGAAGCATAATTTTAAGCAATAAATGGGCATGCCATTCAAATATCACAGTGGTACTGTTAACTTAATTAACCTTCGCATAAAACACAAAAGGCAGATATTAAGGTTTTCTCTGAAATGACCACCAGAATTTTATCATTATGTACTTATTTTAGGTTCATTGTTTTATTATACACTTGTTTTCACATTAAACCAATATAATGTTTTTAAAGAAACTCTCTGCTGTGAGACAGTCATAAAGACTTTTTGATTTTGAAACAATAGTTTTCATTAAAGTAACAATAGCCCTCATATCTAAAGCATTTTTTCTGTAATTATTTTCTCTAATATATTCCTTAAAAGTAGCAGTTTTGAAATTGTGTCCAAACATATGTTTACTTACAGAAAGCATAAATTAATCCTCAATTTCCAGTGACTGAGAATTCTTAAGTTGTCAGGATGTATGTACTGTAAAAATTTCCTTTCAAATTATAAGTTTGAATTAAGGTCCATCTTTTTAGCCAGGCATGCCTCTGCATAAACAACCATTGCAAAGAAGCAGTTTCTCCCTTTATTTCTTCCTGTCATTGTCATGTGATGTCTGTGCTTCCAAATCCCAATTTTTTTCAAATTCAAATTCCCATAATTTTTTCACTTAAGGGATCTTGTATGTGTATATAGGACATTTCATTGCTGTCTATATTTTTAAAATACATATTTTCTTCATTTGTTTGATTTTGTTTTGAGACAGGGTCTCTCAACATAGCCCTGGATGTCCTGGAACTTACTATGCAGTATGGGCTGGCCTCAAACTCACAGAGACACACATGCCTCTGCCTCTGGAGTGCTGGGATTAAAGGTCACACTATGCCTGGATAAAATATATTTTAACTGCAAAAAGAATTACATAACTTTTTCCTACTTTCCTTCCTTCAGTCTGTTCCAGCTAACCTCTATCAAACTTCTTCCATATAACCCTACTCTCAAGTTGAAACCCTGTTTTCTAATTAATATTGTTACATATATTCACACACTCACACAAACACACACACCCACAAACACATGCATACACATATCCCTCCACCCCCCCACATGTTCCTAAATATACAAATAAAACTGGTTTATTTTGTATAATATTACTTGTTTGTGTATTACTGTAGAAATAATTAATTTGTTAATTAATTAATGCTACAAAATATTTATATTGCAGTTATTTGGTGGGAGATGTTAATCTTTAACCCAACATTATAAATGAGCACACAGATGCCTGATGCATCTTAACAACAAGTCTTAGCCTAAATTGTGCAATCTTGGTCCAACTACGATAGCTTGTAATTCTGTTCCCCAAATAGGACCTCAATATATACATATATCCCCTTGGGCTGTTATTTCCCATGCTATGCCAATGTTCCAGGCCACATGGAGATATGATTCTTCTATTTACCCATGGTGTGTCTCCTATTTCCTCCTCCTGTCTTCTTCTATTATCATTTCTGTTCCTCCAGAGCCTGGCCCTACACCCCTTCAGGGGTTACGCTCTCTTGAACTCTCTCTTCAAAGATCTTTCAACATTCCCTTAAGGCACTTGTATGTCTCATGCCCATATTTAGCCTTAGATGGAGCTTACCACCAACTTTGGGTTGCATTATCAAGAAAGCAAACTCTGGGAAGACTTGACCCAGTGCTTCAGGGGCCATGACTGGCCTCACACAGTCCGAGGGTTGGGCCTCAATTAGAAGGGGAACTTCTGCCAAGGCTTGATGCATATTCCCAGGTTGAATCCTATGGGTAGACTTGTTGGACCCTGCACTCTTTCATAATTCCATTACATAAGAATGATAGGTAAAGATTTGTTTTCTCTGTACCTACTTTTAACAACAGTAGGCCAATCAAGAGGTGTCATTGCAATGTGTTTCCACAGGGGATGTTGAGTAGTCTGACTTTGTGTCAATGTTTTGTGCAAAAATCATTAGAAATAATTTATGAACAATTTCTTCAATCTATTATCTATCACTACATGCATGATATTTTGCTGGCTTATTCTAATGCAGGTACTTTATATAACTTATTTAAGGAAACACAAAGAATTCTGCCACTATGGGGTTTAAAAATTGCTCCTGAAAATACAAAGAGGAGATTCTATTAGTTATTTGGGTAATAAAATAAGTCAATAAACAATAAGACCACAAAAGACATGGATCCATAGAAATCAATTGAAAACTCTTAATGGTTTTCAAAAAATTAATGGGAGGTATTAACTGGTTGAGGCCTGAACTTGGATTAAATACTTATGAGTTAAGCAATTTATTTCAAATACTATAAGAGAATTAAAACGTAAACAGTCCAAGATGTCTAACAGCTGGTACAGAAAAGGAATCAATTCTGGTAGAACAAAGATTGCAAAATGCATATATAGATCAAATTGATCCTAAGCTTGACTATATTTTGGTTATTTTATCTTCAACTCATTCTCCTACAGGACTCATTATGCAATGTGAAGATAGTATTATGGAATGGATTTTCTTACCATATAAACAAAGTAAAAAATTAAAGACATACATAGAAAAGATATCTGAATTAATTGTAAAAGATAGAATAAGACTATGTCAGCTATCAGGAATAGACCCGACCAAAATAGTAGTGCCTCTTACTAATGCAGAGATTATGTCATTGTGGGTAATCAATTAAGACTGGCAAAAGACCACAATCACATATCCTCATCTATGTTCATAGCAGCCTTATTTGTAATAGCTAGAAACTGGAAACAACTCAGATGTCCCTCAACTGACAAAGGAATAAAAATACTGTGATACATTTACACAATGGAATACTACTCAGCTATCAGGAACAAAGAAATCATGCAATTCGCAACCAAATGGATGGAATTAGAAAAGCTCATCCTGAGTGAGCTAACCCAGACTCAGAAAGATCCACATGGCACCTACTCACTTATAATTGGATTTTAGCCATATAATACAAAAATAACAATCCTAAAACCAACACACCAAAAGGAACAGGAACATAGACTTTGTTAACTATTAGTGGACAATTTGTCCTGGGTGCTGCCATGTACGCCCCCAGTGCAAGAGGAAATTCTTACCTAGAGGGGTTGATATGTAGGGACACTCCACATAGGAGGAGTGGGATGGGTGGGAGAGGGTGGAGACGGTGGGAGGGTAGAACCAGGAGGGGTGGAAAGAGGGTATTGTGATAGAGATGTAAATTGAAGTAGTAAATAAACATAAAAAAGAAAAGATTGGCAAAAGACTTACAGTAATTACTTATAAGAAACTAATAACAAATTTCCAAAAAGCAAAAGTATACAATTTGTAAAAGTACTAGTTGGATTCTTCCACATATTGTAAAGGGAACACCAATTCCTGATGCACAAACATTCTATAGTGATGCAAACAAGATGAGATAACAGGTTATAAGACAGACAAAATCAGCAAGGTAATCAAAAGTCCATATACTTCAGTTCAAAAGGCAGAATTGTATACAATCCTTATTATTATTAGATTTTCTGGGTCACCTAACATAATTATTGATTGTGTTATTGATATGCTGAAATAATTGTTTTGCATATAAAAACTGATGAATTTATTGCTGATAACTCAGAATTAATTGCTTTATTTATACAATTGCAACAGGTCATCAGAAATAGAAATAATCCGCTTTATATTACTCATATTATGTCTCATACAGTTTTGCAAGTCCATTGGCACAAGGAAATGAGGAGATTGACCAATTACCAATAGGAAATTTGTTAACCCCTAAAAATTTCATGAGAAACATCATGTTAACAGCTCAGGGTTAATGATTAAATTCTCTATCACTTGGCGGCAAACCAGAGAGATAATAAAACTTGTCTTACCTGTTTTCTGTATAACTAAAGTCCATTACCTGCTGATAGTAACCCTAGAGGTACAAAAAGAATGAAATCAGGCAAATGGATGTGTACATTATGAAGCCACATGCTAAATTTCTGCTGTGTAATGATAAATTTCTCTAAGGTACAAACTATACAAATAGGAGTTCAAAGTTTGCAAAACATGTTCAAATATCCAAATATAAACATTTAATCAGATATTGTTTCTTCAAGAACAGATAATTAAAATTACATTTTGTTAGTCTGAGTATATAAATTTGACATGTGAGTGTCTTGGATTCACTGGTCCTAAAATAAAACATCAAGAAATTAAAATTCTGTATTGTCTTTCTTACCACATTCTAAACATGAAAAAGGTAATTTTATATGTTCTTGTTACAAAGGAATATCTTCACAGTGACTGTAAAATAATGACCTAGAACTCATGGTATTTTTGATTAAGCTTCTTGCATGCTGAAATATTAAACAGACAATATTGCAGTTGGTTCATATTCTGAATTGTGCTGCAAGAATTAGAAAAAGTATTCTGAACCCTAAATATATCTTGTAGTTTCATAATAATTTCTTGAAGACTCATGAAATTTTCTATAAACTAAAGATACCACAAAATCATAGCATTACTTCAGTACAAATTACATTATTTTAAGAATGTAATGTTTGTAAGTTACTTAACCGTAATAAATATTTCCCCATTTTTTGATATAAGATTCAGACACTAAGTTTTATCTGTATCCTGTTTCAACATTGTATAATTGCATTCTACATATTTACAGAATAGACTACCAATAATAAATACGGTAAAGAAATTTGTGTTCACTGAAATACATCTGCTGCTTAATTACCATAAAATGCAAGGGAAGATATAAGTTGATTATAAGTAGTTGTTGCACACTCAATTTACCAGAAGCCCCATGTAGAGCACATAACTAATTATGAATTGCCTTAGACCTTTTATGTATGAGTCACTTCCACTATTTTTTTAATTAAAGTATCAACATAGTTTTAATAATATATATTATAAAACACCATTTCTTTATTTACAGATGAGATCAAACTTATTAGTGACAAAGGGATGCTTGAGAACCTATTACAATAATCTCAAGCATAATGATGCTTGACATGTATTAGACATGGAACAAATTCAAAATTAAAAACATGCACATATATATTACCCCACATGGGCATGCACATGTGCTCATGCATGTACATCATAAGGAATAATAAATATTGCCACATTGTTTTTAAAGCTTCAGTTATCACTAGGAGGCAATTCACTCTGCATTGTAAAGAATATAAGGTGTGAATTTTATTTTAAGGATGTGCTAAACTCTATGTCCTTACATGTTCTGTTGTTGAGCTTTCAAGATGAAAATTTAAAATATTTCAAATACTCTTCTATTGACCTAAGATTTAAAAATTCTTGATTACTTTTAAAAAGATACATTTCTGCTTAACTATGTCGTTTTGAAAGGTAGTATTCTAAATAATAATGCAGGTGAGTTCATAGATGATTTTTTACACTTATTTCTCATATCACAATGTCCTGCAAATTCATTCACATTGGAGAAGAGATCAATGCCCCCTTCCTTTCAATATTTGAATAATATATTTTATATTTGTGTATATAAATATTTATTATATTTCCTCTGTAAGCTTCAGATTTAAAGCTGCAACTCACAGAAGCATAGAGTAAATGTGATTTCCAGTTCTGGTGGAGTAGGAAATAGAGATCCCCCCCCACTGATTATAGTTTCCCCTCTCTCAACCTCTCCAAGTCCCTCCCCAACTCCCCCTGCTATAGATATAATCCCTTTATATCAATCATTAGAAAAGAATAGGTTTCTAAGAGATAACAACCAGACATAAATAACAAAATAAAATATAATAAAATGAAAACCAGCTTTCATATCAAAGTTGGACCCAGCAACCCAAAAGAAGGAAAAGAGTCCCTAAGGCATACACAGCATTCAGACTTCCACTTGTTCCAACAGTCAGGAATCCCATAAAGAAACAATATTAATAGACAGTTGTAATATGTACATAGAAGACCTGTTATAAACCACTTGAATACCCTGTGCTTGTTGCTTCAATCTCTGTGAGTTCATATGTGCTTTGATTACCTGACACAGAGGACTGTGGTTTCCTGATGTCCTCCACCCCTCAGCCTCTTAGAATCTTTCTGCCTTCTCTTTTGTAGGATTTCCTCAGTTCTGAGGGGAGGGATTTGAAGGATATTCTCAGTATAGATTCTCTTTCTGCATAATGAATGGCCTTGGGACTGTGCATCTGATCTCAGCTATTGACAGAGGAAGAGTCTCTGAAGGGATTGAATAGGCAGTCATCTATGAGGAGAATATCATTAGGGTTTATTTTTATTTATTTTACCAGTAGTGTTTAGTTTTACTCTTATCTACTCTCTGGTTATTGTTTACCACAACCATGCAGGGTATAGTTTTCTTCTCATGGAGTGGGTTTTAAATCAAATAGGACATTGTCTTTGTTTGCCTCCTCCCCTCAGTTCTCTGCCACCATTGCCCTATCATGCCTTGCAGGCTGGTCATTTTGTAGACCAAAGGTTTTGTGGCTGGGTTGGTGCCCACATTTCTCTTTAGATAGCCTGCAGAATACCTTTCCAACCATAAACATTAGAATGTAGAAGTTAGGGCTCTCTGTAGATAACAGCTCAACATCTCTATGTCCAATGAGTTATGTGGATATTGTCCCTGGGAATGGAGTCCTGCTGTCAGCTTGAAAGAATCAACCTTTTGTCATAGTGTCAGTCTGAGTTGTTTAGGGAATTCCATCCGACTACATTGGCCAACAACTGAATCAAATGTAATCCATACCTGTCACTGGAAGCCTTGCCTGGCTAAAGGAGATGGCCAATTAAGACTGCTTATCCTCCATTGCTAGGATTCCTCATTAGGATCACATACATAGATTCCAGGAATTTTGCACTGCACTAAGTTTTTATATCATCCCACAAAAGATCCCAATTCCAGTTGTGTTTCCCTGCCCTCTCTCCATCCACCCCATTCCTATACCCCACATGATAACTCCCACTATTTCTACTTGTACCCAATCAATCAATAAAATCTATTCCATTTCTTCCACACAGAGACCAGCAAGCATCCCTTATAGACCCTTATTCTTTCCCTAAATTCTTTAGGTTTGATGGCTTGTAACTTAGTTAGCCTTTACTTAATGGTTAATATCCACTTATGTAAATGTGCCATATTTTCCTTATTCATTCTTCTGTTTAGATGGAGAACATCTAAGTTGTTTCCAGTTTCTGGCTATTACAAGTAGAGCTACAGTTAACATTGCAAATCAAGTCTCTTTGAGTATATACCCAAGAGTTTTATAACTGAGCCTTGAGGTAGATTGATTCTTAATTTTCTGAGGAACTGAGATACTGATTTTCATAATGTCAGTATAAGTTTGTACTCTCAGTAGCAATGGAGGAATGGCCCCCTTGTGTAACCGAACTTTTAAATTATTATTTATTTAACTCTTATTTATTTATTACTAAATTCACTTATAACAAACACCAGCAATTTCTTAACTATTAATCCTATAAATTCCTACAACCCCTTTAACCTATCCACTAAACCTATTGATAATCATAACAACTACTTTCATAACCTTTTAGAATGATACAGTCTCTGGGGCAGTTCCTCAGTCGTCAGGAACACAGTATTTGTTGTAGATTCTTTAACACACTTAGCAGTCCTTCTTCTGGATCTCTCAGATATCGTCAGGGTAGTTGGTTCTGTGGGAGACTCCAGCCGTCTGCAGGCCAACTTACTTCTTTTGAATCAGGAACTCAGCTGCTCTGCCTCAGTCCTTAAAGCCAGGCACAGTTTCCCCTAGGCCACTGTTGGGACAGATCAAACCCCTCTAGGCAAAAGCTGAGCCACAGGGTCCAGTCCTTGGCCTTTTGGTGTCTTGCTCAGGCTTTCTTTGCTCACCGGCTTCCTTCTGCCTAAGGGAAATTGGGCCATTGGTCTACCAGCACTTTCTCCAGCAGTACTCTCGGAGCTCTCTCGTATCGGGGGGCTTAGCACGCAGCTCTCTGGCATCATCCACTTGTCCTTAAATAGGATCACTCCTTGTTCCACCTGCTTCAGCTTAATTTGGGCTCTGCCCACTTAGCAGTTGAAAGCAATGCCAGGTCATAAAGTCTTTCCTTGTTTCACCTGGCTTCAACCTTGTTTTTCAGTCCAAAGAGACTCCCCTCATTTCACCTGACTTCTTCCATAAGCTGATAAGCTAATTGCTCACAGCAGTTGATCTTCATGCCCCGAATTAAGAGACTGTATCAGAAACTTAGGTATTCACTAAATATTAACCTATCAGCCCCTACACCCTTGCTCCACATTCTCATCAGCATTAGCTGTCATTTATATCACTTATCCATTCTGAAAGGTGTAAAATGGAGTTGTAAAGGAGTTTTGGTTTGCATTTCCCTAATGGCTAAGGTTGTTGAATATTTCTTAAGTGTTTATCAGTCATTTGAGATTTCTATATTGAGAATTCTAGCTTAGATCTTTGTCTTAGTTTCTAATTGGGTCATTTAATTTTTTTTGATATTTCATTTCTTTAGTTCTTTATGTATTTTGGATATTAGTCCTCTATCAGATGTGCAGTTGGAAAAATATTTTCCCATTCTAAAGAGTGAATCATTGTCTAAATGTTAGTGTCCTTTGCCTCACAGAAGCTTTTCAGTTTCATGAAGTCCCATTTATTAACTGTTGATCTTAGTGCCTGAGCTATCAATGTTGTGTTCAGTAAGTTGTCTCTTTTAAAAATGTGTTCAAGAATATTATGGGTATTCTCCAATTTCTCTTTTATCACATTTAGTGTGCTGGTTTTATGTGAGGTCTTTGAACTAATTGGACTTTAAACTTGAGTTTTGTGAAGGGAAATAAATACAGATATTTGTGCATTCTTCTACATGCAGGTAAACAATTTCGGCATAACTATCTATTAAAGATGTTGTCTTCTTTTTTAGAATGTGTCTTTCTGGGTTCTTTATCAAAAAATAGGTATTCATATATGTTTGGAGTTATGTCGTTGACTTTAGTTCAACTCTATTGACCATCATGTTGGTTTTTATGTTAATACAATGCAGTTTTTAATACTATAGCTCTGTAGTACAATTTGAAGTCAGGGAAAATGATACCTCTAGCAGTCATCCAACTATATGAAGTTGATGGAGATCATTAAAGAGAAAATTAACAAACCCCTTTTAGAAATCCAGAAAAATGAACAATTGGAGAAAATAAATAAATCCCTTAACCCTCACAAAAGAATCACAAACAAACAATTAGAGAAAATGAATGAACCCATTAAAGTAAACTGAGAAAATACAAACAGTTGAAGGTAGTAAAGAAAATTGTTCAAGAACTGAAAATACAAATGGAAGAAATAAAGAAATTAGAAACTGTGTGAATTCTAGACATAACAAATAGAATTTCAAACAGGAACAACAGAGACAATCTTCATCAGCAAAACTCAAGAGATGGAAGAGACAATCTCAAACACTAAGGATATGATATAACAAATGGATGAATTAGTCAAAGAAAATGTTACATCTGAAAAAAATTCCTGACACAAAGCATCTAGGAAATCTGTGACACTACAAAAAGACCAAACCTAAGAATAATAAGGATAGAGGAAGGAGAAGAATACTAGATCAAACTCCCTGAAAATATTTTCAACAAAATTATAGAAAATAAATTCCTAACCTAAAAAAGGAGATGCCTATAAAGGTGCAAGAGGCTGAAGGAATGCCAAATCAATTCTACAAGCATAGAAAATTCCATTGCACCATAGTAATCAAAACACTAAACACACAGAGCAAGAAAGAATATTAAATGCTGTAAGGGAAAAAAGACTGAGTGACATATAAAGGAAGACATATTAGAGATACACCTGGCTTCTCAATGGAGACTCTAAAAGCCAGAAAGGCTTAGGTAGATATGCTACAGAATCTAAGAGACTACAAAGTGCCAACTAAGACAAAATATACCCCCCAAAAAACTCTCAATCACCAAATATGAAGAAAACAAAAATTTCCATGATAAAATACAATTTTTAAATGATATCTTTCACATCTATTCCTAGGGAAAGTGACAGAAGGAAAAATTCAAATTAAGGAGGTTAACCACACCCATGAAGCATTGATCTCACACCAGCAAAACCAAAAGAAGGAAAACACACACACACACACATATACCAGCAGCAACAGCCACATCATCATCATCAACAACAAAGGCTAGCTTGCATTTTTAAGAAGATTTATACATTTAAAGTTGATATTTAGTGACCTGCAAAATTTTAATCTAGGAAAGCCCCAGTACATTCAAGCAGTATCAATTTAAAGCTATGGAGGAATCTACTTCAAAACCAATTTGGATATTGGTAGACATTTGATAATTATATTTTAGAAAAAAATTATACAGAGCTTCAATCTGCTTTAGAAAGGAGTACTTTAATCTTAATAATAATACAATTGTCTAGTAAAGATATCTTCTTTATTTCAAATTTAGAGATTGAGTCTTCAAAATTATTGCTTACATATATTCTCCTAAATTTCTTACACAATATAATGCATATATAATACAAAAACATTATAAAACTGAAATAAATGGATTACATAAGATAATTTCCTGAAATAAGCATTGTGGTCAAGAAATTAGTATTTATATTGAGTACCCATTTTATATTTATTACATTATATTCTTTTTCTATGAAGTAACCAGTATTTATTATTAAGTTTTAAAAGAAGAGTAAATCCAATGTAGGAAGTCTATGGCCCTGATTCTATATGATGTGTGAGAGCCTATATTTTTAACTTTAAACATTACCCTCACTACATCTAATTTTCTGCATGAGATTGAGCAATAGCCATGTATCTATCTGGGCAAGAACGAGGTTCATCCAACATAACCAGAAGTTACTAAAAAGAATGATTTACCATGACACTTCAAAATCAGTTACCCATGTTTAAAAGTATGCCCCAAAAGGTTTGCCTTAAACAGCTTATGCAATAACCATTCAAAGACATCTATTATTACTCATTAATGGAGGCAAAGACATACACAACAAGAAAACAAAAAAGACATACATTTCAAGTAAAGAAAGGCTTAATAATAAGTGATTTGCCAATAATCCTCATATTAGACATGCAATTGTCCTTCAGCAAGGTCCCACATAATTATTACAACAAACCACAACCTTTGCAATTATCTACAGTCTTATAGAACTTTAAAATATTGCTACTATTCATTTTTCTCAGAGTGTTTTGTGACAATAACACTATCATCTTCATGCTGTTTGTAGATAAGAGATTATTTAATATTGAAAAGTCAAGAAAAGTATGTTTAAGTATAGACTGTACTTAGTAATGAGATTATACATATGCTAATTCTTTTTTGTTTTTTTTTTCCTTTACTTTTTATTTCTTCAAGTTACATCTCAATCGCAGTCCCCTCCCTATTCCCCCTCCAGTCCCACCCTCCCACCCTCAACCCCCCATCCTCTTCCCTTTTTTTTTTCTTTTAAGTTTAAGGTATATCTTATTTCCCCCTACAGTTTCCCCTTTCAGTCCAACAAATGGCTCTTTCTCTTATAATAACAAATACAATACAGCATAATAACAGAGGTAATTAGGCCACAGTTATGAGGGTTATATGGCTTAACGTACATTCCCAATGACCAGTCCATATGTATTTGGTACTTGACTTTAACATTCTACTATCTAAACATTTCCATGAGTTTAAAGGTCTATATCTGACTCAACATTCATACTAACTTGCAACACAATTATAAAAGTATCTTCTTAGATCTATAACACTCTCTTGACTCCTAAACAACTCAAAATTAAATTATGAGACTCTATCTATCTGTTCTTCAACCACCTCAGAGACCTGAGAGGGATAAATATATCTGATTTTATAGGAAGTACAGGGCCTGCAGCTTCCCAAACTAAGAAATGACATACCAGTGGCTGCCTGGACAGTTCCCATTTTCTCTCCATACATTGCAGCATCGATCTTCAGCCATTTGGCCCTGTTTCTCTGACAGACATTGATTTTAGAGCAAGGGTTATAAAGGACTTACCTACCCTGTCTTGGCAGAGCTAGGCTGTCGACTTGCCTGCTTCCAGGGTTTATCCTTTTTGGACAGCATTCTGTCTACAGTTGGGGCAAGGGGCTTTTCCTACCAAAAGATAGGCTTGCGACTAATTCAATCATCTCCCACTGGAGATTCTTTGATGCTCATCTTCTACTTGGAGGAGAATAGGGGGTGCTGTCAGGAGTTGATATGTCTTGATATAAAAAAATCTAAAGTTACGAAAACATCTTTGAATGCCATATTCTGCAGATCTCTTGAGGTTTTTGAAGAGGCCCTATCTATCTCTTATATTAGGGTAAGCAGATGTTGCTTGTCTCTTACTGGTTTATTTCTGATTAGCTTAGAAAGTAACTATAATACGCTGTCATAGTACCCAACTGAATGACCAGCTGGAATAACCATTAATCTGCATTTCTTAATTACCCTAAACAGTTTATGACAATTAGTAGTAAAAGGCCAAAACATCACATTTCATTTTTTTTTTCTTTACCTCCTAACCCTTCCATCCCATTTCTCTGGGGTGGGGTGTCCTTATATAACAGTCCCTCATGTCAGTTGAGCTAATTCTTTTTTTTTTTAATTTTCCTTTTTTTAAAGATTTTATTTATTTATTATGTATACAGTGTTCTGTCTGCATGTATGCCTGCAGGCCAGAAGAGGGCACCAGATCTCATTATAGATGGTTGTGAGGAATTGAACTCAGGACCTCTGAAAGAGCAGCCAGTGCTCTTAACCTCTGAGCCATCTCTCCAACCACATATGCTAATTCTATATATCTTAAATTCATAGGATAGATTAATTCTTAGATGTTAAATGTGGAGTGTTGACTTAAACATTTGCTTTATATCCTTTCTTATGATTTACATCTATATCCAAAGGCATGTACAGTTTTAATTATGCTCATTAACATTGTTTTAATGTTGTATTTTCCACTATAATTTTAAAATTCTTTGAGTACCTTCTATAATATAATATTATATTGGATAAAAGGTTGCTTAGTAAAATATGTACTTTCATTTGTCAATAAATATTACTAGATTGTCACAGACTGTGACATGTCCAATAATGACATGGAGACTTTATATTATTTATGAAATCTTAGCCCTTACAGCTTAGTCTTGTTCTCAACTAGTTAACTTTATAACTTAATTAACTTCATCTATATAGTCCACATTTGTCACGAGATCTGTTACCTCTCCTCAGCCCAGGACATCCAACTTCCTCCATTGTCTGGTTGGTGAAATCTCATGTCCTCAAAATTCTTTCCACAGTTCCTATCTCTGCCCGGATGTCCTCCCTTTCCTCTTCTGCTCTGAAATAGGCTGTCAGCTCTTTATTAGCCCATCAGAAGGATATGGAGAAGAATGTTTACAAAATAAGATGCAGGTGTTGATCAATTAGAATAACAATACCAAAGTCCAGACAGTACTCAGCTCTCTGCTAGTACAAAAATCAATATTTGACTAATGCAAAGACAACCATTGCACAGTGCACAACATTATCACACACACTAATGATATGTAAATATTTATGCATACCAAACAGAAGAAAATAAAATGAGGAGTGAGGAGAATAGAAAGTCATCTAATGAAATATTATTCAAAATAAGGAGCCATTCAGTCACAAAATATCAGGTAAATGTATAACTGTTAAGAAGCTTTTCTAAAACATAGCATTGGAAATTAAAACAGTATAGAGTTTAACAAGCCTAATGAGTACTAAAAACACATTGTGTTTAAAACATGGTGAAATACAACCTTTTACAGTTTTTGTTTTGCTACTGTGCATATTTCTTCAAAGTGTTCCTCATTCAGTAAGGTTCTCTTTTTAATGCACTGGAACAGCGTTGCTATTGCAATTTCACAGACATTAGTCATGTGCTTATCTATCATATGGTGTCTTTCTGCAAGATAGAAGTAGTTATTTTCAGCATCATCCTCAAAGTAAAGGAAACATGAAGATGAATAGTCATTTATCTTCTAAGTATAACCTGCTGAGATTTTTCAGGAAAGGGATTTATGTTGTGATATTTAAGGGAAATTCTTGGTATCAACATCATAATGCAGTTAACAACTCATCACAAAGAAACTATCTTATGGACAGAAATTGCAGCCTCACATAAAATATACAAAAAGTTATATAAAATTATTATTATATGTACACATATAGTAATGTTAAAATGCTTAATGCTTAAAATTAAATGTATTCATTTTTATTACTTCTATGATAAATGACCATTAACTTTGTATTTTGTGACAATATGTGTTTGTGTTTATTATTTTATTATTCTGCGGTTACAAATTCCAGCTCACATATCATTACAGAAATTAGTCTACCAGCAGGGTATTCTGAACATAAACATTTAATGTCATTGCAACTTAATGCAATGGATCTTTGAGGTAGTGGGTATAGACCCAACAGAAATAACCACATTATAAAAGAATGGAAAATTATTTAATACAGCACAAAGAGAATAGCATATTTAGTCTAAAAGCAGTGTCCTCCTGAACAGGAAAAACTGGGAACTTTTGTCTAGTCACAAAATGGAACATACTTTTAAATTGCAGTGATGCATAACCAGACATGTTTGGGCTATTGTTTTCCACATGATACTGAAATACATAGGTACACAGAAAAAAATATTTATACAAAGAATAATTTAGGTTAATTACCTAGGTTTTCCATATTTTGTTTTATATTCATTCAATATTTAACACATTTTAGTAAAAAATATAAATTTTATGTTAAATAAAATATATTTATTTTTACAAATGAATAAATATTATTTGAAATAATAAATAATAATAAAATTTCTTAGACAATAAACAGTTCACTTTTGTTTTCAACTAAGTCCTTGTATTTTAAATTAAAAATTTATTTAGTGGATAGAATTGTACATAATTATGTAGATTTAGTTTATCCAATTAATGTACACATAGAAGTTTTGTTTTATGTTCTAAAATCACTTAGCATATAGACTACTGATTTAAGGACAATTATTTACTAGGTTTTTTTTTTTAGATTTTTTTCCTTTATTTTTTATTTCTTCAAGTTATATCTCAATCGCAGTCCCCTCCCTATACCCCTTCCAGTCCCACCCTCCCACCCTCAACCCCCCATCCTCTTCCCTTTTTTTTTCTTTTAAGTTTAAGGTATATCTTATTTCCCCCTACAGTTTCTCCTTTCAGTCCAACAAAAGGCTCTTTCTCTTATAATAATAAATACAATACAGTAAAACAGAGGTAATTAGGCCACAGTTATGAGGGTTATATGGCTTAACGTACATTCCCAATGACCAGTCCATATGTATTTGGTACCTGACTTTAACATTCTACTATCTAAACATCTCCATGAGTTTAAAGTTCTATATCTGACTCAACATTCATACTAATTGCAACACAATTTTAAAAGTATCTTCTTAGATGTATAACACTCTCTTGACTCCTAAACAACTCAAAATTTAATTATGAGACTTTATCTATCTGTTCTTCAATCACCTCAGAGACCTGAGAGGGATAAATACATCTGATTTTATAGGAAGTACAGGGCCTGCAGCTTCCCAAACTAAGAAATGACATACCAGTGGCTGCCTGGACAGTTCCCATTTTCTCTCCATACATTGCAGCATGGATCTTCAGCCATTTGGCCCTGTTTCTCTGACAGACATTGACTGTAGAGCAGGGGTTATGAAGGACTTACCTACCCTGTCTTGGCAGAGCTAGGTTGTCGACTTACCTGCTTCCAGTTTTGTCCTTTTTGGACAGCATTCTGTCTACAGTTGGAGCAAGGGGCTTTTCCTACCAAGAGATAGGCTTGCGACTAATTCAATCATCTCCCACTGGAGATTCTTCGATGCTCATCTTCTACTTGGAGGAGAATAGGGGGTGCTGTCAGGAGTTGATATGTCTTGATATAAAAAAAATCTAAAGTTACGAAAACATCTTTGAATGCCATATTCTGCAGATCTCTTGAGGTTTTTGAAGAGGCCCTATCTATCTTTTATATTAGGGTAAGCAGATGTTGCTTGTCTCTTAGCAGGTTTATTTCTGATTAGCTTAGCAAGTAACTATAATAGGCTGTCATAGTACCTAACAGAATGACTGGCTTGCATAACCATTAGTTTGCATTTCTTAATTATCCTAAACAGTACTTGACAGTAGTAAAAGGACGAAACATCACATTTCATTTTTTTTTCTTTACCTCCTAACCCTTCCATCCCAATATCTGGGGTGGGGTGTCCTTATATAACAGTCCCTCATCTCAGTTGAGAGGTCGTATGAGGGCCAAGAACCTCTTCATTCATTGGGAATCTATGAAGCAGTACCATCAGTGAAAAGTGTCTCATTGCCTGGGAGAGAGAACTACTAAACAAACAAATCAATAAGCATACAATAGATAAAAAAGACTAAAAAATAGAAAAAATATAACTAATATATAAAAAATAAAAATTAAAAATAAGAAGTCTATGTCCAAGTTCCCTTTGGTGTGTTAGTTGTAGTATTGATACCTTCTACTATATAGCTAAAATCCTACTATAAGTGAGTAGATGCCATATGTGTCCTTCTGAGTCTGGGTTAGGTCACTCAGGATGAGCTTTTCTAGTTCCATCCATTTGGCTGCAAATTGCATAATTTCATTGTTTCTGATAGCTGAATAATATTCCATTGTGTAGATGTACCACAGTTTTTTAACCCATTCTTCGGTTGAGGGACATCTGGGTTGTTTCCAGTTTCTAGCTATTACAAATAAGGCTGCTATAAACATAGATGAGGAAACTTCCTTATGATTCCGTGAAGAGGCATTTGGGTGTATACCCAGAAGTGGTATGGCTGGGTCCTGAGGCAGAGCTATTCCAAGTTTTCTAAGATATCGCCAGACTGACCTCCATAGTGATTGCACAAGCCTGCACTCCCACCAGCAATGGAGTAGGGTACCCCTTTCTCCACACCCTCGCCAGCATGTGCTGTCATTTGAGTTTTTGATCCTAGCCATTCTGACAGGTGTGAGATGGAATCTCAGCGTCATCTTGAGTTTCATTTCTCTGATGATTAAGGATGTCGAGCATTTCTTCAAGTGTCTCTCAGCCATTAGGGATTCCTCCTTTGTGAATTCTCTATTTAGTTCTGTCCCCCATTTTTTGATTGGATTATTTGGTTTCTTGGCATTTAATTTCTTGAGTTCTTTGTAGATTTTGGATATTAGCCCTCTGTCAGATGTGGGGTTGGTGAAGATTTTCTCCCAGTCTGTAGGCTGCCGTTTTGTTCGAATGACAGTGTCCTTTGCCTTACAGAAGCTTTTCAGTTTCATGAGGTCCAATTTATTGATTGTTGATCTCAAGTCCTGAGCTGTTGGTGTTCTGTTCAGGAAGTTGTCGCCTGTGCCAATTAGTTCGAGGGTTTCTCCCACTTTATCTTCTAGTAGATTTAGTGTAACTGGCCTTATGTTAAGGTCTTTGATCCACTTGGACTTAAGTTTTGTACAAGGTGATAAGTATGGTCTAAAATCATTCTTTTACAAATGGACATCCAGTTGGACCAGCACCATTTTTTGAAGATGCTGTCCTTCTTCCATTGTGTCGTTTTGGCTTCTTTGTCAAAAATTAGGTGGCCATAAGTGTGTGGGTCTTATTTACTAGGTCTTGTATAAGCTTGAAATGTTATTTACTTAATAGGAAAGTAAGCAATACACAATAATTGGAAATAATTTAACTCATTGATATTCTGTGAATTATTCAAAATGACAAATATATGCACTCACAATCATGTATGCATGTGCGCGCACACACCCAAACCCACACCCACACACACACACACAACAAACATAAGTACTCAATGATGAGAAAATTGATAAAATGGTTATTAAGGATAGGATGCCAAGTTTTCCCCAAATCAAAATAGGATTTATAAATTTGAAGTTTTGGGACTGCCTTCTAGGATAAGAATTAAAAATTTTAGCTGAGGATAGTGCTCAGTAAGGTTTATATGTATATCTACCACTTTTATGTAAAAAGATGGATACCTATAATCCTACTGCTGAGGGCAAAAGCAGGTATAGGTGAAGAGTATCCTGAACTTTTTAAGTAGCAGTCAAGCCAATTGGTGAGCTTTGTTTCTGTGAAAAATCCTGCCTCACACCATGGAAAAACAATTGGGAAAAATTCCTAACATTAATCTCTGGCCTACACATACATACACACTTCTTTTTTTTTTTTTATAAATACTTTATTTTTTTTTCTTCAAGTTACATCTCAGTAACAAACCCCTCCCTATTCCCCCTCCCTATCCCGCCCTTCCACCCTCTTCCCTCCAGAAGTTTCCCCTTTCAGTCCAACAGATGGTTCCTTCTCTTATAACAGTGAGTATTATACAAAACAATAGATATAAATATGCCACATTTATGAGAGTTAAATGGCCCAGTATACCTTCCCAATGTCCAGTTTATACATATTTGGCCCCTGACTTTAACATTCTACTATCTAACCAACTCCATGAGTTTAAAGGTCTATATGTGACTCAACATTCATACTATCTTGCAACACACTTTTAAGAGTATCTTCTTAGATCTATAACACCCTCTTGATTCCTAAACAATTCAAAATTTACCTATGAGACTCTAGCTGTCTATTCTTCAACCACCTCAGAGACCTGAGAGGGATAAATATATTTGCTTATATAGGAAGTGCAAGACCTGCAGCTTCCAAAACTAAGAAAGAACATACCAATGACTGCCTGGACAGTTCCCATTTTCTCTCCATACATTCCAGCATCAGTGTTCAGCCTTTGGGTCCTGTTTCTCTGACAGACATTTGTAGAGCAGGGATTGATGTGAGGGCGATCTGGCTGCGACATCTGTCACCCCATTGATCGCCAGGGTTGATTCGGCTGATCTGGCTGGCTGGGCGGGTGTCCCCTTCCTCCCTCACTGCTCCATGTGCGTCCCTCCCGAAGCTGCGCACTCGGTCGAAGAGGATGACCTTCCCCGAATAGAGGAGGACCGTTCTTTGATCAAGGGTATATGAGTAGCTGCGCTCCCCTGCTAGAACCTCCAAACAAGCTCTCAAGGTACATACACACTTCTTAAACAATAGCATTTATAAACACACACACACACACACACACACACACACACACACACACACCACAAAATGACACTGTCAAAGTTAGATTCTCTCTTTTCTGTCCTTTTGTAACACATGAATTCAGTCTGGTTCTCCTGCATTGACATTCTCCCTCCAACACTTATATTCAGTACATCTTGGAGGCAATCACTTCCAAGGAATTTTTTTCTGCATTTTACATTCAGGCACATCGCAGTACAATTCTTCCCATATCCTCATTTATTTCTAGTACTCTACCTAAGAATGCATATACAAAGGCCGCATTTCATATCTGATTCTAATTTTTGGCTGACAAAATTGCATTGACTCAAAATTGTCCTGTGCAGCTTGATCTTTGACAACCCATGTTCTGCTTCATTGCTATTATAGGCACACCCTACCCTCCATTCTTCTCAGCCCTGTCTTCACTTCCCCTTTCCCCAGGACCACTCCTCCTCCTCCATTATCCTTCAGCAAAGAGCAAGAGTCCCAGGAATAATAATCAAACACAGAGTAATAAGTAACAATAAGACTAGTCACATAGGACCATATCGAGGCTGGATGAGGCATCCCAGTTGGAGGAAAAGTTCCCAAGAACAGGTAAAAAAAAAAAAAAAGTTGGAGACAAATCTCACTTCTACTTTTGTGAGTCCCTCAAGAACACCAAGCTACATAAACATACGACACATTCAGAGGAACCTTGCTCAGACTATACGGGCTCTGTAATTGTCACTAGAAAATACTGTCTTAGAAATATTTTTCTTAAAAAATATATAATATACCTCAAAGTTAATATATCAGAAAATGAAATGAATTTTAAAATTCATGAAACTATTTTATAGTGATGCACACAATGTGCTAATTGAGACTAATGAAAGTCTGAAAAATCTTCTTTGTTCAGAGAGAGTTTATATATACAATGTTTCCTTACATCAGTGATAGAATATCAACTAATGGCAGATAGAAGTGTGAATGTAGTGATATGAAAAAGAAATGTAGTTTTTCAATGAAAGTCATAAGGAAACATAAAGACATTGTCTATGCATGATAATGTATACTTTACATATACTGCTATGGCTATTGAAGAATGCGGGTGCCTGGGAAAGGTAAATACAGATTAAGCAAATTTGTAATGTGTTCGACAACTGGGAAATGTATACTTATTACTATTATTTATTGTACACTCCTGTTATCTACTGTTTTGCAGAAAATGACCTAAAACAAAATTTAGAGTGTTAACACAGGAAACCTACTGTCTATTTTTAAACATTATTTAATTGCTCATCTTCCATATTTCTCTATGTGTATTTTCCAAATGATACATTTATATACATGCTATAATGCTAAATGTAAAAGATGTATCAAACAGTAATCTGTAGTTCCTTGACAAAATGCTTTGTAAACACCAGTATTTTATACTCTGAAATAACACAGTTGTAAACTATAAAGATAAAACGAATACACTGGGAAGAACTTAGCAAACTTAGTGAACTGTTAATAAAAGAAAAGTTCACATGTGGATTTGGTTACAGTGAGGTTTCCATTCACCTTAAGATTTACCATGCACAGCTGGCATTCTTTGATACATCCTTTGAGTTTCAAACACAGTAAAAGTTATCAATGTGGGTGATGCAGATGAAGCCTTAGTACCTCAGTACTGCAGGAATTGGTATAATTTGGATGGAAACATTGTGAAACGTATTGCTGTGCTGTGAAGTGTATAAAGTCAAACAATTTAACATGATTTTCCCCTGTGTACTGGTACACGTGCCAAAGGGGCATTTTGATATTATGCAACCATTGCTGAAATTCTCAATTTAGTAAATGGCATAGCATTTTAAGTATACTCATGAATAAAAAGTACCTATTTACTTCATTTTTTATTATAATAGTCAAAATAAATTTATATCTTTAGCTTTATTTTGCAGAAATCATAAGCCTACCTATTGAACATTCATACAGCTAGGATGTTATTTTCACTAAATCAAAAAGTATTTTTTAAACAGCAGGTGTAACAAAGATACAATAAAATTTTACGTCTGTAAAAATATTATAACATCATAAATCCAGCATAAACAGATAAACAACAGGGTCAGTATTAGAGTTAAAATATATAATAAAAATGATTTGCAACTTATAAGGTAATAGGAGTTATTTCTAAAAGAGATTGGAGTAATACATTGTAAATGTTTCATCTTTCCATGAATTTTCAAAAACAACTTTGTATAATCACTTGTAATACACTACTACATTGTTTACAAATGAGTAAGATAGGTTCACTGTTAAATTTAATGTGGGATTTTTATAATGCAAATAAACTTTTTCATTTATATTTAAATATAAAAACTGTCAAAATATTTTATGTACTAAAATGTGAATATTTGTTGAGTGACTAGGGTTTGTGACAATGAATTTATACAGGTAGCAAAAAGGAGTTAAATATCTGTCTCTCTTACATGGTAGCATGTAGTATGTGGAATTCTTTGCATCTTACAAATTTGTGTGCCAATAAATCCATGCAACTGCTGCTTTTTACATTTTACAACAAAATTCTGCCTGATATATTTTTAGCTAAACTCAATAATTTTCCTTATTGATAATCATTTTATTCTATTGTGGCCAAAATGATACATTGATAAGGTGAAGTGCTGTTTATGAGGTACTCTCTGTTACTCTTATTGTTTGATATGCTCTGTAAAGAGGAAACCCTCAAACTTGACCTCATCATCATTTCATTCTAGATACTGGATCTAGTTAGAATTGACATGACTCATTCATATTCTATCACAGAACACATTTGTTCACTCATATTTGATTAAATAATTTTTAATTATTATTAAATATTCCTCTGTGCAAATGAAATGGCATTTAGTTCATTTAACATTTAATAGAGTTCTAATTGAGTAGGAAATGTTTCAGAAAATTATTAAGTACTTTTCAAATGTAAAATAGCACGAGTGTCAAATTTATAAGCTAAGTATTCTGCACCATTCTTTCCTCCACATTCTTCCTTTTCTATAAAATGGGCCAATAGTTACTGTTTCCCTTTGGTTAATACTCTACCTACCAATCATTTTATCCAGTAGTATGGAATCATGATTTCAGAAAAATATGTTACACATTTTATATTTTCCATTGTTTGTGGAAATATAAATATATTTAAGTCTAAATTGAAAAAGGAGGAATCAATATGATTTTATGTTGCTAGAAATAACTTTTTCTGAAAGAATATTACTTCTAGATTGCAAACCGTGTCTCTAAATAGAAGACAAAACATTGTATTTAACTTTTTTCAGTCCTGTGGTACAGAGCATGTGTCATTAACCAATCTGTTAATCCCTTAACCACCAAATATTAAAATTTTAGAGCTGAAATGTAACCCTTAAGTACTAAAATAATAAAAAATTATATTGTAACTGGTTTTAGACCTTCAGCACTGATCTAAATCCTTGATTGTGAGTAGATCCTTCTTAAATTACAGTGTGGTTATAATCCTAGATTATTTCAAGTGTGTGTTACTTATCATAAACATGATTGTATGCATATTATTTACTATAAGCATTTTATGTGAATGATTGCTATTTTATATCATCATAATTACTTGTGAATGTAATGTAAGCCTGTGTGCATGGCACCAAGTACCATTTTACACTGGCATTGTCTATTGACATGTCCAGCCTTCATTACTTATTCATGTTGTTCTTCACAACTTAGACTCTTTTTTTTTTCCTTTAACTTAAGGACTTACACAACTGTCTATTAACTCTGGGCTTTATTCATGTCTTGCTCATCTTCATAATATACTTGGTTTTTTCTTATATTTTCTGAGTACCTACTTTATTTTCTGTTGAAGCAGAACATATCCTTCCGATACTTGTCAGCCTTTCACAGATTTGAAAAATGTGAATTTTTTAAACACAGTTTGACAGAGTACAGAGAAGAATTATATCATTTCACATCTATAGGCATTGTTTTTGTATCCTCAAACTATATCTACCATTACTAGAATGAAAACCATGATTCGCCAATTGATACTTTTTCCCAATCTACTGACTTTTGCATTCACTTAGCTTTATAACTCTACCAAAAATTATCTAAACTAAATAATAGATTTCTTCCCAAATAAATAAAATCTATTTATAGAAGAACACTTTAATACCAGAAATTCAGGTTAAACTATATATTTTTCTTCATAATCCAGACATTTATTTTCTAAAATGAAAAGAGATGATCAATACTGTATGTCAATTTGACATTATTGGCATGCCCTTAAGAGAAAAAGCTCTGGGCACACATGTGAAGGATTATTAAGAGACGGGTAACTTCTGGGAATGCATTTGGGATTATCTAGATTTCAATGTTAATGTGGGATACCATCCATCCACTGCTTGTGATCCTGAGCAGAATTAAGGGGAGAACACAAGCTGAACACCAGCAGTCAGCACTTCGCACACTATGCAGTATGAGCAGTGTGTCAATGTTCTACTGCTGTAACTTCCCCACCATGGTGGACTGTAGCTTAAATTATGAACCCATGGAAACACTCCCTTAAGTTGTTGGTCTGGTAATTTTATCGCAGCAACAAGGAAAGTAAATAATAAAATATAAATGAATATATATGTGTATATATATGTATATATATCTAAGACATATATTTTTCCAAGACAGAGTTTCTCTGTGTAGCTCTGGTTATGCTGGAACTCACTATGTAGACCAGGCTGGCCTTTAACTCACAGAGATCCACTTGCCTCTGCATCCAGAGTGCTGAGATTAAAGGTATGGATCACCATGTCTAGCCATTTTAAAAATATTGATTAAAGATGTAGTTGTTTTTTTAAAATTTTATTCCCTAATTCACTACAATCATATTTTCTCATCTTTCATTTGCTGTAGAATTCCTATTTCTTAGAATTTTTGTTTCTTCTTATTGTCTATGATTTCTCTTTTTGAAATCATATTATAAGTTTATGAAGTATTCTAGATATTTTAGCTCCCACTTTCCATTTTTCTTTGCTTTTTATATTAATTAATTTTTAAATAAATATTTTAATCTCCTATGAATTCATAACTTTTGTGCTTTTCATATGTGTGTATTTACCATGAGATAAAGGCCTTCATAGTGTAAAGAATGTAACTTAATAACTTTTTAGCTCTTATTCATTGTCCCAGGATTAAAATTTTCTTTTTTTCTTAAGGATTTAAATATATATCTCTACTTAATTGCATGCCTCCTATTTTTGTAAAGACTGGCTTTCCTTCACATGGTCTTTGTATTGTGCCTACCCATTCCAAAAATATTCGGACTTTTTTACTAGGAAGGAATGGACATTATAATATCCACCATCCTGCTGTATACACTTAGAAAACGTAAGTATGAAAACAATATTTTTCTATATGGTGACTATTGAGTAACACGAGAGTTTGGATATAAAGAGAACTAAAACAAATGTGGCAGGTCCCAATAAAATTTAGTGTAATATGTAGATGTAGCTGCTACACTTTGCACCCAGGAACAGGAAGAGAGAAAAGCAGTGAAAGTTGTATAGTCTTATTAAAGTATGGAAATGAGAATACTAACCTAGGAAAGAATAATGAAACATTTTTCTAGACAGGGGATCTACGAGGAGGAAGCTGTCTACAAAGTTATTTACAGGTGAGCTGATACGTCCTCCTAAATATAGCTTAAAAGGTAAACACACCTGTGTGGTTGGAAATTTCCTAAGATAAGGGATAATTACATTATAAGATACATGGAAAACAGCAACTCATGGGGCTTTCAGGTAACTGTAACTGTTATGCATTTCTACCAGCTGCATTGGAGATGTCACATAAAAATTAGATAATAAGAAAAAAATCTCAACAGTGTCATGTATTATAAGTGATAATACCTCAATATTAAATAAAATAAAAGAGTTTTAAGCAAACATTGGGAAATAATGTTATAGAAAATTATTCAATGGGATAATTTTAGATATTTTAGATACAAATAAATGGGTTTCAGATTAAATTTAAATGAAAGTGATATTTGTGTTTGTTTATGTTTATTTATTACTTCAAGTTAAATATTCATCACAGACCCCTCCCTCCACCCCTCCCAGTCTCGCCCTCCCACCCTCTCCCCCTTCTCCCACCTATCCTACTCCTCTGGTGTGGGTTACCTCTACATATCAGCCTCCCTCAGTTTAGCAGTCATGTGAGGGTTAAGAGCTTCCTCTTTTACTGGAGGCCTACAAGGCAGCTCCACTAGGGCAAAGCGTCCCACTACAGGTAACAAAGTCTATGTTCCTGTTCCTTTCAGTGTGTTTGTTGTAAGATAATTGTCCTGTACTTTATGGTTAAATTCCAGTTATAAGTGAATATATGCCATGTGCATCTTTCTGGGTCTGTGTTAACTCGCTCAGGATGAGCTTTTCTAGATCCATCCATTTGGTAGCTTATGTCTGGTTTTTATCAGTTAACTTCATTTATCCTAGGTTTACCCATGTTGTTACAAATAATATGATTTCCTTATTTCATAAGGGTAGATACCAATTTATATTTATATGTACCAATATCTTATGGGATGATGTTATGCATTCTAAATGTTTATTTACCTGCTCCCAGAGACCTTGCTGTATGTACATCAAGTAATGCTGTGTTACCTTGCTTTCTAATCATTGTCTCTATTGACTTTAATAAAATACCAAGGCCTATAATTGAGCATAGAGAAAGGTAGGTGGTGCAAAGTTTTGTAGACTTCTGGGGCAGACAGACTTCTTTTCTATCTTGAGAAGAAAAGAAGAAGCCAGAGAAGGAAGGAGGACACACACCATGAGTTTGAGAAAAGAATCTCATTCCATGTGACCTGGAATATCGGCACAGCATGGTGAATAGCAGCCCAGAGCATGTGTGTATATTGTGCTTTTATTTGGGGAATAGAATGAGCTAGCTTAGATGGGCCAATATTGCTCAATTCAGGATAAGACTGTTAAAATCCATAAGATGTCTGTGTGTTTATTTGTAATGGTGGGTTAAAGATTAACACCGCTCTCCAATTAACTATAATATAAATACAGGTAAATTAATTAATTACTTCTACAAACATCTCATTACTAATTTTTATGAACGATATTTTGAACTTTCCCATATTATAGCTATTGTAAATAGTGCTACCTGTATGGGAATGTAAATCTCTTGCCCATATAGATATCATAACCTCTGGATGTATATCTAGTCATGAAATTACTGTATCATATGCTACATTTAATAGATTTTTAATTTATATATATTACATACTTATTATATATATTAATTACCATATGTTATCTGTTATATATTAAGATACAATAATCATTTATTTGGTTATATAATCTAATACATATATTATATTTATAAGCCCATGTATGCATATGAATATACACATGTGATTTATATTTATACATATTATTATATTTTATTGTTTTATATAAATACATATATATGTACATATATAAAATCTTTATGTTTATTTATGATGTTCCAAAGCATACATATATAGTGATTTGTTCAAATGTTTTGAGGAAATATCACACCTTTTTTCCATGATTCCTGTATTTATTTTCATTCTCATAGTGTATATAATTATCTTCATTAGTATTGATTCATCAATTATAACTACTTTACTTCTGATGAAACTAAATATTTTGCTTTATTCTATTATCTAATTATTGATAATTGTAATATTTTAAAAATATTATCTACTAATTTATGATTTTAATATTAGTGTTACCAAAACATATGTATAATGCTTACTTAAAATTTTGTGTCTATTATAGAGAAACCTAATAATCTAAGAAATTCTCTTGACAATGCTTGTAATACATGAATATATATTTTTGATAAAAACCTCTATTTTCTATAGTTGCTAACAATTGTGACCTCATAATTTTTTATGGTATTTGACCTAAAAGGTAATAGGTGAAATGCTATAATGGTTTTAAGGTACATTTCCACTGCAATTAATGGTGTTATACAGTTATATCTGCTTGTTGGGAATTTTTATATGCATAATGGGACAATGTCTTATATCCTGCCCATTTCAACCTGCTCTTTTTTCATTTTGAGTCCTCACTTGTTTTATAATAACTTTTAATTTAATGTATTAATTTATGTTTACTATATATTTGATGTTTGTGGATAATATTAAAGAAAATACAATGTTAATAAAAGTATTAATTCCTAATTTTCCATTTGAGAAATTATTTATTTTATTTTGTTTTCATATAGGTTTGCTTCTGACCAAACACTTAGTATTTCTTCTAAGTGTTGGGAGACTATATGGATTCAAGTATCAAGTATCATTTTTCTTGTTTTTTTTTTTTTTTAAGATTTTATTTATTATGTATACAGTGTTCTGTCTGCATATATGCCTGCAGGCCAGAAGAGGGCACCAGATCCCATTATAGATGGTTGTGAGCCACCATGTGGTTTCTGGGAATTGAACTCAGGACCTCGTGCTCTTAACCTCTGAGCCATCCCTCTAGTCCCATACTTCATTGTTTAACTCAGCTTAGGTGGATGTGTCGTTGGTTTCTTTAGTGTATGTGTGTGACAGGGGGGGTAGACAGAGTGGAAAGAGAGGAAAGGAGAGAGAGAAAGAGAAAGACAGAGAAAGAGAGGGAGAGAGAGAGAAGAAAGAGTGAGAAAAGAAAGAGAGGTAGAAGGAGATGAGTTAAGGATCCATTTGGCTTCCTATGCATGTGGAGAAACATTTCCTAAGAATCTTCAGTAAGCATGATCATTCATCTACCTGTTCTTTACCTTGCCCACAACTATTGACTATTTGTGTTTAAGTAACTTTCTTCGCCGGGCGGTGGTGGCGCACGCCTTTAATCCCAGCACTTGGGAGGCAGAGGCAGGTGGATCTTTGTGAGTTCGAGGCCAGCCTGGTCTACAAAGTGAGTCCAGGACAGCCAAGGATACACAGAGAAACCCTGTCTCGAAAAACCAAAAAAAAAAAAAAAAAAGTATCTTTCTTCTGCGCTTTACTATGTCCTACTATCTTATGTGTCTTTGCATGTGAATGTTCTTAGAAGTAACTTTTATTAAAATGCCTTTAATTTAGGACATTTGAGATGGCACAGTGGTTAAAAGAATTTTCTGGTTTTTCAGCAGACCTAGGTTCACTTTCCAACATTCAAATGGTAGTTAACATTCCTCTATAATTCCGGTACTTAGGGATCTAAGTCCCTTTTATGAACTCTTTGGGACAACACACACACATACAAACATGTGGTGGGTACACATACATATATGTAACCAAAACACTCATGCATATAATATAAAATAAATCTGAAAGAATATTTTTCTCCTATATTTCTTTAACTGTTTTCTTTGATTGTTAATAAAAGGTTCAACTACAGTAAAAAAGAAAACAATTCCATTGGAAAGCTATACTGTACTTTCTTCCCACATTGCCCTATAAACCTTATAGAGAACAGAAAAAGGTTCTCTCATAGCTGTTACACAGTGCGGTTTGTTTAGATACCCATTTGTCTCTGCTGACTCTGTAGAAGTGGAAGTAAGATATGGGATATTACCTTGGATGTTTGGTGAAACTTACGGTTTTCCAATTGCCTTGCCTCATGTAACCATGATGAAGAACAGAATGGGGAAGTACCTCCTTGTAATCATCTTGGGACAAATGTGTCCTCTTCTCATTCTACTGATGATGCCCTTATTTGTTCAGATGGCATTGACCTGGTGTGGGACACCCATTGAAAAACAGTTTGTTTCAATGTGGTTTGTTTTCTAGATCTCACTCCTTGGCTTCATAGATCATAATTTTCTTTTGCTCCATTTTTTTTTTTGTCTCTTTGGTGCATCTAGGTTGTAGGTCTTCTGTGCACCTAGACCAGTCCAAATGAGGTCAGATGGAAATGTCTACAAGCAATCACTTGATGCAACTCTTTAGTAAGAAGACCTGACTGAACCTACTGCCTTATTTTCACTTTTCCTATGCTGTTTTATATTTTTAGCTGCATTTAGCATGAAGAATACCAAGAAATATGTCTATTATTTTTTGTCTACAACTTGAAATCTGGTTTTCTTTTTACAGCAGATTTGTTATGATAAGATTAACTTCAAGAATGTTAAATTCAGCAAATACTTTAAAAACTTTTTTAACTTGCATAATTTCATTGAACTCTCTTTTTATCCATAGAAACATTCCCTAATTGTTAAATAGCACCTGTTTTAAGTGTAAAGAAGGCTACTTGTACAAGACAGAATCTCATGCGAATGAAATGGACACAGCTGTGCCAAATGAAACTAATGTCCTTTTCCATACCTAGGAAGAGAAGTATGATTTTCTTAAGTAAACTAATATGTGATTCAATATTTGAGTGTTAAATATAATGCATAATTTACAAGAATGTATCATTCTGTGAAATTATGTGTATTTGTACAGAAAATGTGAATAATGGCCTTAGAATGTTGAGTTAGAATCTACATACTTTATTGCTGAGAATTGCAAAGAAATAATCTTTAAATATACAGTAAGAAGTCACAAATGACTATAGCATTCATTGTGGTTCAATATATAGTTGTAGCCTTCACAAGACCATTAAGACAATGAATGTAATTTTCCCAGTATAGAAAAGTAAATTTAACAGCTTTGCCCAAAATTGAAGCTTGCATATGCCTGAGAATACAATGATAGGATCATTGGGATATTATCATATCCATTATGCCACAGCTGTAACACAAACTTAATATGAACTTTGCTTTCAAAACTACAATAATCTTTAGTTGTGTATCTGAACAAACATTATGTGGGAGATGATATAGTAATAACTTTCATTAGAAAGAAAATAGATCACATCTATGTCAAGATTCCAGAAAATAAAAGGTGATTATTTCTTCATTTTCCATATTAGAAGTTGTTTGCCCAGCTTTGAAGCATTCTGGGGCATCTGTTTCCATATCTTCTTGCTTTTCATACTTCAGTCTGTTACCTCTTCTGTCATGTCTCAAGAGGACTGGTTCCTACACTCTTGCAGCTTGGGAGATAATTGTCATTTTGTCTTTCTCTTAGAAGACAGACCACAGAATTGTTATTTGTGCTAAAAGCCTTCAGATTATTTCATATTATAAAGTGGGCATATTTTTTCTCTATGTTTTACCCTGGAAATTTGAATTCTCTAATTATTTAGATTATATGCTAAGTAAACACATTGTATATGTCATAATGTATATATGATATATAATATATTTATGTGCAATACAGAATATTATTTGCAATGCTGGATACATGAACTGCAGCTTTAAAAGAATACTGCTCGTGGAGACAATTGTCTTACTCTTTGGGTCAAACAAAACCAAAACCAGGAATGTTGACACTATAAATGGCTGAGAGACACTTGAAGAAATACTCAACATCTTTAATCATCAGAGAAATGCAACTCGAGACAACTCTGAGATTTCATATCACACCTGTCATAATTGCGAAGATCAAAAATTCAAATGACAGCACATGCTGGCCAGTTTGTGAAGAAAGGGGAACACTACTCTATTGCTGGTGGGAGTGCAAACTTGTAAAACCACTATGGAAATCAGTCTTGTGATATCTTAGAAATCTTGGAATAGCTCTACCTCAACACCCAGCTATACCTCTCCTGGATATACATCCACACAATTCCTCTCCAAACCACAAGGACATCTCCTCATCTATGTTCATAGAAGCTTTATTTTTAATAGCTAGAAACTGAAAACAACACAGATGTCTTTCAACCAACGAATGGATAAAAACAAACTATGCTACATTTACACGATGGAATACTACTCAGCCAATAGAAACAAGGAAATCATGCAATTTGTTGCCAAATGGATGGAACTAGTAAAGCTCATCCTAAGTGAGCTAACCCAACCCAGAAAAATGCACATGGTATGTATTCACTTATAACTGAATTATAGCAATTTAGCTCAGGATAACTCTTACAACCAACAGACTGAAAGGAACAGGAACAGGAACTTTGCTACTTGTCAGTGGGACACTTTGCCATGTAGGCCTCCAGTGCAAGAGAAAGCTCTTAGCCCTCATATGACTGATGAACTGAGGAGGTTGAGATGTGGGAGCCTCCCACGTCGGAGTAGTAGGATAGGTAGGAAAGGGGCTGGAAGGCAGGAGGGTGTGACTGAGAAGAGGAAAGGGAGGGGACTTTGATGGAGATGTAGCTTTTTTTTTTTGGAGTAACTTGAAGTAAAATATATATATATATATATATATAATTTAGAAAAACCTTCATTTTGTCATATATACATTAGATTTTTAAATTTAGTTTTTAATGTATAACTATCTCACTAGCTATAAAGTTTAGAAGTAAGATAATGAATTGAAACATATTGAAATATCTTTAAATATCTGTTTTATATAAGTTAAAAGTATTAAAAGTATATATGATATATTATATGCAGATATTAAGTATTTTAATCCATGGAATCATAAATCAATCTCATTTATTTGCAGGAATTTTTCGTTTTGACTCTGTTTTAGAAGTCACAATATGTCATCCATGAGGAAATTTTACTGGGACACATAACAAGCAATAATAAATATTCAATTAGGTGATCTGGGAATAAAAACATAGTACTTGGATACAAAAATGCGATACTGATAAGGATAGCATTCCAGAAGATGGAATGTGACACTGTAGAATTAGGGCAGATAATGAAAATTAAAGAATGGAAGAATTAAAACAGGGTAATTTAGAAAGACTGTTGAGCCATGGAAACCATAATGAAAGATGGCGTTTTGCCCATTACCAATTCAAGTTGGATCAGTGATTCTAAAGTTGATGTGGTAATCACGATGTTAACATGCATGCTAGAGTAAACAGATAAACCTTTAAGGAATTATGCATTCTAACGGACACATAGAGAGGGGAACTGCCATGTCATACTCCTTTAAAAAATGTTTCATAGCCTTCCCATGGAGAACAAAGAGTTGTTCTGCAACAAAGGATGGTTATCTATTTACAGTTTCCTTTTTATTTTCAGAGCAACTGAAACAGTTCAGCTACTAGAGATGACTTAATCATCACTTTGACTTCATTAGATTACAATGACTTGGCACATTAACTACTTTTAATTTAATGTTCAAAAGTGAAGTGAAATTAAAACCATCCTTGTAAGTTCTTTCACATTTTCAAATCTTATGTTCTAAACTTAAGTATAGCTTAGGTAGATGATTTATTCTTTGTTCTTTACTACATGTTACTTGCAAATAAGAATATTGATATTATAATGTGTGCCTGAATGATAACATAGAACGGTATCATATGCTATGGTTCCCATGTTGTTTCAAATGACAAGAATAGAGTTGCTTCTCTTTTTGTATTTTCTACATGAGTTCTAAGGATCAGAATCATAATCAAACACCTTAACCTAATGGACCATCTATGGACCATCTCACTGGCTTCTGTGTCTACATTTGGTAATGTATTGTTTTAGCCTTCTGTCTTCAATCTAGTGCCTAAATTGGATCTTGGTGCTGAGAATGCAGGGGTCCCTCAGTATCTAAGAGTGAGAAGTGAACACTTCAGAACTCTGTGTTTGTCCAATTCACAGAGTCTTCACCCTCTTCCCCTGACATTATTTTGGTACAACTTGAGCAAATTGCTTTACTTGGTACTGGATATTACTGTCTTGCTTTAACTATCACCTTCTGAAATATAACTTGTTTGATAGAATCTGCTAAATACTAATGAGCTTTCTGATTAACTCAAATTATCCGTAAGTCCTGAAGCTGGGTCCATTTTTTTCATGTGTGGCAAATCCCAAAGACTGGACCGGGTTCAAAGAGGGAGTGTTTTCCTAGCTGCCAAATCCTCCTTAATTAATACAGGCTTGGTCATAGCTTGTGGTTTCAGAAGACAGTTCCAGATGATATAATGCAATTTAAAGACACTAAGGGACATTTCATGTATGAATGGATCTCTTTTCTGCCTAATATAATGGCTAAAACTTATAGATAAACCAACCTGAAGATGGTCAATTTTATTCCTCTTCTACTCCAGTGTTATGTTCACTAGGTAGAGTACACAAGACTATCTATTTGATCATATTCTGAACTCATTCTATAGTTTTGATATTTTGTTTTAGTTCATTCATGTTTACTTTGAGTGCTTTTAAAATAATTAACTGAATGAGAATTGAGAACATTGTGAATGAAGAATAATTAGTACTGTAATTTTTTTAGGAAGAACAAAACCATGAGACTACAGTTCAAGTTTTTAAATATAAGGTGAAACACATTCTTTCATCTTAAGAACAAGATTCCATGGAGAAGTTCAGTACAAGACAAATTCTATTTGTTAGAAAGTTAGTTTTACTAAGACTGTATATATAAAACAGCTCCACCATTGAGATTAATAACTCAATAAAAATCAGTAAAATCTCAAGATAAAGATATAGGCACAGTACTAATTAGGATTGGAGGTGATGGCTTTGATAAAAGATTTTATATCTGGCCATAGACTCTGAAGACTATTTCTGAATAAAGTTTAGTGGAGAGCTGTTAATGAAAATGTAGGTATAAAATATTTTGTGTATAAATTTTGCAACAGAAGTATATTCAAATTATGAACATAGAGTATGGGTTTAATAATTTCAGGTTAAAACTCATGTAAATAGATTTATGACCACTGATTCTTTTCAGGAAAGGGAGCTATTCAACCTATATTGTTATACATACTTTGCCATAATTAATACCTGTTGGAGTGAATGATACTATTATAAAATTATGGTTCCTTGCTGGAATTTTGGATTAGTTCCTTGATGTTTTGAAAGTATACCCAATGAAGTAAATTGCAAGAAAGGATTATTTCTTTTGGCTCACAGATTTATGGTGAAGGCTTAGTGGCAACTGGTTCTACTTATGGTTTCAGAAACCTGAGACACCTGCTCAAATTCCTCCTGCTGTCATGAGGCAGAGAGATGAATGAAGTGTTCACTTGGTTTACTCTCGTTTACTCTGTCTGTAATCTCAGCCTGTGGAATGGGATTGCCCACTACTATATTTGGTCTTCCTTCTTTATTAGTTTTTTTCTGAAAGGGTTCTCAAAAATATATCCTGAAATATGTCTTCAAGATGATTCTTAATCATATCAAGCTGGCAAACAGGATGATCCATCAAACCCTCAATTTTTATGTCAAGTAATGCAATGTTACAAAGGAAATCAATGCTAATCTAGTTAATCCTTATCAAAATGGAAGTAGTAAACATTTTGTAGGTATGGTATGTTTAGCTTTCAGAATTTGAAAGTACCTCTCAATTGTTGAAAATACCAAACACTTCAGACAAAGTGCTTGGAGAAATCAAGCTGAAACTAACCTCTAAATCTCTTTCCTGAAAACTAGCTCTGATGGTATTCAGGGGCGCAGTGCAATCTTCCTAGGGAGAAATGTAATCAATAATCCTTCCTAGCTGGGCTGCCCATCAATTAAACAATAATTAGAATGTGAATATTCCCAAGTGTACAATAGTGGCACTTATATTTTGGTGGCAACCAATTGCTGCCAAGTTGGAATTAAGGGCCACTCTGTAGGTGAAAATTCACATCATGTGCTATAAGCCCAGGCAACTATTCATGACAGGGCATATCATGTACAATAGAAGAGGACCTACCACTACCACTTCATGAGCCAGTACTATTTGTGACTGGATATTAAATACTTATCCTTTAAGCCACAGATCTGTGTACCTTTCAGTCATAATCAAAGTAGATTCTTTGTACAACAGATGGATAGGATCACAAGAAAAACCAAAACCTCCACAATTGATCAAATATACCATGGGATACCTATCTCTAATTTGTAAATATAAAGCATAAAACTTCAGTTAAGGCTCAGGAAAGAATGTGGAAGAGGGGATTTAAAGTGTGTAAGATTCAGAGGATCAGACTTATGCTGAAAGATTTTGTCTTCTATAAAATACAGAGAAGTTGCCCTCATGAAATCTCAATAATAGCAGCTTATACAAGTCCAGTATAACCTCAAAGCCACTGTGATACACCCCAACCCCAGATATAGAGTTAAAGCAATGAATGCAATGATTTCTCTGAAAGAAAAATCTGTTTTGGCCAAGAATGAGGCCTCTAATTGTTTATCAATATAAAGTCCCCAATCCTAAAAGCATAGGTATAAAAACAACACTAAATGGATTAAGCAGTTTACATTTACATATTTATGTATGTACAACAATAGTAATTTTTTAAAAAAACATTAGAAATTTAAAAAGAGTAAAAATAAAATCAAAACTACCACAAACATGAAAACCTAAAGTGGATATGGAGAGTGTTGAATGAGGGAAAGTTGTAGAAATGAAGTGGAATGTGGATATTATCAGATTTCCCTGTATTCGCTCATGAAATTCTAAAGAACTAGGTAATATTATAACTAAAAAATGTTAGAGAAAACAATTACAAACGCCATTCCTTTTGATTTAATATCTTCTAATTTTATTTGACAATAGATTAAGTTGATAATAAATGAAAGTTAAAAAAAAAACTATTGCAGGTGTATTCGGAGTAGAAGAAAACATAAGAAACAAAAAAATCTGAAAACATAAAATTTGTAATCAGCAAACAATGGCAAGAGTTCTGATGAGAGTAAGGAAAAAGACATAGTGGTTAGTTCAGAAGAAGTGAAAGGAATCCGACAGAGGAGAGGGAAAGATGGAAAGGAAAGGATGAACAACAAGAACAGGAAATGACAAAATGAACCTATTCCTCTAGCAATTCATTCAATTTAGAAGATAATCCCTGCTTTTCTCTAATAGGTTTAACAGTGACTCACTTGAAATCATTAACTATGTAATGCAGAGATTGCTTTGTCAACCAGATATATAGGTGACACCAAACAAATAAGCAACCATTATGAAGAAAAGGAAAATCACAATCTAAAAATACAAAATCTTGGTAGAAAACTGCTACAGTATCATTTACAATATTACATACGAGCACTGAGCTTCCATTAACTTCAATTTAAATCAAACTGACAGTATTTAGAAGGAATTTGTTATGACTGAGAAATATTCTTGTTAAAGTGTATAGGAAATAAATTTTCTATTATAGGGTAACAAGCACATGCTTAAAGTGAAATATATATGACATTCTTCTTTTCCACTAAGCTTTAAAATTATAAAATATGAACACATATAAAATCATGAAATTATCTCCATAATATTCTCTGTCTCTCTGTCTGTCTGTCTCTCTCTCTCTGTCACACACACACACATACACACATACACATAAACACACACACAAACACACACACACGTACACACACACATAATTATAGTTGACCAGTCTTAATGTTTTTTATTAGAGTTTTCAAGTGCCTTTTCCACTCATTTCTTTAGTTCTGGTTCTGGTTTCTCACTTTTGGAATGTAACAAATTTTGGTATTAATAATTCCACAAGTTGGTCTCCTACTTTTCACATGTATTCTGTATATTTTGAGCTAGGAAAAAATATTAACGAGAGCTTCTGTCTCTTGAGGGGAACAATCTCTTTCATCATTATTGTAACATACAAAGCAGTACCTAATTTATTCAGCCTCCACATAGCAACCTCAATTTGTATAGCCTTGGTCTCCCATGCCGCTGGAAGCTAATTCCAGGTATGATTTTGATGTCAATGAATATAAGTACTCCTAGTAAATGTTGAGAATTTCTGAGACCTAGAATTTCCCAGTGAAAGAAGTGCATAAAATCTAGGTCATTATATTTAGTGCATTGTTATTTCCGAATACTCTGTAGCATGTGCAGTGTTGCTCATTAATATCAAGGATTGACAAAGTCTGGAACTGTGCCTAGAAACTGAAATCTATCATAATGTCATTAAAAGAATAAAGATCAGAAAATAATTGTTATTGTGCTCAGAAAAATGCATGCTGTTTATCATTTGCTGAACATTCACTTAAAATATCTTTTAATTACAAAATGACTGACATAAAATAATTTTCATTATTTTAGAGTTAAATGATCAACTCATGTTGTATTTATATGATCTGAATCAAGACAGTAGAATAAGTGAGGAAATATTTATAAATGTAAGGAGTGACAAAAGACAGAAATATGTTAATATTTGTTACCACAAATTTGGTTGACTTCACTGAACATCCACTGAGTTCCTTTAGACTGACAAAGAGAAACTTCCCAGAAGAAGGCCAGAGACCTAACCAATTCTAGCCAACATCCTGAAAACATTGAAGATGAACAAATCATTATCATCATTACAGAGCACTGTAATCAATACTCAATAAATGTGAATTAACCACTTTTATCCATTTAACATGCTAATTAACCTGATTCTGAAGGAATTCTTTTAGTAATAATCTAATTCTATCTCTGATGTTTTCCTCTACCTTTCATACTTTGCCTCCTTGGTATCCTGTGGTTTTTCCAAATTATTTACTCCACTCTGTGTCACTGAGATATCATTTACAGATCTCCAAAGCACTTAAAATACCTTATAGACTTCAATAATATTTTTATTGCATTTTTAGGTTTTTATGTTATTAGGGATTTGAGTTTTACTGTAAAACTTCCCAAGGGAAAGAGCTTTTGACATCTGAGAAGTCTCCTTTTTCACCACATAACAGAGGTCCTGAAACCACATGTCCATGACAGATCAGGTCAGGACAGTTGGGGCTGGAGAACCACACAGTAGTTCAAGTTCATTACTGCTATGTAAGGTGCTATCCAATGTCAGTGGACTTTGTTTATTCAAGATGAGCTGGAACATCAGCTCCCACTCAAAGGACTGTTAGACACAGTGGGAATTTCACTGTCTGCTCTTTATTCTGTACAGAAGGGGAAAGAAAAGACTGCTCAACAATTTCCCTTTAAAAAGAACGATTGGAGAGAGAGAGAGAGAGAGAGAGAGAGAGAGAGAGAGAGAGAGCAAGGCAGGACTTGGCATTTATTGTTGTATTGTTTACTTTCTTCAGCATCTATCTTTCTGAAGAATACTACGTTCTCGGTCTTCTTAGGCTAGTACAGTTTTAAAAAATATTATAGTTATTATCTAAACTGGACTATGTTTAATGATTAGACTTTTTTCTGATATTATAAAGATTTATAACTCCCAAACTCAAAAAGTCTTTCAAACAAATAAGGTAGTGACTGAGAGAGGAAAAGAATATTCTGCAAAAGATCCATGCAGCAAGATAAGTAAGAAAACACTCAAAGGCAGTATAGTACGTCACTTTCACAAGACACTCCACACATTGGTAAGAATCTGTCTCATACCCATCTGTGTCTTAAGACTTGGCATTCTTTCTTTAGTTATTGTAAAGCTCTCCTTGGAAATTTTCCCATTCTTGTAGATAAAGTTCAAATACTAACTCTGTATTTATATGGATAGATTTATTACAAATATAGCTATGTTTTAACATATTGGAAATATAATTCATTGAATGTCTGTGTTGTACTCCGGATTTCAATCTAATCTCAATATTATGGTTATCGGTGGAGTAATCTTTAGGAAGTAACATCATGACAATGATCACTTGAGAAGTCAAATTAGTTCCCACATAAAATATTCTTGAAACTAGAATTTTGTATACCTGATAGATTATTACACTAAAAATTCTCTCTCCAGAACCTGGCCATGCTAGCAATCTGGTTATAGTTTTCTAGCTTACAAACTACAATAAGCAAAACATTATTGATTATACTCCACCCATGTAGTTGTACTGTGTTACTGCACTTGTAAATGTCAAAGGCATTGCAATATTATATCTACAGTAATTCTTATTCTTCATGATAATTTATGTGACTCTATGATGTTAATAGTTTATAATATTTTAACCACTAATTTAAAAGGATAATTACTAAGTTAAGGTTGTGCAGAGACTAGGAAAAGGGATTCATAATTTAAAAAGAAGTCATATCTGAAATTTGATTATTTTATTGTAGAAGAAAGTGATTAATGTGTTATACAACTTTCACAATCAAATTAACATATACACTATGAAAAAAGATATCAAAATCAAGTAGTTTTTATTTATTAAAACAGACGAGAAAATAAGCAAGTACCATGACATTTTGATATTTTAGTTCTGTGAAGAGTAGATATAACAATGAGACAGTGACAAAAGAAATCAGAAGAGAAAATATGTAGCCTATATTTACGTATGTATTTCTCTATCTAGTTGAGTTCTTTATTGACTAGTCAATTGATCTATATTTGCTTATGTGATTCACTATAATTTCATAACAAATTTAAAATAATATTTATCAACAAATAGTAAGTAAAATCACTTTTACAAAAACATATTAATTATATATTCATGTGTATGTACTTTATAGACAAAACAAATAATTGTTTGTAATATATTATATATTTATTATAGAATATAATTTAAGGTGTATAATTAATTACAATTTTGTGATATAATTATATAAATTTAAGAAAAAAATTACATGGAAAATTGCTTTATCTTCCAACTATGTGAAATATTAAGTACTCATACACAAAAGGAAAGTATAATTTAAAATATAGTTTGTGAATATCTTTCAGTGAAATAATTTTATAAAGGGCACCTTTCAACATATCAAGTACATCAAGTAGAATTTTAACTAGTTGAGGACAATGTTTAAGATACGAGCAGAAGCTCTTTAATGTTTACTTAATACACAGAGGCAGAAAGACATAACTACAAATGTCAACAGATAAATTTAATATGAGATCAAAATAGTACAAAAAGATAAAAATAATTAAAATATGATTGGATTTTAGTGAGATGCCTGCCTTTAATAAATACTATCAATATTTGTTTATTTTAGAGTTTGGATGAGATCACAAAACTACAAGGAAACAACATGTGTGGTTAAAAAACAACAACAAAAAAACAACTAATCAATTAAAAAGCAGAAAACAAAGAAAACAAACAGATTATAGTAGTTTTATAAGTGATAACAGTGACATTGCACATTTCTTGGTTATTGAAATATTTTTCTATTTCAAAATATGCTTCAATTTCTATCACAGGCATAAATGGCATATGTATTTCTCAACAAAATTTCAAGAATGATCTTTATCTAATTGAAAGTAATATAAATATTCTTTCTATTCTGCAAAGGAAAACAGTTCATCACATACTTTAACCCAGTGGAGTTTTAGGTAAATCAGGATTGAAGATCAAATAAATATACTGAGAACAGCTATTGCAATCAGCCTTCTCAGTAGGCCGTATGCTTTTTGTTAAATTAAAATTTGCAGCTCACCTCCAATCTTTTGCATTTGTTAGGAACTTCCTTACCACATATACAAAGCGTTCTTTTTTTGATAATTAACACATTTTTTGGTAGCAGCTCGGTAAGCAAAAGCAGTTCTTTCTTTTATTGTGCCGTGGACTTCATCTCAACAGGATGTCCTTCCCTGCCCACCCTCATTAGGAAAACTGGCATAAGGAAATTTCTACAGATGGATCAACAGCAGGGCTACACAGATTTCCTTCATGGGCTTAATAGTTCTATCAGCAGCCCACATCTTTTAAAAGATATCATTGGTTTCTCTGCATTATAGGCTCCTGCCAATGCTCCATGGAAATTATTGCTTAAATTCTTCTCAAAGTTCTCCAGAACATTCTTCTACACACAATCTTCTTCTGACCCAACTCCCTATATATTTTCATTGGCATCATGTACTTGGTTACTTTCACCCAGAAATAACTCCAAGCATCTTCTTAATCACATATCAAAAAAAAAAAATGCCCACTGGAAGTAATTAGATTAGCAATTTTTGACTGCAAATCTTTGACTGGTTTAAGCCATCATTTACTCTTAGAAAATATTTATAGTTCTTCAGAACCTTGAAAGTTTTTAAACAGGGTTTTTTTTTTTTTTCTGGTTAAGTTCTAACCAGCTCATCTCTTTCTCCTGTGGAGAAACAGTGGAACAAAAACAATTATCCCAGTGTTATACCAGTTACTGCTGACTGGACACATCATATATTTCTTTCTTATCCTTTCTTATTCTCATCCTTTCTTCCTTCCTTTTTTTATTCTTCTCTTCTTCTTACTCATTTTAAGACATAAGGAATTCAACCACACTCTTTGCTCCCTTTTTTCTCCCTTTTTGGAAAGTCAAGAAAAATTATATTGCAAAAGAGATTTGCCAGCAATATAACTAATATTGCCTGTGTGTGTACAGTAGTCACTTGTAATCTCCTATGGAAAAAGGCACCAAGAAGTACTTGTTTTATGCTATCATAGGAATAGCACCTAGAAATATTGCAAGGCTTCTTTCCAGCTACACATGATGACACATTTTAATTTTCATTTAATGAACGAAAAAAGGTTTTTAAAACTCATGGAAGAATTTAGAATAAATTAAGGAAATGCAAAGTTATATTGGCCATGTAAAGTATGTGTGTAACATTATGCTATTTTAATCAGGAAAGGGAGAAAATGGAAATACCTTTTTTAATTTGTACAAACTCCACCATGGCTAGAAAACTAAGCCTAGATGCTACATTCACAGCTAAGATAATAATCATTTCAAGATCAAAAACCATGAGCATGGTTTTTTTCCTGTGTATGTTTTCCAGTTCTACTTTCTGAAGACCTAAATTCTTAACTGTAAAACATTAAAGAGTAATCTCTCAGAAAATATGTTATCAACCAATGGGTAACGATTCATCTCAGACAGCGTCCTCTTTTCCTCATATATAATGACTTATCTGTATAGATATAAAATCTGGCTCCCTTATCTTATTTAGAAAGTATAAATTGCTATTCATGCTGGATTGACCAATGAGATAAACTGTGCTAGATGTACATTTCCACTTCTTTGCCTAATCTTGTACATTATACTGTAAATAAATTTAGAAACTATATTCCCAGAAATACTAGGTAGTAAAGCTTGGCCCCAGAAGCTATTTATTTTCTTGGAATTCCAGGAAAGTTGTGCAGTGTATGCATCCAGAATCCACTAATATAACCCTGTTCAGAGACAGAATTCGTGGCAACAATGTTCAGAGCAATGGATTCCTGAAATTGCAAAAATGCACAATAACGTTATCTTATTTTTCAATAATAAAAAGGTCTCAGAGTAAACAGCATGTCATCACATACTGTTAACATTCAGTGAAGTTTCTCAACTTTAACTTCAGGCTCAGTATGGGTGATAACATCAGGCAAGCACCGATACCATCACAGCATTGCAGCTTGCAAATATTCTCCAGTATACTTCTATTACTGTGGCATTCTTTAGGACAGACAAGGAAATTCTGGACTACATAGTGTCTTTGTGGCTAACTTGAATTACACAAGATCCTATAAAAACCAAGACAACAACAAAATCAAAAATTGCACAAAACATCAGATAGTTGTTTTTAGTATATCATTTTATTGGAATTTCAGTATGTCATTTTCTAAAATTCTGTTTCCATTTCATAAGAAGTTATACATTTCAATTTTTTCACAGTTATAGACTAAAACTCACAATCTTAATTTATCTTTATTAACCAAAATCCTTTAAATTTTATTTTACTTTTTAAAATAAAATAATATACAGAAACTTACACATTTCTCACAGTTACTCCTCACAATTATTAATAATCTTGTTATTTAGGGGAAGATACTGCAAGCTGTTAAATGGTCTTGTTAAATAGGTTTTGGAGGTTAGACCCAGGGACTTCTCTCTTTTTCTTTCTGTATCCTTCTTTATCTCCTAGGTAGGAGTGAACAGACTTGAGAAAAAATGGGACATAGACATAATATAGGAAAGATCAAGAGAAAGGGACAGATTACTGAATATGCCCTTATACCTTTGTATATTGATACAAAATTAATATTATATTTGGCTAGATTGGTATTAATCTTTGTATATTAATGCAAAATTAAGAATGTATTGGGCTACATTGGTATTGATATTTGTATATTGTTACACAATTAAGGGTAACGCTTTTTAAAGGTATTGCACCTAGTAATGCTTAAAAATGAAATGTGAAGTTTCAGCCTTTTGCTACCAACTGTCACAAATTGTTTAGGATAATTAAGAAATGGAAACTAATAGTCATTCAAGATTGTCATTTTTCTAGGTACTATGACAGTCTATCACAGTTATTTTCTAAGCTAAACAGAAATCAAATTGCTAAGAGGCAAGCAACATTTGCTTATCTAAATATGAAAGACAGATAGGGTGTCTTCAAAAATTTAAAAAGATCTGCAGAATATGGCATTCAAAGATGTTTTCTTAACTTAAGATTTTTTGATATTGAGACATGTCAGCTCCTGACAGCACCCCTTATTCTACTCCTACTAGAAGATGAGCATCAAAGAATCTCCAGTGGGAGATTGTTGAATTAGTAGCAAGCCTATCTCTTGACAAGAAAAACCCCTTTGTAACCAAACTTTTAAATTATTATTTAACACTTATTTATTTATTACTAAATTCACTTATAACAAACACCAACAATTTCTTAACTATGAATCCTATAAATTCCTACAACCCCTTTAACCTATCCACTAAACCTATTGATAATTATAACAACTACTTTCATAACCTTTTAGTCTCTGGGGCAGGTCCTCAGTCGTCAGGAACATAGTCTTTGTCATAGATTCTTGAACGCACTTAGCAGTCCTTTTTCTGGATCTCTCAGATGCAGGTTCATCAGGGTAAGTTGGTTATTGCAGTCTCACCTTAAATAAGGCTTCATGCTTTTTTCTCTGTGGGAGACCCCAGCTGTCTGCAGGCCAACTTACTTCTTTTGAATGAGGAACTCAGCTGCTCTGCCTCAGTCCTTAAAGCCAGGCACAATTTCTTTTAGGCCACTGTTCGGACAGATCAAACTCCTCTAAGCAAAAGCTGAGCCACAGGGTTTAGTCCTTGGCCTTTTGGTGTCTTGCTCAGGCTTTCTTTGCTCACCAGCTTCTTTCTGCTTCAGAGAAATCTGGCCATCAAATGATGGCCAGCCCTTTTTTCAGCAGGACTCTTGGAGCTCTCAAGCATCAGGGGCCTCTTCTCTTTCTGGGCTCCATGCACTGTCCTTAAATAGGAGGGACTCTTTCAGCTTAATTTGGGCTCCGCCCACTTAGCAGCTGAAAACAATGTCAGGCCAGATACTTTGTTTCTTCAAGTCTATTGAGTCTTAACCTGTTTTTCCTGACTTCAACCTTGTTTTTCAGTCTATTAAGTCTTTCCTGTTTTTCCTGACTTCATGCTGATAATGCTCTTCATGCCCCAAATTAAGAGACAGTATCAGAAACCCCTATATATTTTCTAAATCTAATTTATCTAACCCCTACACCCCTTGCTTCAACTGTAGACAGAATGCTGTCCAAAAAGGACAAAACTTGGAAGCAGGTAAGTCGACAGCCTAGCTCTGCCAAGACAGGGTAAGCAAGTCCTTCATAATTCCTGCTTTACAATCAATGTCTCTCAGAGAAACGGGGCCAAACGGCTGAAGATTGATGCTGTAATGTATGGAGAGAAAATGGGAACTGTCCAGGCAGCCACTGGTATGTCATTTCTTAGTTTTGGAAGCTGCGGGCCCTGCACTTCCTATATAATCAGATATATTTATCCTTCTCAGGTCTCTGAGGTGATTGAAGAATAGATAGCTAGAGTCTCATAGTTAAATTTTGAGTTGTTTAGGAACCAAGAGGGTGTTCTGAATTTATGAAGATGTTTTCAAAATTGTGATAAAATTTATTATGAAAACTGAGTTAGATATGGAAATTTAAAATGATGGAGATGGTTAGATAGTAGAATGTTAAAGTCAGGTGCCAAATACATATGGACTGGACATTGGGAATGTACGCTAAGCCATATAACTCTCATAATTGTGGCCTATTTATTTCTGTTGTTTTGTATTGTATTTATTGTTATAATAGATAGAACCATTTGTTGGACTGAAAGGGGGAGCTGTTGGGGGGGGAAAGATATACCTAAAACTTAAAAAAAAAGGGAACAGGGTGGGGAGTTGAGGGGGAAGAGGGTGGGAGGATGAGACTCAAGGTGGGAGTAGGGAGGGGATTGTGATTGAGATGTAACTTAAAGAAATAAAAAATAAATTAAAAAAAGAGATCAAAACATAAAAAATAATATTCAAAAACTTACACATTTCTCACAGTTATTCTTCACAATTATTAATAATAGTTGTATAATATAACAGACAATTGACAAAATTAGAATTGAGTAAAATATAGTAACTTAGAGAAAACATATTCTTTGGAATATGCAAATCTTTCATACAATCCTTAGACATGTTTCTTCCTAGTTTTTCAAAATTCTGTAATTCTAGATCATGCTGATGAAATTAATCATGTTAAACCTCATATGGAAAACTAATGAAAACAGTTCCTCAATGTGAGAACAACAGAATATCTGATTGTTTGAAGACAGAGAAAATAAATCAGTATCCTTTACTCAATAAATGTCAAAATTGGTAAACAACAAGATTTGCTGGAAGGAAGGCTGGAGTGTCTTCATATCCATTTGTGGCATGTCTCCAATTTCTCATTTTTTATTTCTAATGTCCAGTGATTGTGGTCAGTAGAACCCTTCAGGCTCTGGTCTTAATCATGTTGATATTTCTTAGTATATTTTGACTGGAAAATTGCTTCACCAAGAAATGTCTGATAACTTTGACTGTGTGTCTTGTCCAAATGTCTAGACTAAAGATGTGTGTTATCTAATATGTGTTCTTAAATACAACATTGTTTCAGAATTTCCATAAAACTGGGAGCAATTACTGGACCAGTCTTTCATTCCTATAACAACAGGAGTTCTTTCCCTTAATTTAATTTATTTGAACTATAGGAACATACATCCTAGCTTTTCTTCTGTCACAAAGAGACAACTACCCCATTATCTTGCCTGGAATATTTTTTTTCCTACTAGGAATATAGTGATTGCCTGTGCTGTGACATTTCATAGTTACTCTTTACACTAATATATATATATATATTAAATATTCCAGCTCTCATGTGATTAACTTATGTGGACATTAGATAATTAAGAAATGTATCTGGAGACATCAAATATGTAGCTCAAAACTACACTGCTAAATAATATTAAATTTTTTATGTTATTAAACACTTTCATATGCTATTATTAAATATATGTACATACTATGTGCAACAGCATATTTTTTATTTTCTTCTCAGTGGGGAAAAACAGATATGCCATTCTCTAAGCGTAAAGGGCAAATGGAAATCTTCTGGAAGCCTTTCTCGTTCTCATCTCCACTTTACATGTTACTCCACAGACCTCAGATTGTCAGGTTTGCATGGGAAGACCCTTTACCTGATTCCCAAATTTTTCTTGTGAAAACTTCAGTTGAAAGACAAGCATTTATTTTTTCTCCACTTGACACTTTAAAATTTGATTGTGTGTTTATATGGTAAAGATAGGATTTCATGGCTTTACTATTGACTAAATAGCTAAATCATTGTATTACCAAATCTTTACTACAAGAGCAGAGATCTTCACTTATGGGAGCATGGTATAAAATGCAAATTACTTCTATTTTTATAAAGCATTTTCACTTCTATTTCCCTGTCTTTTGTATTGGCTATTTCTACATCAAAACAGATTGCTGTTCTGATGTTTTTTATTTGGGGGGGGCATAATCCATGAATTTCTCTCCCTCTGAAAATCCTTGTCTTTCTTTTAATATATGGACATGAGAAAAGGGGCGAATTACTTCATAAATATTTTCATGAAGCAAGTTAAAAATGATGAACTTGAATGTTGGATGACTGATCTTTGATAGGAACAGATTTTGCTCCACATATCCACGTCCTCTTCAGGGTACCAAGGAATGTACTTCAGGATAGCAGAATATTCTATGCAGATATGGAAATAATTAGAACTGCTTTTTAGCACCATGATTTAGAAATTGCTTAGAAAGCTTATCTTACATCTTACAGATTTATCATTATTCCAATCATAACTTTAAATTAGGAGTACATTTCTACCAAAAGAAAATTTAGAGTGAATTTCTATTGATGTTACTGGAATTGTTTATTAAAAGATTAAAGGAAAAAGAAAAAAGAAAAAAAAGAAATGACTGTGTAATATATCTGAGATATTGCCCCTTTGATAGTTTAATGCACATCAGGTAAGCAGCAGCCATAGCTGACATAGAACCTCAGAAATTACACTTTTTATATCTCGATAAATTTCTAAAATCTTTCCTAACAATTAAACTATACATTAACTCCCAGTTTTGTTACTTGCATTATCTGTAGTTACTACCTTACAAGCACTACCGTATTTTAATATTTTTGTTTGTGTATTTTTATTGTTAATTATTTGACATTTCCCATTATCTTTTAATTTTTGTTTTTAATTATTATTATTTTCCTTTATTTTTTGATTCTTCAAGTTACATCTCAATCGCAGTCCCCTCCATATTCCCCTCCAGTCCCACTCTCCCACCCTCAACCCCCCATCCTCTTCCCTTTTTTTTTTTCTTTTAAGTTTAAGGTATATCTTATTTCCCCCTACAGTTTCTCCTTTCAGTCCAACAAAAGGCTCTTTCTCTTATAGTAATAAATACAATAGAGTACAACAGAGGTAATTAGGCCACAGTTATGAGGGTTATATGGCTTAACGTACATTCCCAATGACCAGTCCATATGTATTTGGTACCTGACTTTAACATTCTACTATCTAAACATCTCCATGAGTTTAAAGTTCTATATCTGACTCAACATTCATACTAATTGCAACACAATTTTAAAAGTATCTTCTTAGATGTATAACACTCTCTTGACTCCTAAACAACTCAAAATTTAATTATGAGACTTTATCTATCTGTTTTTCAATCATCTCAGAGACCTGAGAAGGATAAATATATCTGATTTTATAGGAAGTACAGGGTCTACAGCTTCCCAAACTAAGAAATGACATACCAGTGGCTGCCTAGACAGTTCTCATTTTCTCTCCATACATTACAGCATCGCTCTTCAGTTGTTTGGCCCCACTTCTCTGACAGACATTGTTTGTAGAGCAGGGGTTATGAAGGACTTACCTACCCTGTCTTGGCAGAGCTAGGCTGTCGACTTACCTGCTTCCAGGTTTTGTCCTTTTTGGACAGCATTCTGTCTACAGTTGGGGCAAGGGGCTTTTCCTACCAAGAGATAGGCTTGCGACTAATTCAATCATCTCCCACTGGAGATTCTTCGATGCTCATCTTCTACTTGGAGGAGAATAGAGGGTGCTGTCAGGAGTTGATATGTCTTGATATAAAAAAATCTAAAGTTACAAAAACATCTTTGAATGCCATATTCTGCAGATCTCTTGAGGTTTTTGAAGAGGCCCTATCTATCTCTTATATTAGGGTAAGCAGATGTTGCTTGTCTCTTAGCAGCTTTATTTCTGATTAGCTTAGAAAGTAACTATAATAGGCTGTCATAGTACCTAACAGAATGACTGGCTTGCATAACCATTAGTTTGCATTTCTTAATTATCCTAAACAGTTCATGACAGTTAGTAGTAAAAGGCCGAAACATCACATTCCATTTTTTTTTAATCTCCTAACCCTTCCATCCCATTTCTCTGGGGTGGGGTGTCCTTATATAACAGTCCCTCATCTCAGTTGAGAGGTCGTATGAGGGCCAAGAGCTTCTTCATTCATTGGGGATCTATGAAGCAGTACCATCAGTGAAAAGTGTCTCATTGCCTGAGAGAGAGAACTACTAAACAAACAAACCAATAAGCATACAATAGATAAAAAAGACTAAAAAATAGAAAAAATATAACTAATATATAAAAAATAAATAAAAAATAAAAATAAGAAGTCTATGTCCAAGTTCCCTTTGGTGTGTTAGTTGTAGTATTGATACCTTCTGCTATATAGCTAAAATCCTACTATAAGTGAATAGATGCCATATGTGTCCTTCTGAGTCTGGGTAAGTTCACTCAGGATGAGCTTTTCTAGTTCCATCCATTTGGCTGCAAGTTGCATAATTTCACTGTTTCTGGTAGCTTAATAATATTCCATTGTGTAGATGTACCACAGTTTTTTAACCCATTCTTCGGTTGAGGGACATCTGGGTTGTTTCCAGTTTCTAGCTATTACAAATAAGGCTGCTATAAACATAGATGAGGAAACTTCCTTATGATTCCATTGATCTACTGGTCTTTTTCTATACCAATACCATGCTGTTTTTACAACTATTGCTCTGTAGTACAGCTTGAAATCTGGGATGGTAATACCTCCAGAATTTTTTTTTTTTATTGTACAAAATTGATTTAGCTATTCTGGGCTTTTTGTTGTTCCATATGAAATTGAGACTAGCTCTTTCCAAGTCTATAAAAAATTGTGTTGGTATTTTGACAGGAATTGCATTGAATCTATATATTGCTTTTGGTACGATGGCCATTTTTATTATGTTGATCTTACATATCCATGAGCATGGGAGTTCTTTCCATCTTCTAAAGGCCTCTTCCATTCCTTTCTTCAAAGGCTTGAAGTTCTTGTTGTACAGGTCCTTTACTTGCTTGGTTAGAGTTACCCCCCAGGTATTTTATGTAGTTTGTGACTATTGTGAAGGGGGTTGTTTCTCTTGTTTCTTTCTCAGCCCATTTGTTTGTTGTATAAAGAAGGGCTTCTGATTTTTTTGAATTAATTTTGTATCAATCCACTTTGCGGAAGGTGTTTATCAGCTGTAAGAGTTCTCTGGTGGAATATTTGGGGTCGCTTATGTATACTATCATATCATCTGCAAATAGGGATAATTTGACTTCTTCATTTCCGATGTTTATCCCCTTGATGTCCTTTAGTTGTCTTATTTCTCTAGCAAGAACTTCAAGTACTATATTGAAGAGATATGGTGAAAGTGGACATCTTTGTCTTGTCCCTGAGTTTAGAGGAAATGCTTCAAGTTTCTCTCAATTTATTTTGATGTTGGCCACTGGCCTGCTGTATATTGCCTTTATTATTTCTAGGTACGGCCCTTGTATGCCCGTTCTCTCCAGAACTGTTAGCATGAAGGGGTGTTGAATTTTGTCAAATGCTTTTTCCGCATCTAGCGAGATTATCATGTGTTTTTTTTTTTCATCTTGTTTATATGGTGAATGACATTGATAGATTTTCGTATGTTGAACCATCCCTGCATCCCTGGGATGAAGCCTACTTGATCATGGTGTATGATACTTTTGATGTGTTCTTGAATTCGGTTTGCTAGTATTTTATTAAGTATTTTTTCATCTATGTTCATGATAGAGATTGGTCTGAAGTTCTCTTTCTTTGTTGGGTCTTTGTGTGGTTTAGGAATCAGGGTGATTGTGGCCTCGTAGAATGAGTTTGGAAATGTTCTTTCAGATTCTATTTGGTGAAAGAGTTTGAAAAGTATTGCTGTTAGCTCCTCTTTGAAGGTCCGGTAGAATTCCATGCTAAAGCCATCTGGCCCTGGGCTTTTTTTGGTTGGGAGATTTTTAATGACTGTTTCTATTTCCTTAGGGGTTATAGGGCTGTTTAATCTGTTTATCTGATCTTGATTTAGCTTAGGTAGGTGGAATCTATCAAGAAAATTGTCCATTTCACTTAAGTTTTCAAATTTGGTGGAGTATAGATTTTTACAGTGGGATCCAAATATTTTCTGGATTTCCTCAATGTCTGTTGTTATTTCACCCTTTTCATTTCTGATTTTGTTGATTTGTGTTTTCTCCCTCTGTCTTTTGGTTAATTTGGCTAAGGGTCTGTCTATTTTGTTGATTTTCTCGAAGAACCAAATCTTGGTTTCATTGATTCTTTGTATAGTTCTTTTTGTTTCTAAATTGTTGATTTCAGCCCTAAGTTTGATGATCTCTTGCCTTCTGTTCCTCTTGGAGTGTTTGGTATTTTTTTTTCCAATTCACCCAGTTTAGCTGTTAATTCGCTAATATGAGCTGTCACAATATTCTTTTTGAAGTCACTTAGTGCTATGAACTTTCCTCGTAGCACAGCTTTCATTGTGTCCCATAGGTTTGGGTATGTTGTGTCTTCATTTTCGCTGGATTTTAAGAAGTCTTTGATTTCCTTCTTTATTTCCTCCCTGACCCAGTGGTCCTCTAGTAAAGAGTTGTTCAATTTCCATGTGAGTGTAGACTTTCTGTGGAATCTTTTGCTATTGAAGTACAGCTTTATTCCATGGTGGTCTGATAAGATACAAGGGGTAATTTCAATTTACTTGTATCTGTTGAGGCTATCTTTGTGTCCAACTATATGGTCGATTTTTGAGAAGGTTCCATGAGGTGCTGAGAAGAAGGTGTATTCTTTTGTGTTTGGGTTAAACTTTCTGTAGATATCTGTTAGGTCCATTTGTATCATGATCTCTGTTAGACTCATTATTTCTCTGTTTGGCTTCTGTCTTGATGATCTGTCCATAGTTGTGCCTGTGGTGTTGAAGTCTCCCACTATTAAAGTGTTAGGATCGATGTGCGATTTAACTTTCAGAAGCGTTTCTTTTGTAAATGTAGGTGCCTTTGTATTTGGGGCATAGATGTTCAATATTGAGATGACCTCTTAGTGGATATTTCCTTTAATGAGTATGTAATTCCCTTCTCTGTCTTTTTTTATTAACTTTAATTGGAAGTCTATTTTGTTTGATATTAGGGTGGCTACTCCAGCTTGTTTCCTGGGTCCATTTGCTTGGAAGACCTTTTCCCAGCCCTTTACTCTGAGGTAGTGTTTATCTTCAATAGTGAGGTGTGTTTCTTGTATACAGCAAAAAGATGGGTCTTGTTTATAGATAAAGTCTGTAAGTCTGTGTCTTTTTATTGGCGAGTTGAGTCCATTGATGTTGATGGATATTAGTGACCAGGGTTTTTATTTCCCATTATTTTGTATAGATGGTCGTCTTGTGCTTCTTTTTGTTTAGTTGCTGTGGAGGTATCTATTTCCTCTGTTTTCTTGGGTATAGTTATCTTCTCTGTGTTGGAATTTTCCTTCTAGGATCTTCTGTAGGGCTGGGTTTGTGAGGAGATATTGTTTGAATTTGATTTTGTCATGGAATATCTTGTTTTCTCCTTCTATGTTGATAGAGAGTTTTGCTGGGTATAGTAGTCTGGCTGGGCACCTGTGTTCTCTCAGGGCTTATAGGACATCAATCCAGGCCCTTCTAGCTTTTAAAGTTTCTGAGGAGAAGTCAGGTGTGATTCTGATGGGTCTGCCATTGTATGTGACTTTGCCTTTTTCTCTTAAAGCTTTTAATATCCTTTCTTTGTTCTCTACATTTGGAGTTTCTATTACTATGTGGTGAGAGGAATTTCTTTTCTGATCTAATCTGTTCGGTGTTCTTTAAGCCTCTTGGATTTTTACTGGCATCTATTTCTTTAGGTTTGGGAAGTTTTCTTCTATGATTTTGTTGAAGATATTTCCTGGACACTGGAGTCGGGAGTCTTCTCTTTCCTCTATGCCTATAATTCTTAGGTTCCATCTTTTCTTTGAGTCCTTGATTTGTCAGATGTTGTGGGTGAGAGATTTTTTAGCCTTCTCATTTTCTTTGGATGTTGTACTGATTTCTTCCATCGAATCTTCCATGCCTGAGATCCTGTCTTCCATCTCTTGCATCCTATTTTTCATACTCACATCCATAGTTCCTGTTCTCTTCTCTTGATTCTCCATTTCCTCTTTTAACTCTGACTGTGTTTTCTTTATTGTTTCCATTTCTATTTTCATATCTTGAATGGTATTGTTTGTTTTGTACATTTCCTTCTCCAGTTTGCTTGGTTTTGTCTGGAGATCTTTCATTGCTTTATCCTTTTCCTGTTCAAGCTGGGTCACCTTGGCTTTGAGCTCTTTAATGATGTTATTCATTGTTTTGACTTGTAGAATTGTGGCTTCTTTGAATTCCTTCATAGTTTTAAGTTCTTCTTGAAGGGACTTTATCACTTTCCATAATGTAGAAGTGTCATCATTTTCATGTGTTTCAGTTGTGGTGAGGTGGTTCGGGCTGGACGGAATAGCGTTGCTTACTTTTGTTGGAGACATTTCACTCTGTTTTTTTTTTTTTTTTTTTTTTTTTTTTTTTTTTT
>CAJQZJ010033570.1:298589-382774 GCA_907164525.1 Lophiomys imhausi | reverse complement strand
TTTTTTTTTTTTTTTTTTTTTTTTTTTTTTTTGTCTCTGGCCCCTGGCCATGAGGAATTTTTTTGTTTTGTTTTGTTTTGCTGTCTTCTGGACTTGGGTCCAAAGGGGGCACTGTGGTGTAGGAGTTGCCTTACTCCACCCCTATAAGGAGAGCCATTCAGTCCCGCCTCCCAGGTGGGGTCCTAATTAATTCAGGTGGCAGAGCTGTGCACAAGTAAGCTCTGATTCCCACGGGAAGGGCCCTTACTAGTACAAAAGTTCGATATAGGACAGTTTCAAATACCTCAGTTTGCCCTGGGTTGGTTCCTGTAGCGGGTAAATCTGCAGTTCAGCTCCAATAGCCTTGCCACTCCCGAGGCTTGGAAGCTGGCTTGTGACGTCACAGACTGGGATCTGAAGGTGCTTTGCAGTGGAGCTACTTCACTTCCAAGGGTCGCAACCTTTCCCAGATAATTGGATCGTCTTTGTGAGACCTGGGAGTGCCCAGCAGGGTGGGGATCATCTCTGCGTGGTTTCTGAATCTGCAGGCTGGGTATTAGGTTGGAACTTACTGGGTATTTCTGCTTTTGGGGGGATGGGTTATCCCAATTCCTGGGTCCAGAGGCTTCCTAGTGTGTCTGAGAGTTGGAAGGGGCGTCCTGTCCAAGCATCTTCCGTGCTCCCTGTGAAGCTGGGTGAGATTTAGAAGGGGTCGTGCCCTTTGTACAGAGTCCTGCAACACTTGCCGCCTTGTGACTGTTGACCCCGAAATCAAAATATGTCCGTGCCAGCTGCCGCCATCTTGGATCCCCCCTTTAATTATGATTTTTAATTTTTATTGTGCGTGTGTTATTGTTTTGCCTATAGATGTCTGTTCAATACATTCATGCAGTGCCCATGGAATAAAAAAACAAGGGCATCAGATCTCCCAAGACTATAGTCACCCAGTGTTGTGAACTGCTTTGTGGGTTCTAGTAATCAGTTCTGAGAGATCATCTTCAAGAGCAAACCATGATCTTTAACACTGAGCAAACTATATAGTGCCCACTCCTTACCAAAAATCCTTCAAAACAGTACTTTTACAGGATCATAAAATATTTCTTAATTAATTATAATGAAATATTTGTATTTCTATGTAAGAAATACTGCTTTTCTCATATTTTAATGACAGAAATGATTAGTCACCTCAAATTTATTTGCTTAATCTTTGTTTATCACATCTTCTAATACCAAAGGCAGTTATTTCCAGTGAATTTATGTATATATCTTTACATTAATCATTGAATATAATCTGGATGCAATTTGATGATACATCTGTTTCTATATTAATTAGATGTCTTAGTTTCCAACATTTATTTCACAAATTATTTATATGCAGTCTCAAGAATCCTACCACAATGCCTAAATTTTTCCCATTTCTCAGATCACAGACTATATCAATCACCTACCATTCTCCAAATATCTTTGATGGGATTATATTTAGATAAATTCTAATTAATTGACTTACTGCATTTAAATATTATTTTTCAGTAAACTTCAAATTTTTATTGCACAAATTGCCATAATGATAAACACAGAAGCTTCTTCAGACAAAAATTATCATTTTTCAATATCTAAATTAGTTATTTGTTTAAGGGCCTATGATTTGCTTAAAGGAAAATGGCATTTAAGCCATGACAAACTATTTGTCAAGATATGAGCAATGTCAGTGTTTCCATTCATTTTGAACATAAAGACATGCAGAAACATATACAGTAGAAAAATGATTTTCTACTAGTATTTCCATTGTCAAAATTATGTTGAAAATATTATCATTGATATGTTTACTTTAAGTAATAGACAGTATTGTCATTTTTTTATTCTTCATTTTATTTTTTCTTCTTCTTTCTTTATATCTTTTTTAATGCAGGTTCTCAATATATTACTCCCAGAAGTCTGGGTCTCACTATATATTTCAGGCTTGTATCAAAAATCTGACAGCTTCTGCATCCCAAGTTCTGGAGCTAGAGGCATATACTACCATGCCTGATTTTTTTCCTCTTGAGCTACTCATTTTTATTAATTTAAGTTTCATTTATCAAATAGGGAAAGATATTTCTATTATTCCATTTGACAGTGCTATGGTGTTGCATTTATAAAAATGTGGAAGTGTTCCAAAACTAAAAATACTACAAACAATTTTGAATCATTTGTTAGCAGACAGTTTTTTTGGTATAATGTTAACTTTCAAAATTATTGACAAGAAACTACCAAATGATTTATTCTATAGGCAGGATTTTCTAATAATAACCTATATTAAGAAAAAATGAAAATAGATCAGTCCAGAAGTAAGTTCAGAAGAAGTATGTTTATTTGAAAATGGATACAATCATGAACAAACTGTCCAGATTGAAATAAGATAATTATGATATATATTGAATTCCCTCACAAGAAGCAGAGTACTATTTTGTACATCTTGACTGCAGTTTAGGACTCAGAACTTTGAACAACGTGGGTATCTGCAGGGTAGTTTTTGATGACATTTTTACAGCATCTGTGATGAGATGGGTCAATCACCTCAACTTCTGGGTCACCCTTACTGGATTTTGGCAGAAGAACTTTGAAGTAACCAATGAAGAGCTAGTATTGACATTTTCTAAAAATAATAAGTGAGAAAGAAAGATTCAACAAACTTCTTCATTTCAGCTCAATAAACACTTTTGAAGGCTCACTCACATGCCCTATCTATGTTGCTCTTTGCATCTCTCCTACCTATTAAATGCTCATCATGCTTTAGATCCCTGTCAGACCTGTCCTTCATGCTGCTGTTAGGTGAGGTTTTTACAGACATACACTGGATAGGGTCACCTCCCATCTAAAATCCCCAGGATGAAATCCAATATCTTCAGAAAAATACAAAATGCCATTAATGATCTAAACTCTCCATCTCCTCTCATGTCTTTAAAATATCTCCATGTGACTGACTTGCAAAGCTATTTGTATATCTTCTAATGTTATTCTTGTCTGAATAATTTACTCAATGTTTATGTTTTGTTTTATCCACGTAGTGGGCAATTGGTCTTGATGAGACCATAATATATTAATGATTCTTTTGAAAGTCAGATGCTGTGTCCTAAAATGAGCCTTCTATTTTGTAAGGTTGCTTAAATGTCTGTAGGTTTTCAATATTTGAGTATTAATAATTGAAAGGTAGGACTCTGAGCCCAAAGTTTATTTGTATAATATGTCTCTACATTTTCAACAGTGTGGATAAAAACAAATGTTTAAAAGTTATTTAAATTTTTGACATTGCTAATGTTGACAAAGCAGCTGGCCTTCCATGAGAAAAAATACATAACCTATATATGTATATGAAGCCGGGCTGTGGTGGCGCACGTCTTTAATCCCAGCACTTGGGAGGCAGAGGCAGGCGGATCTTTGCGAGTTCGAGGCCAGCCTGGTCTACAAAGTGAGTCCAGGACAGCCAGGGCTACACAGAGAAACCCTGTCTCGAAAAACCAAAAAAAAAAAAAAATATATATATATATATGTATATGATAAAGATTTATATAGATATTTCAGCATAACCATTTGTAGAAGATATGTAGAAAGAGTATTTACATTACAAAAATCTTTCTTCAATGAGAAGCAAACAATACATGAAAAAAAAAACAGATTACATGCAGAATTTTTATACTTGTCAGGAAGGAAGGTGTTTCACTTTGAAACAAAAGTGTCACATATTACCTTATTGGATTATATTATGAGGAATATATTAAAATTTAACTACAGGTATCAAAATAATTCTTATGAATGAATACTAATTATATTTTAACTAGTCGTCATTTCCTAGTGCTGCCAATGGAGATAAAGGTGCCATCAAAGTAATACTAAAATTCATAAAACACTGAGAGTGCAGATGACTTTCCAGAGAGCAAACTATGTTTATTCAAATATATTTATCCTTCTCGGTCTTTGATATGGTTAAAGATTAGATAGTTGTAATCTAACAGTTAAATTTTAAGTTGTTCAGGAATTAAAAGATGTTCTAGGTCTAAGAAGATATTTTTAAGTTGGTAATGCAAGTTAAGATGGACAATGAGTTTGGTATAGAACTTTAAACTCATCAAGATAGATAGATAGTAGAATATTAATGTCAGTTGACAAGTGCATATGGACTGGAAATTGGGATTATATGTTATATCTTATAATATTCATAATTGTGACCTGATTATTCTTATTGTTTTGTATAATATTTATTGTTATGAGAAAAAGAACCTTTTACTGAACTAAAAGGGAGTGCTGTGGGGGGAAAATGATACAACTTAAATTTAAAAAAAAAAGAAGATAGGGGGATCAGGGGGAAGAGGGTAGAAAAGTGGGACCACGAGGGAGAGGAGGGAGGAGACTGTGATTGATATGTAACTTGAAGAAATAATGAATATTTAAAAACTAATGGCTCTAATGGACACACCAAACTACACAAGGAAGTCCCAGAGGCATCGATCCTATACAAGAACCACAGGCAACTAAATAAATATAAGAGAGGGAGAGATGACCTCCCCAGAGAATAGTCCAGCAACTGGTTGTCTATATCAGTTATTATTGATATAAAAAGTGTCAATGAATTTGAAGGGAAGGATAAGGCATATGAAATGACTTAATGGGACGAAAAGGAAAGGAGTAATGCTGTAATGAAAATGCAATCTCAAAAACAAACAATAACATATAATATCCCATGTCTAAAATGTTAAATTCACTGTACATTATACTAGAATGAAGGTGAGCAAAGGATAAAAAGCACAAACCATATGAAGGCACATTTGTTGCATATTACTTAAAATAAAATATATTAAACTTTAAATTTATAAGCCAAATCAAACAAAAATAAACTACAAAGACCTTTGGTAACTAGTTTTCTATTTATCTGAACCATAAATTATTCTCCAAATAAACGTCTTTAGAATATCTTATGAAAGACTGATTGTCAGGAAAACCATGGAACTGATAGACACAGGTGACAACTTCCTGAAGAGAACACCAACAGCTCAGGATCTAAGACCAACAATCCATAAATGAGACCTCATGAAACTGAAAAGCTTTTGTAAGACAAAAGACACTGTCATTCGAACAAAATGGCAGTCTACAGATTGGGAAAAAAATCTTTACCAACCCCACATCTGACAGAGGGATATTATCCAAAACTTAAAAACAGCTCAAGAAATTAAATGCCAGGAAAGCAAATCAAAAAATGGGAGCTAAACAGAGAGTTCACAAGGTAGTGTTCCCTAATGACTGAGAGACACTTGAAGAAATGCTCAGTATCCTTAATCATCAGAGAAATGTAACTCAAGACAATTCTGAGATTCATTCTCACACCTGCCAGAATGGTTAAGATCAAAAACTCAAAGGAAAGTACATGCTGGCAAGGTTGTGGAGAAAGGGGAACACTCCTCCATTGCTGGTGGGAATACAAGCTTGTACAACTACTATGGAAATCAGTCTGGCGATATCTTAGAAAACTTGGAATAGCTGTACTTCAAGACCCAGCAATACCACTTCTGGGTATACATCTAAACGATTCCTCACCAAACCACAAGGACATATCCTCATCTATGTTCATAGCAGCTTTATTTCTAATAGTTAGAAACTTGAAACAACCCAGATGTCCCTCAACCAAGAAATGGATAAAAAGCCTTGCTATATCTAAACAATGGAATACTAATCAGCCATGAGAAACAATGAAATCATGCCATTTGCAGCCAAATGGATGGATTTAGAGAAGCTCATCCTCAGTGAGCTAACCCAGACTCAGAAGGATGCACATGGCATCTATTCACTTATAATCAGATTTTAGCCATATAGTACAGGATAACTATTCTAGAATCAATGAACCAAAGAGAACAGGAACATAGACTTTGTTTCCTGTCAATGAGACATTTTGCCCTAGTAATTCTGCCTTGTAGGCCCCCACTGTATGAGGAGGCTCTTGGCCCTCATACGACTGCTGAACAGGAGTTGGGAACTGAAATGTAGGGACACTCCACTCCAGAGGAATGGAATGGAAGGGATGGGGGTAGAGGGTGGGAGGGTGGGACTTGGAGGGGTCGAAAGAGGGCTTTTTGATGAAGATGTAACCTGAAGTAATATATAAATATATTTAAAAGAGAGAATTATAACACAAATATTGATTTTATACATGTAAACGTGTAGAAAAAAATTGTTAAATTAATTTCGGCACCATTTGTAGGAATAATTAATTAAATTGTTTATCAATATTTAGATTATTGTTGATTGGTTCAGCCTGGCTATTATTCTTTAACCATTCATAATAAATGAGCACACAGAGACAGCACGTGGATTTTTAACAAGCCTTGGCCTGAATTGTGCAATCCTAGCCCATCTAAGCTAGCTCGTAAATCTACTAACCAAATATCTCAGGAAGTTCCACCTTTCTCTGTCCTTGCCCAATCTCAGGCCTTGGCATTTTATTTAACCAATGAGAGTCAATGTAAGTAACAGACAGCAAGCAGGACCAATTAATTAATATTTTAGAATGCTTAACACTACCCCATCATAAACATATTTATTTTAAGCATATATATATACATATATGTATGTATATATATTTGAGTAAGCTTAGAACATTACAGATGTATGTAATGAGGACATAAAGCCAAGTCCATATGGTGGAAGACACTGGACATACATAAGGGAGATCAGAGCTCAAGGCTATTATTACTACTGAGATGAAATGAAAATTGTATTAGTGTTTAAAGTTTTTCAGTTTCATAAGGTCCTATTTTTTAATTGTTGATTTTAGTGCCTGGGATGTTGGAGTTCAGTTAAAGAAGATGTCTCTTGAACCAAACGTGTTCAAGGTTATTTCCCATTTTCTCTCCTATTAAATTCTTTTAAATTTTATTTTTTATTTCTTCAAGATATATCTCAATCACAATTCCCCTCCCTATTCCCCCTCCAGTCCCATCTTCCCACTCTCTTCCCCCTCAAACCCCCCATCCTCTTCCCTTTTTTAAGTTTAAGGTGTATCTTTTTCCCCCAACAACTCCCCCTTTCAGTCCAACAAATGGTTCTTTCCCTTATAACAATAACCATACAAAACAACAGAAATAAATAGGCCACAATTATGGGAGTTATAAGGCTTAGCATACATTCCCAATGTCCAGTCCATATGTATTTGGCACCTGACTTTAACATTTTACTATCTAACCATCTCCATGAGTTTAAAGTTCTATATCTAACTCAGCTTTCATACTAACTTGCATCACAATTTTAAAAAAGATCTTCTTAGATTCAGAGCACCCACTTGATTCCTAAAAAACTCAAAATTTAACAATGAGACTCTAACTATCTATTCCTCAACCACCTCAGAGACCTGAGAGGGATAAATATATCTGATGATATAGGAAGTGCAGGGTCTGCAGCTTCCAAAACTAAGAAATGACATACCAGTGGCTGCCTAGACAGTTCCTTTTTTCTCTCCATACATTACAGCATCAATCTTCAGCCGTTTGGCCCTGTGTCTTTGACAGACATTGATTGTAGAGCAGGAATTTGAAGGACTTGCCTACCCTTTCTTGGCAGAGCTTGGCTATCGACTTACCTGCTTCCAAGTTTTGTCCTGTTTGAACAGCATTCTGTCTACAGTTGAAGCAAGGGGTTTTTCTTGCCAAGAGATAGACTTACAACTAATCAACCATCTCACACTGGAGATTCTTTTATGGTCATCTTCTACTTGGAGTACAATAGTAAAATAGGGGGTGCTGTCAGGAGCTGACATGTCTTGATATCAAAAAATCTTAAGAAAACATCTTTGAATGCCATATTCTGCAGATGGCTTGAGGTTTTTGAAGATGTCCTATCTATCTCTTATATTTAGATAAGCAAATGTTACTTGTCTATTAGCAACTTGATTTCTGATTAACTTAGAAAATAACTGTGATAAACTGTCATAGTACTTAAAAAATGACAATCTTGAATGGCTATTAATTTTCATTTCTTAATTATCCTAAACATTTTATGACAGTTGGAAGCAAAAGGCCGAAACTTCACATTTCATTTTTAAGCATTACTAGGTACAATACTTTTAAAAAGCCTTACCAATAATTTTGTATCAATATACAAAGATCAATACCAATGTGGCCAAATATAATCTTAATTTTGTATCAATATACAAAGATCAATACAATCTTAATTTTGCATTAATATACCAAGATAAATGCCAATTTAGCCAAATATAATATTAAATTTGTATTAATATACAAAGATATAAGGGCATATTCAATAATCTGTCCTTTTTTCTTGATCTTACCTATATTATATCTATGTCCCATTTTTTTCCTCAAGTCTGTTCACTCCTACATAGGAGAGAAAGAAGGATACAGAAAGGAAAAAGGGAGAAGTCCCTTGGTCTAATATCCAAAACCTATTTAACAATACCATTTAACTGCTTGTAATATCTTCCCCCAAATAACAAAATTTTCTATTATCCATCAAATGACCAAAGGGAGGGGAAACACCCTCCCCACCTTCTGAGGATGGGACATCGCTCTCTTAAAATGACTTCCTGCTGATTTGGGACACAGTAAACCTGTTTGGGGCCCAAATAAGAATGGAAAAATGGTTAAAAATGTTAATGGAGTCATTTGATGTTCATTCCTTTTGTGCTCAGCTATTTAAATATCCTAAGAAGTTCATAGACAGAAGTTGAACTTCAGGGCTTTACTGAAGTTCCGTCTGGAGCAGTCTGTGGAGTTGAACAATCTTAGCGATTTTGAGTTGTTGTGGTTGTAGACTTTTGAGGAAACAGCTATTGAGGAAGTCTGCAAGGCTGGGTTGTCTGGGCTACTTTTCTTCTTTGGTGTCTTATCTGTTTTCTTCTGAGGGTTCCATTGTCCACTTGTCCTTGGATTCCTTGGATGGATGCTTTAAATCTCCTGGAAAGATAAGCACAGAGCCCTGCCCTAATCCTAACTCTGGTACCATACCTTTATTTTTTTTTTTTGGGGGGGGGGTGTCAGTTAATATTTTTCCTGGAGCAAATTTGGTTTTTTGACAATATATAAATTATTATCTTTCAATTCGTTTAAAGAAGAAATTATTTTGATATTTTGGAGCTAAATAAACCTTTAGTGTATATATTTTGAGATCTCAAAGACAATTTGTTTGAATTTCAGCATGCCTTTTGTAAGTAGCTTTTAAACTTAAATCCTTTCAAATCCTATGTGTCTGTCTCTGCATTCTAAGTATTGGGATCAAAGACCTGTGGTTTCCAACTGATGGGATTATGTGCTCCACCACCCCTGGATTGCAGGTTTTCTCTATTTAAAGCTTGTTTGTGTCAGTCTGACCTTGAGCTCTGAGATCTGCCAGTTTCTGTCTCTAGTGTGTTGGGATTAAGGGTGTATCCTTCTCAAATTATGGGATTAATGGTGTGCACCATCACCACCCTGTTCCTTGTAACTCTAGAATTTATAATACAACTAACTCTATAGTGATCCTCCTGTCTCTGCTGGAGTTAAAGGCATTGGCTAACACCATTCATTTCATGTATTTTACCTTAGCTCCATGTGTTTTCAACTCTTGGAGGTTTAGAAAACCAGGTTGAACACCAGTAACCTTTAACTTATTTACAGTATTTTAAACCTGTTACCTGCTTTTTAATGCCAAACCATGAAAATATCCTATACAACTCCCAAAAATAAAAAAATAAAACTTTTAAGCACCTATCAAGTTTGTGTAATCTATGTGGCCACCTGCAGTCTAACATTCTAATATGAAAATAAGGCCATTTTCCTTTCATGCCAGTAGGGAAAGTATACCTTTGGTAAATTAAAGTCTGAATTTTTTATATTGTATTTTTATTATATTCTCTTCTTTAAAAAATATTATTTTGTTTTCTCAAGTTAGTTCTAGTACATAATTTCCTCCCTCCTCCCCTCCTGGCCCCTCCTTCCCTTTCTCCCTCCCTCCCTCCTCGCTCCATCCCTCCCACTGTTCCTCCTTATTCCTCTACTTGGTACTCTCCTTCTCCTCAGATCAGGTGGGCCTAACATATCATACTCTCTCAGATCTTCCATTATGTGAGGGCCAGGACCTTCCACTTGTACTGGGGCTTGATATGGCACACCATCTAGGCTATGGTATTCCACTAACCTGCAGCAGATTCCATGACTCACTGGTGGGTAAAATTTTTCCCTACATAGATATGCTAGGTTCCTATTTATTTGGGTGTGTGGGTTGTAGGATAGTTATCCTGTGATGTATGGTTAATATCCATTTATAAGGGAATACATACCATGTTTATCTTTCTGGGACTGTGTCACCTCGCTTAGGATGAACTTTTGTAGCTCCATTCATTTGGTTTCAAATTTCATGATTTCTTCATTTCTAATAGCTGTATGTAAATGTAGTACAATTTTTTTATCCATTCTTCAGTTGAAGGATATCTGGGTTGCTTCCATTTTCTGGCTATTAAAAATAAAGCTGCTATGAACATTGTTGAGGTAATGCCCTTGTGGTTTCATTTCAAATCTTTTGGATATATGCCCAAGAGGGGTATGGCTTGGTCTTGAGGTAAAATTATTCCCAATTTTCTAAGATATCTCGAGAATGATTTCAAAAGTGGTTGCACAAGTTTACAGTCCCACCAGCAATGGGGGAATGTTCCTCTTTCTCCACATCCTCACCAGCATGTGCTATCATTTGAGTTTTTTATCTTAGCCATTCTGACAGGTGTGAGATGGAATCTCAGTGTTGTTTTAAGTTGCATTTCCCTGATGACCAAAGATGTTGAACATTTCTTCAAATGCTTCTCGGCCTTTACAGATTCCTCTTCTGTGAATTCTCTGTTTAGGTCTGTACCCCATTTATTGATGGGGCTATTCAATTTTCTGCTATTTAATTTTTTCAGTTCTTTATATATTTTGGATATTAACCCTCTGTCCGATGTTGGGTTGGTGAAGATCCTTTCCCAGTCTGTAGGCTGCCTTTTTGTTCTAAGGATAGTATCCTTTGCCTTACAGGAGCTTTTCAATTGTATAAGGTCCCATTTATTGATTGTTTGTTTTAGTGCCTGAGCTATTGGTGCTCTATTCAGGAAGTTGCTATCAGTGCCAATGAGTTCAAGGCTTTTCCCCTCTTTCTCTTCTATTAATGTTAGTGTGTCCAGATTTATGTTGAGGTCCTTGATCCACTGAGACTTAAGTTTCATACAGGGTGATAAGTATGGATCTATTTGCATTCCTGTACATGTTGACATCCAGTTAGACCAGCACCATTTATTGAAAATGCTTTCCTTTTTCCATTGAATATTTTTGGCTTCTTTGTCAAAAATTAAGTGACCATGGGTGTGTGGATTTATTTCTGGGTCTTCAATTCCATTGGTCAGTCAACTGGTGTGTTTTTATACCAGTACCATGCTGCTTTTATTACTCTTGCCCTATAGTACAGCTTGAAATTTGGGATGGTGATACCTCCAAATGTTCTGTTATTGTACATGATTGATTTAGCTATTCTGGGTCTCTTGTTATTGTATATGAAGTTGAGAATTTTTTTCCAGATCTGTAAAAAATTGAGTTGGTATTTGGATAGGAATCATATTAAATCTGTATATTGCTTTTAGTAAGATGGTCATTTTTATTATGTTGATCCTACCTATCCATGAGGAAGGGAGATCTTTCCATCTTCTGATATCTTCTTCAATTTCTTTCTTCATGGACTGAAGTTCTTATTATACAGGTCTTTCACTTGCTTGGTTAGAGCTACACCCAGGTATTTTATACTATTTGTGGCTATTGTGAAGGGTGTTGATTCCCTTATTTCTTTCTCAGCTCATTTATCTTTTGTGTAAAGAAGGGCTACTCACTTTTTTTGAATTGATTTTGTATCCAGGAACTTGCTGGAGGAGTTTATCAGCTGTAGGAGTTCTCTGGTGGAATTTTTGGGGTCACTTATGTATACCATCATATCATCTTCAAATAGGGATACTTTGACTTCTTCTTTTCCAATTTGTATCCCCTTGATCTCCTTTAGTTTTCTTATTGCTCTAGCTAAAGCTTCAAGTACTATGTTGAAGAGATATGGAGAGAGTGGGCAGCCTTACCTTGTCACTGATTTTAGATGAAATGCTTTAAGTTTCTCTTCATTTAGTTTGATGTTGGCTATCGGCTTGTTGTAAATTGCCTTTATTATGTTTAAGTATGGTCCTTGTATGCCTGATCTCTCTAAGACTTTTAACATGAAGGGGTGCTGTATTTTTTCAAAAGCTTTTTCAGCATCCAATGAGATGATCATGTGGTTCTTTTCTTTCAGCTTGTTTATGTGGTGGATTATATTGATGGATTTTCTAATGTTCAACCACCCTTGCTTTCCTGAGATGAACACTACTTGATCATGGTGTATGATACTTTTGATGTGATCTTGGATCCAGTTTGCAAGTATTTTATTAAGTGTCTTTGCATCCATGTTCATAAGGGAAATTGGTCTGAAATTTTCTTTCTCCATTGGGTCTTTGTGAGGTTTAGGTTTCAGGGTGGCTATGTATGGCATCATAGAATGTGTTTGGCAGTATTCCTTCTGATTCTATGTTGTGGAAGAGTTTGAAGAATATTGGTGTTAGCTCTTCTTTGAATATCTGGTAGAATTCTGTCCTGAATCCACCTAGCCCTGGGCTTTTTTTGGTTGCAATACTTCTAATGACTTCTTCTAATTCCTTGAGGGTTATAAGACTGTTTAATTTGTTTTCTTGTTCTTGATTTAACCTTGGTAGGTGGAACCTATCAAGAAAATTATCCATTTCATTTAGATTTTCCAACTTTTTCGAGTACAAGTTTTTGAAGTAGGACGTAATGATTCTTTGGATTTCCTCAATGTCTGTTGTTATTTCCCCCTTTTCATTTCTGATTTTGTTGATTTGGGTATTTTCCCTCTGCCTTTTAGTTAGTTTAGCTAAGGACTTGTCTATTCTGTTGATTTTCTCAAAGAACCAACTCTTGGTTTTGTCGATTCTTTGTATTGTTCTTTTTGTTTCTAAATTGTTAATTTCAGCCCTGAGTTTGATAATTTCCTCTTGTCTGCTCCTCTTGGGAGTGTTTGCTTCTTTTTGTTCTAGCTCTTTCAGGGGTGCTTTTAGGTGGCTAGTATGGGAATTCTCCAGTTTCTTTTTGAAGGCACTTAGTGCTATAAACTTTCCTCTTATCACTGCTTTCAATGTGTCCCATAAGTTTGGGTATGTTGTGCCTTCACTTTCATTGAGTTCTAAGAAGACTTTAATTACTTTTTTATTTCTTCCATGACCCAGAGGTCATTGAGCAGAGAGTTGTTCAGTTTCCATGTTTTTGCAGGCTCTCTGTTGTTTTTGTTATTGTTGAAGTCTAGCTTTATTCCATGATGGTATGATAAGTTACAAGGGGTAATTTCAATTTTCCTATATCTGTTGAGGCTTGCTTTGTGACCAACTATATGGTCAATTTTGGAGAAGGTTCCATGAGGTGCCAAGAAGAAAGTATATTCTTTTGTTTTGGGGTGAAATGTTCTGTAGATATCAATTAGGTCCATTTGATTCATGACATCTTTGAGGTTCATTATTTATCTGTTTGGTTTCTGCATCATTGATCTGTCCAGTGGTGACAGTGATGTGTTGAAGTCTCCCACTATTAATGTGAGAGGTTCAATGTGGGATTTGAGCTTCAGATGTGTTTCTTTAATGAATGTTGGTGGTCTTACATTTGGGGCATAGATGTTCAGTATTGAGATTTTATCTTAGTGGATTTTTCCTTTGATGAGTATGTAGTGTCCTTCCCCATCTCTTTTGATTAATGTTGGTAGAAAGTCCGATTTTTTGCATACTAGAATTGTCATTTCAGCTTTTTTCTGGGGTCATTTGCTTGGTATATCTTTTCCCAGTCCTTTACTTGGAGATAATGCCTATCTTTTTTGCTGAGGTGTGTTTCTTGTAAGCAGAAGAATGTGGGATTCTTTTTTCACATCCATTCTGATAGGCTGTGCATTTTTATTGGGGAATTGAGTCCATTGATGTTGAGAGATATTAATGACCAGTGATTGTTATTTCCTGCCATCTTGATGTTGGTGGAAGTAGTGTGTGAGTGAGCTTCTCTTCTTTTGGTTTTGCTGCAGGTATGCTATTTGCTTCCTGTGCTTTCTTGTGTGTAGTTAACTTCTTTGGGTGTAGTTAACCTTTTTGGGTTGGAGTTTTCCTTCCAACATCTTTTGTAGAGCTGGATTTGTGTATAGATATTGTTTGAATTTAGCTTTGTCGTGGAATATCTTGTTTTCTCCATCTATGTTGATTGATAATTTTGCAGGGAATAATAGTCTGGCCTGGCATTTGTCATTCTTTAGGGTCTGCAAGATGTCTGTCCAGGTCCTTCTGGCTTTTAGAGTCTCTGAAGAAAAGTCAGGTGTGAATCTGATAGGATTCCCATTATATGTTACTTGTCCCTTTTCCCTAGCAGCTTTTAATATTCTTTCTTTGTTCTGTACATTTAGTGTTTTGATTATTATGTGGCAGGAAGATTTTCTTTTCTGGTCTAATCTATTTGGAGTTCTGTAAGCTTCTTGTACAGTTATAGGCATCTCTTTTTTTTAGATTTGGGAAATTATCTTCAATGATTTTGTTGAAGATATTTTCTGGTCCATGGAGTTGGGACTCTTCTCTTTCTTCTATTCCTATTATTCTGAGATTTCATCTTTTCATTGTGTCCTTGAATTCCTGAAGGTTTTGTGTCAGGACTTTTTCAGATTTGACATTTTCTTTGACAGATGTATCAATTTTTTCAATTTTATCCTCTGAGCCTGAAATTCTTTCTTCCACCTCTTGTATTCTGTTGGTGATGTTAGTGTCTGCAGTTCCTATTCTTTTATTAAGGTTTTTCAGTTCCATGGATGTCACGGATTGGATTTTCTTCATTGCTTCAACTTCCTTTTTCAGGTCTTCCATTCCTTTATGCGCTTTATTCATTTCTATCACCTCCTTTGAAGTACTTTGTTGTTGCTATCTGAGGTATTTGATTTCCTCCCTTAGGCCTTCTGTTATTAATATAAGCATAGGATTAAGATCATTTTTCTTTGTTTCAATCATGGTAGGTTGTCCAGAGTTGTCTGTAGCATTATTGCTAGGATCTGAAGACATACTATTGTTCTGTTTTTACCATGTTCCTGTGCTGACCTTTTGTCATCTGATTGACCCCGGTGTTGTCTGTTTGTTTCTTTTGTCAGTTGCCTTTGGTGCTGGGGAAAACTCCCTGCCCTGGGGATCCTGGTGTCTACCTCCAGATGGTGGGGAGGTTACTGTAATAGACTGGCCCATGGAGAGTGGCTGCTGCTCTCCTCAACTGGTTGTGACCCAATTTGACCAAGATACAGGGGATTGAAGTGGGGAGGGGGCTATCCTCTGAGGACCTGAGAGTTTGCAATTCTCCTGAGTAAGGCAGGCAGAGCTGTGATTCTGCCTGTGTTCTACCCTCATTGATGCAGTCATTCTGGTTCTGCTGAACATGCAGACAGGGAACTCCATCCAAGATGTGTGCTGGCCTCAGTGTGCCTGTTGCTGACTGCCTCAGATGCTTGGGTGCTAGGGTGAGTGACCAGCCCCAGTATTTGTGGAGAACACACAGTCATGGGCTCTGTTTGCACTCAGTCTTGGCTCCTAATTGCTTTGCTGTGACTGGATTAGATCTCTTCTTCTCAGCTACAGTGCACACTGTGCTTCCATGTTGGAAACTCCGGAAAAAAAATCTCACTTAATTTTGCTCTTGTGGTACAGCTGTTATTCCTTCTTGGGAGTACAGGTCCGTGTGCAGGCTGGATATCAGGCAGACAGACGGAGCTGCTGATCTTTGGCTGTAGACGTGGGCTGAATCCACTGGTGAGCTAGATCTGCTCTAGCCAGAGCTTCTCTCCAGACTGGTGACTGAGCTGGCTGATCTCAGGGGGGTGTTCCTGGGAACTGCCTGAGCTGTTTTACCTGGTAACCAGTCTCATTGTTCACTGCGAGAATTCAGTCACTGTCTGTGTTTCACAGTCGGCTAGGGGACCTCAGATTCACTCCACAGTGACTAATCTCATTCACCTACTACACAGATGCACCGCTCTAGGGTGGTGTCATCTTGGCCTTCTCTCCTATTAAATTTAATTATATCCGGTTTTATGTTGAGGTTCTTGATCCATTTGGACTTAAGTTTTGTGCCAATGATAAATATGGATCAATTTGCATTCTTCTCCATGCAGGCATCCAATTAGTCCAGCAAAATGTGTTGAGGATGTTTTCCTTTTCCAATTGTATGGTTTTGTCTTCACTGTTAAAAATCAAGTGGCCATAGGTGCATGGTTATATTTCTGTTTTTGAGTCAGCTCAACTGAACAACCTGTTTTTTTTTTTAATGTATAACTCATTTATTTTATAGTGATTTTATATGACACACAAGTCACCAAACTGAGAGCCCAAACATCCAAGGTGAACTACTGGCTTTGTCTTTTTTAATTATTGATTTTTGTGCTTAGGTTGAATGATGTATGGACAGCCATACAGGAATATAATTGAATAAACAGTATAATCTAATATAACAGAATGAGTAAGGATCCCACAAGGCCTGTCCAGGTATTAACCCCCCCACTCCACCCCTAACTATGGAGAAGAAGCCTTTCTAAAATGGAGGGGCTTCGTTTTCTTGGTGTAATGCTGGGAATTGAACTAGTGTTTAGTCCAACACTCTACTACTGAGCTATAACCTCATCCGCTTCTAACTCTCCAAAACCAATTCTCACTAAGTTGCTCAGGGAAGCCTTAAACTTGTCATCTTCCTGATTCAGCCTCCCAAGTAGCTGAGACTATAGGCTTGCACCACCAGGCCCCACTAACATGGAGGTCTTGAACTAGGAAGATGGCTCAATAAAGTCCTTGCTGTGTAAATGTTAGCATCAGCAGTTCAGCTCTCCAGAACCCCTATAATCCCAGCCCTAAGGAGGCAGACATGGGATCCCTGGGGCAAGATGGCTAGCTAAACCAGGTATAATTGGCAAGCTCTGGGTTCAGTAGGAGATGCTCAGTAAATTAGAGAGCTATCAATGAAGACACATGCATATGTACACATCTGCACATGTGCCCACAGGCAAAATGTATGTATCTGCCATGTCCAGCATAGCTGTGATTCAGGAACCCTGGCTGGGGGCAGTGATGGAATGAAGAAAAGACAGTCTCCCTTACAGTGAAGTGAGATGGGGGGTGGGTGTTCTTTTTTTTCTCTCTTTTTTTTTCCTTTATTTTTTATTTCTTCAAGTTACATCTTAATCACAGTCACCTCCCTATTCCCCCTCCAGTCCCACCCTCCCACCCTACAACCCCCATCCTCTTCCTTTTTTTTTTCTTTTAAGTTTAAGGTATATCTTATTTCCCCCTAGAGTTTACACTTTCAGTCCAACAAATGGCTGTTTCTCTTATAATAATAAATACAATAGAGTACAACAGAGGTAATTAGGCCACAGTTATGAGGGTTATATGGCTTAGCGTACATTTCCAATACCAGTCCATATGTATTTGGTACCTGACTTTAACATTCTACTATCTAAACATCTCCATGAGTTTAAAGTTCTATATCTGACTCAACATTCATACTAATTGCAACACAATTTTAAAAGTATCTTCTTAGATCTATAACACTCTCTTGACTCCTAAACAACTCAAAATTTAATTATGAGACTCTAGCTATCCGTTCTTCAACCACCTCAGAGACCTGAGAGGGATAAATATATCTGATTTTATAGGAAGTACAGGGCCTGCAGCTTCCCAAACTAAGAAATGACAAACCCGTGGCTGCCTAGACAGTTCCCATTTTCTCTCCATACATTACAGCATCGATCTTCAGTCATTTGGCCCCATTTCTTGATTGATTGTAGAGCAGGGGTTATGAAAGACTTACCTACTCTGTCTTGGCAGAGCTAGGCTGTCGACTTACCTGCTTCCAGGTTTTGTCCTTTATGGACAGCATTCTGTCTACAGTTGGGGCAAGGGGCTTTTCCTACCAAGAGATAGGCTTGTGACTAATTCAATCATCTCCCACTGGAGATTCTTCGATGCTCATCTTCTACTTGGAGGAGAATAGGGGGTGCTGTCAGGAGTTGATATGTCTTGATATAAAAAAATCTAAAGTTACGAAAACATCTTTGAATGCCATATTCTGCAGATCTCTTGAGGTTTTTGAAGAGGCCCTATATATCTCTTATATTAGGGTAAGCAGATGTTGCTTGTCTCTTAGCAGCTTTATTTCTGATTAGCTTAGAAAGTAACTATAATAGGCTGTCATAGTACCTAAGTGAATGAATGACCGGCTTGCATAACCATTAGTTTGCATTTCTTAATTATCCTAAACAATTTATGAAAATTAGTAGTAAAAGGTCGAAACATCCCAATTCATTTTTTTTTCTTTACCTCCTAACCCTTCCATCCCATTTCTCTGGAGTGCGGTGTCCTTATATAACAGTCCCTCATCTCAGTTGAGAGGTCTATGAGGGACAAGAGCCTCCTCATTCATTGGGGATCTACGAAGCAGTACCATCAGTGAAAAGTGTCTCGTTGCCCGGGAGAGAGAACTACTAAACAAACAAACCAATAAGCAGACAATGGATAAAAAAGACTAAAAAACAGAAAAATATCACTAACATATAAAAAATAAATTATAAATAAAAATTAAAAATAAGAAGTCTATGTCCAAGTTGCCTTTGGTGTGTTAGTTGTAGTATCGATATCTTCTTTTATATAGCTAAAATCCTACTATAAGTGAATAGATGCCATATTTGTCCTTCCTACTCTGGGTTAGTTCACTCAGGATGAGCTTTTCTAGTTTCATCCATTTGGCTGCAAATTGCATAATTTCATTGTTACTGATAGCTGAATAATATTCCATTGTGTAGATGTACCACAGTTTTTTAACCCATTCTTCGGTTGAGGGACATCTGGATGTTTCCAGTTTCTAGCTATTACAAACAAGGCTGCTATAAACATAGATGCGGAAACTTCCTATGATTCCTTGAAGAGGCATTTGGGAGTATACCCAGAAGTGGTATGGCTGGGTCCTGAGGCAGAGCTATTCCAAGTTTTCTAAGATATCACCAGACTGACCTCCATAGTGGTTGCACAAGCCTGCATTCCCACCAGCAATGGAGTAGTGTACCCCTCTCTCCACACCCTTGCCAGCATGTGATGTCATTTGAGTTTTTGATCTTAGCCATGCTGACAGGTGTGAGATGGAATCTCAGAGTCGTCTTGAGTTGCATTTCTCTGATGATTAAGGATGTTGAGCATTTCTTCAAGTGTCTCTCAGCCATTAGGGATTCCTCCTTTGAGAATTCTCTATTTAGCTCCGTCCCCCATTTTTTGATTGGATTATTTGGTTTCTTGGCATTTAATTTCTTGAGTTCTTTGTAGATTTTGGATATTAGCCCTCTGTCAGATGTGGGGTTGGTGAAGAATTTCTCACAGTCTGTAGGCTGCCGTTTTGTCCGAATGACAGTGTATTTTGCCTTACAGAAGCTTTTCAGTTTCATGAGGTCCCATTTATTATTGTTGATCTCAAGTCCTGAGCTGTTGGAGTTCTGATCAGTAAGTTTTCGCCTGTGCCAATGAGTTTGAGGGTTTCTTCCACTTTTTCTTCTAGTAGATTTAGTGTGACTGGCCTTATGTTAAGGTCTTTGATCCACTTGGACTTAAGTTTGTACAAGGTGATAAGTAAGTGTCTAATTTCATTCTTTTACAAGTGGACATCCAGTTGGACCAGCACTATTTGTTGAAGATGCTGTCCTTCCATTGTGCCGTTTTGGCTTCTTCGTCAAAAATTAGGTTGCCATAAATGTGTGGGTCTATTTCTGGATCTTCAATTCGATTCCACTGATCTACTGGTCTGTTTTTATACCAATACCATGATGTTTTTACAACTATTGCTCTGTAGTACAGCTTGAAATCTGGGTTGGTAATACTTCCAGATGTTTTTTTATTGTACAGGATTGATTTAGCTATTCTGGGCTTTTTGTTGTTCCATATGAAATTCAGAAAAGCTCTTTTCAAGTCTATAAAAAATTGTGTTGGCGTATTGATAGGAATTGCATTGAATCTATAAATAGCTTTTGGTAGGATGGCCATTTTTATTATATTGATCCTACCTATCCATGATCATGGGAGATCTTTCCATCTTCTAAAGCCTCTTCCATTTCTTTCTTCAAGGGCTTGAAGTTCTTGTTGCACAGGTCCTTTACTTGCTTGGTTAGAGTTACCCCCAGGTATTTTATGTAGTTTGTGGCTATTGTGAAGGGGGTTGTTTCCCTTATTTCTTTCTCAGCCCATTTGTTTGTTGTATAAAGAAGGGCTTCTGATTTTTTTGAATTAATTTTGTATCCAGCCACTTTGCGGAAGGTGTTTATCAGCTGTAAGAGTTCTCTGGTGGAATTTATGGGGTCGCTTATGTATACTATCATATCATCTGCAAATAGGGAAAATAGGGATAATTTGACTTCTTCATTTCCAATGTTTATCCCCTTGATGTCCTTTAGTTGTCTTATTGCTCTAGCAAGAACTTCAAGTACTATATAGAATAGATATAGTGAAAGTGGACATCCTTGCCTTGTCCCTGAGTTTAGAGGAAATGCTTCAAGTTTCTCTCCATTTATTTTGATGTTGGCCACTGGCCTGCTGTATATTGCCTTTATTATTTCTAAGTAAGGTCCTTGTATGCCCGCTCTCTCCAGAACTTTTAGCATGAAGTGGTGTTGGATTTTGTCAAATGCTTTTTCTGCATCTAGCGAGATTATCATGTGTTTTTTTTTCTTTCATCTTATTTATATGGTGACTGACGTTGATAGACTTTCATATGTTGAACTATCCCTGCATTCCTGGGATGAAGCCTACTTGATGATGGTGTATGATACTTTTGATGTATCCGTGAATTCAGTTTGCTAGTATTTTATTAAGTATTTTTGCATCTATTCATGAGGGAGATTGGTCTGAAGTTCTCTTTCTTTGTTGGGTCTTTGTGTGGTTTAGGAATCAGAGTGATTGTGGCCTCGTAGAATGAGTTTGTCAATGTTCTTTCAGATTCTATTTGGTGAAAGAGTTTGAAAAGTATTGGTATTAGCTCCTCTTTGAAGGTCCGGTAGAATTCCATGCTACAACCATCTGGCCCTGGGCTTTTTTTGGTTAGGAGATTTTTAATGACTGTTTCTATTTCCTTAGGGGATATAGGGCTGTTTAATCTGTTTATCTGATCTTGATTTAGCTTCAGTAGGTGGAATCTATCAAAAAAGTTGTCAATTTCACTTAGGTTTTCAAATTTGGTGGAGTATAGATTTTTGAAGTAGGATCCAAATATTCTCTGGATTTCCTCAATGTCTGCTGTTATTTCTCCCTTTCATTTCTGATTTTGTTGATTTGTGTTTTCTCCCTCTGTCTTTTAGTTATTTTGGCTAAGGTTCTGTCTATTTTGTTGATTTTCTCGAAGAACCAACTCTTGGTTTCATTGATTCTTTGTATAGTTCTTTTTTTTCTAAGTTGTTGATTTCAGCCCTAAGTTTGATGATCTCCTGCCTTCTGTTCCTCTTGGGAGTGTTTGTTTTTGTTTTTTTTTTTTTTCTTCCAATTCACCCAGTTTAGTTGTTAATTCGCTAATATGAGCTGTCACAATATTCTTTTTGAAGTCACTTAGTGCTGTGAACTTTCCTCGTAGCACAGCTTTCATTGTGTCCCATAGGTTTGGGTATGTTGTGTTCTTCATTTTCGTTGGATTTTAAGAAGTCTTTGATTTCCTTCTTTATTTCTTCCCTGACCCTGTGGTCTTCTAGTAAAGAGTTGTTCAATTTCCATGTGAGTGTAGACTTTCTGTTGATTCTTTTGCTATTGAAGTCCAGCTTTATTCCATGGTGGTCTGATAAGATACAAGGGGTTTTTTCAATTTTCTTCTATCTGTTGAGGCTGTCTTTGTGTCCAACTATATGGTCGATTTTGGAGAAGTTTCCGTGAGGTGCTGAGAAGAAGTTGTATTCTTTTGTGTTTGGGTTAAACTTTCTGTAGATATCTTAACTTAAGTCCATTTGGTTCATGATCTCTGTTATAATCATTATTTCTCTGTTTAGCTTCTGTCTTCATGATCTGTTCATAGTTGTTAGTGCGGTGTTGAAGTCTCCCACTATTAAAGTGTTAGGATTGATGTGTGATTTAAGTTTTAGAAGTCTTTCTTTTATAAATGTAGGTGCCTTTGTATTTGGAGCATAGTTGTTCAATATTGAGATGACCTCTTAGTCGATATTTCCTTTAATGAGTATGTAATGCCCTTCTCTGTATTTTTTTATTAACTTCAATTGGAAGTCTATTTTGTTTGATATTAGAGTGGCTACTCCAGCTTTTTTCCTGGGTCCATTTGCTTGGAAAAACTTTTCCCAGCCCTTTACTCTGAGGTAGTGTTTATCTTCAATAGTGAGGTGTGTTTCTTGTATACAGCAAAAAGATGGGTCTTATTTACGGATCCAGTCTGTAAGTCTGTGTCTTTTTATTGGAGAGGTGAGTCCATTGATGTTGATGGATATTAGTGACCAGGGATTGTTATTTCCCATTATTTTGGTATACCTGGCTGTCTTGTGTTTCTTTTTGTTTAGTTGCTGTGGAGATTTCTATTTCCTCTGTTTTTTTGGGTGCAGTTATCTTCTCTGTGTTGGAGTTTTCCTTCTAGGATCTTCTGTAGGGCTGGGTTTGTGAGGAGATATTGTTTGAATTTGATTTTGTCATGGAATATCTTGTTTTCTCCATCTATGTTGATAGAGAGTTTTGCTGGGTATAGTAGTCTGGCTGGGCACCTGTGTTCTCTCAGGGCTTGTAGGACATCCGTCCAGGCCCTTCTAGCTTTTAAAGTTTCTGAGGAGAAGTCAGGTGTGATTCTGATGGGTCTGCCATTGTATGTGACTTTGCCTTTTTCTCTTAAAGCTTTTAATATCCTTTCTTTGTTCTCTACATTTGGAGTTTCTATTATTATGTGGTGAGAGGAGTTTCTTTTCTGATCTAATCTGTTCGGTGTTCTTTAAGCCTCTTGGATTTTTACTGGCATCTCTTTCTTTAGGTTTGGGAAGTTTTCTTCTATGGTTTTGTTGAAGATATTTCCTGGACCATGGAGTCGGGAGTCTTCTCTTTCCTCTATGCCTATAATTCTTAGGTTCCATCTTTTCATTGAGTCCTTGATTTCTTGGATGTTGTGGGTGAGAGATTTTTTAGCTTTCTCATTTTCTTTGGATGTTGTATTGATTTCTTCCTTTGAATCTTCCATGCCTGATATCCTGTCTTCCATTTCTTGCATCCTATTTTTCATACTCACATCCATAGTTCCTGTTGTCTTCTCTTGATTCTCCATTTCTTCTTTTAACTCTCACTGTGTTTTCTTTATTATTTCCATTTCTGTTTTCATGTCTTGAATGGTATTGTTTGTTTTGTACATTTCCTTCTCCAGTTTGCTTGTTTTTGCCTGGAGATCTTTCATTGCTTTATCCTTTTCCTGTTCAAGCTGGGTCACCTTGGCTTTGAGCTCTTTAATGGTGTTATTTGTTGTTTTGACTTTTAAAATTTTGGCTTCTTTGAATTCCTTCATAGTTTTATGTTCTTCTTGAAGGGACTCTATCACTTTCCATAATGTAGAATAGTCATCGTTTTCATGTGTTTCAGTTGTGGTGAGGTGGTTCAGGCTGGACGGAATAGCGTTGCTTTCTTTTGTTGGAGACTTTTCGCTCTATTTTTTTTTTTTGTTTGGGGCCTCTGGCCATGTGGAAGTTTTTGCTGTTTTCTGGACTTGGGTCCAAAGGGCAAAGGGGGTGCTTTGGTGTAGGATTTGCATTGCCTTATTCCACCCCTATAAGATGAGTCATTCAGCCCCGCCTCCCAGGTGGAGACCTAACTAATCCAGGTGGTGGAGCTGTGTATAAGTAAGCTCTGTTTCCCCGCCCGAAGGGCCGGTACTAGTACAAAAGTCCGATATAAACAGTTTATAATATCTTGCAGTTTGCCAGGGGTTGGTTCCTGTAGCGGGTAAATCTGCAGTTCAGTTCCCATAGCCTTGCTGCTCCTGTGGCTTGGAAACTGGCCACTGACATCACAGACTGCGATCCGCGTTCTGAAGGCACTTTGCAGCGGAGCTCCACCTACTTCCAAGGGTTGCAACCTTTTGCCAGATAATTGCTTCTTCTGTGTGAGACCTGGGAGTGCCCAGCAGGGTTTGGATTATCTCTGCGTGGGTTCTGAATCTGCCGGCTGGGTATTAGGTTGTAACTTACCGGGAGTCTTTCTCCTGTTGGGGGTTGGGTGATCCCGATTCCCGGGACCAGTGGCTTCCTAGTGTGTCCGAGAGTGGGAAAATGCGTCCTGCCCAGGGATCTTCTGTGGTCCCTGTGTAGCTGGGTGAGATTTAGAAGGGGCCGTGCTCTTTGTACAGCATCCTGCAATATTTGCCGCCTTGTGACTGTTGACCCCAAAATCAAAATGCGTCTGCGCAGGCTGCCGCCATCTTGGGTCCCCCCAGACTCTCCTTTAGTTTCCTTCATGATCTCTCTAGCACTTCAAGTTATATGTTGAACAGATATGTGGCTTGTCTTGTCCCCATTTTAGTTGAATTGCTTTAAATTTCTCTGAATTTAATTTGACATTTGCTACAGGCTTGTTGTATATTTCCTTTATTATGTTGAGATATAGACTTGGATTCACTGATCTCTCCAAATGTTTTATCATGAAACATTGTTGAATTTTGTCAAAGGCTTTTTCTGCATCAAATGAGATGATGCTATGATTTTTTTCTTTTAATTTTTTATATGGTGGATTATAATGACAAATTTTCATATGTTGAACCATTCATACATCACTGGGATGAAGCCTACTTGATCATGGTGGATTATGTATTTGGTATGTTCATAAATTTGGTTTGCAAGTATTTTATTGAATAATTTTTCATCAAAGTTCATGGGGGAAATTTGTCTGAAATTCTCTTTCTTTGTGAGTCTTTGTTTGATTTAGTTATCAGTGTGGCTGTGGCTTTACAGAATGAATTTAGCAATGTTCCTTCTGTTTCTGTTTTGTGAAATAGTTTGTAGACTATTAGTATTAGCTCTTGTTTGAACATATGGTAGAATTCTACACTTAAACCATCTGGTCCTGGGTGTTTTATTTTTGTTTGTTTGTTTGTTTTGTGTTCTGTTTTTTGGATGGGAAACTTTTAAGGACTGATTCTATTTCCTTAGAGGATATATCACTGTTTAAATTGTTTACGTGACCTTGATTTAACTTTGGTAAATGAAATCTATCAAGAAAATCTTACTTTTCATTTAGGTTTGCCAATTTTGTGGAAGACAGACTTTTGAAGTAAGACAGAAAGATTCTTTAGATTTCCTCAGTATTTATTTTTATACTCATTTTTATTTCTGATTTTTTAATTTGGATACTGTCTTTCTGCTTTTTAGTTAGATTGGCTACGGGTTTGTCTATGTTGTTGATTTTCTCGAAGAACCAACTCTTATTTTTTATGCTTTCTACTGTTTTCATTGTTTCTCATTATTGATTTCCACTCAGACATTTAGTAGATAGTTATTTCCTGCCATCTCCTCCTCTTCTATGTGTTTGTTTCTTTTTGTTTGAGAACTATTGGGTGTGCTTTTAAATTGCTAGTATGAGAACTCTTCAATTTCTTTATAAATTTTCTTAGTTCTATGAACATTCCTCTTAGTGTTGCTTTCATTTTGTCCCATAAGTTTGAGTATGTTGTGTCTTTATTTTCATTAAATTCTAGGAAGTCTTTAATTTCTTTATTTCTCCCTTGACTCAGTGGTCATTGAGTAGACAGTTGTTCAGTTTCCATGAGTTTGTAGGTTTTCTGTAGCGTCTATTGTTGTTGAAGTATAGCATTAATCCATGATGGTATGATAAGATAAAAGATGTTACTTCAAATTTCTTGTATCTGATAAAATACAAAGGATCATTTCATTTTTTTGTATCACTTGAGGCTTGATTTTTGACTTACTATATGGTCAACTTTGAAGAATGTTCCATGAGGTGCTGAGAAGAAGGTATATTCTTTTGAGTTTGGGTGAAATGTTCTATAGATAGCTGTTAGGTCCATCTGATGCATGACCTCTGGTTTGTCTCATTATTTCTCTCTTTGGCTTCTGTCTCAATGACCTGTCCATTTGCATGAGTAGGTTGTTGAAGTCTCCCACTATTACTGTGTGGGGATTGATGTGTGGTTTAAGCTTTAGTAGTTTCTCTTTTACAAATATGTTTTCCCTTGTATTTGGAGCATAGGTATTCAGTATTGAGATGCCTTCTTGTTGAATTTTACTTTGACAAGTATGTAGTGTCCTTTCCTAACTTTTATTAATTTTGGTTGAAAAACCTTTTCCCAATCCTTTACTCTGAGGTAGATTCTATCTTTGCTGGTGAGGTGCATTTCTTGAATGCAGCAAAATGATGGATCTTGTTTACACATCCATTCTGTAAGTCTTTTTCTTTTTATTGGCGAGTTGAGTCCATTTATGTTGAGAGATATTAATGACTCTAGTTTGCTATTTCCTGCTATTTTGATGTAAGTAGTGGTAGTGCTTTGGGTATTTCTTTTGGTTTAGCTGCATTAGAGTTATTTGTTTTATGTGTTTTCTTGGCTGTAATTTTGTAATTTTCCTTGGAATTTTGGAATTTTCCCTCTAGGATCTTGTGTAGAGTGGATTTGTGAGTAGATATGTTTGAATTTGGTTTTGTTGTGGAATATCTTGCTTTTGCCATCTATGGTAATTTAAAGTTTGCTGGGTACAGTAGTACAAGCTGTCACATGTGATCTCTTAGGGCTTTTAAGACATTTGATCATGCCCTTCTGGCTTTTAAAGTTTCTGAGGAAAAGTCAGGTATAATTCTGATGGGTCTGCTCTTATATCTTACTTGGCCTTTTTCTTTTACAGCTTTTAATTCTTTCTTTTTTCTTTAGATTGTAAGTTTCAACTACTATGTGGTGGGAGTTATTTCTTTTCTGATTCAATCTATTTGGAGTTCTATATGCCTCTTGGGTTTTTACCGGCATCTCTTTCTTTAGATTTGGAAATTTTTCTTTTATGATTTTGTTGAAAATGTTTCCTGGTCCTTGGATTCTGGAGTCTTCTCTTTGATCTATGCCTATACTTCTGAGGTTCTGTCTTTTCAGTTGAGGCTTTCTTTGTGTCTGAGTACATGGTCATTTTTGGAAAATGTTCTGTGAGGTGCTAAGAAGAAGGTGTGTTCCTTTGTCTTTGGTTGAAATGTTCTGTAGATATATATTAGGTCCATTTGATTAATTATGTTTGTTAGTTTCATTATTTCTCTGTTTAGTTTCTCTCCATGGTCTGTACATTGCAGAGAGTGGAGAATTGAAGTCTCCCATTACTAATATGTAATGTTAGATGTGGGATTTGAGTAGTATTAATGTTTCTTTTGTGAAAGAGGGTTCCTTTGCATTTGTGCCAAAGAGATTCAGAAATAAGACATCATCTTGGTGGCTTTTTCCTTTGATGAATATGAAGTCTCCTTCCCAACTTGAATGAATTTGGTTAGAAGTCTATTTTATTAGATACTAGAATAGCTATTCCAGTTTTCTTCTTTGGTAGGTTTACTAGAAAACCCTTTTCTAGCCCTTTACTCTGAGATAAAGTCTATCTTAGTTACTGAGGTGTGTTTCTTATATGCAGCAGAATGATAGAGCCTATTTTCACATCCATTATGTTAGCGTATGTCTTCTTATTGGAGAATTGATTTCATTGATGCTGAGAGATATTAATTACCAATGATTGTTGCTTCCTGTTATTTTGATATTGGTTTTAGTAGAGCATATGAGAGTGTTTTTTTTTGTGTTTCCCTTCTTTTGGTTTTGCTAATGTGGGGTTATTTGTTTTCTATGTTTTCCTGTGTGTAGTTACCCTCCTCAGGTTGGAGTTTTACTTCTAGTATCCTCAGAAGGGTTGGATTTCTATATACATATTGTTTAAATTTGGTTCTATTGTAGAATATCTTGTTTTATCCAACTATGGTGATTTAAAGTTTTACTGAATATAGTAGTCTGTGCTGAACATCTGTGGTCTCTTAGCATCTTTAAGATATCTGCCTCTGCCCTCTGTCTTTAGAATCTCTTTTGAGAAGTTCAGTGTAATTCTGATAGGTCTGCCTTTATAAGTTACCTGGCCTTTTCACCTTGCAGGTTTTAATATTCTTTCTTTGTTCTGTACATTTAGTGGTTTATTATGTTGTGGGAGGATTTTCTCTTTTGGTTCAGTCTATTTAGTATTTTGTAAGCTTCTTGTATGTATACAGACATCTCCTTCTGTAGGGTGGAGACATTCTCTTCTATAATTATGTTGAAAATATTTTCTGGCCCTTGGAACTGGGAGTCTTCTCCTTCTATTCCTATTTTTCTTAGGTTAGGTCTCTTCATAGGGTCCCAGATTTTTGGGAAGTTTTGTGTCAGTAATTTTTGAGATATAACATTTTCTTTGACTGATGTATAGATTTCTTCAGTCATATCTTCTACACCTGAGATTCTCTCTTCCATCTTTTGTATTCTGTTGGTGATGCGTGAGTCTGTAGTTACTGTGTTCTTCCCTAGGTTTTCCCTCACCAGGGTTCCCTCACTTTGTTTTTTTCTTTATTGCTTTTCTTTCTCTTTTCAGATCTTGAACAGTATTATTTATTACCCTTGATTTTTTATTTATATTTTCTGTAATTTTATAAGGGATTTTTTCCCATATCCTTTTCACCAGCTTCTATCATCGTTATGAGGTTGTATTTAACATTGTCGTCTTTTTTTACCTTTGACTGTGTCAGGGTGTCCAGGGCTTGATGTAGTAGCATAGCTGGGCTCTGGTGATGTCATATTTCCCTGGCTATTCTTTATTTTGTTCTTATACTGATCTTTAGCGATCTGATTCTTTTTAGTATTTATTGGATGTTCCTGATACTGAGAGGACTCCATCTAACAGAACCCAAGCACCCAATACAGACCATTACAAAGAAACTACAACCAATTAAAATGCAGAGTGGCAGAGCACATTCACAACAGATGGATCCATAAAACAATCTCACACAAAAAGGTCTGGAAATATTTTGGAAAAGGGAACAGAACATTTGTAAGACCCAACAGACCTTGAAGTTTGCTCTGAGACTGCATATCAGTAGAAACTACACCTGTAAATTCTCAGCAACAAGACAGTCCAAACATGGCATGAACAAACGACCACCAATAGCCTGTTGGGTGTAGCTCCAGAGGATTTGACAAGGAGCTGGTGAGAGAAGAGCATGTTCAAAACCCCAGTAATCTCAAAATTGGTGCCTTATACCCCACCCTGAAAATGGAAGGTATGGGACAAGCTCTTACCCCATGTCCGACAGCCTCAGGATCACCCACAGCCCCAAGTAGTTACCTTCTTTGTGGCATATAGAAACAATCCCACAGGAGGTCACAGATGAATTCAGTCACATAACCAGTGTCTGTTTCTTTCCCCATTGTCAGCATCTCAACCTCAATCAATAGAATGGATTCACCCTCAAAAATTCCTCCCCAGTTTCCAAAGTTCAAAAAGCTCTCACTCATCTCATAGTCAGAAGATTTTTTTTGAAGATTTAGAGGATGATGAGGAGACATGGGAGTGTTAGGACCCCCATGACATAAGCTTCAATAAAGAATCACCATTCACCACATAGCTTCTTCAGAGCTGTCATGATTCTGCCTGAAGAAACTTGAGCTGTTGGAGAAAGCTTTGTCCAACTGAAGCTCCACTTCCCTGAACCCAGGAGGGAATAAACTGATCCTCAGCTGCATTCCCAACTTCCTTTCTGTGACCCACCACAGAAATGCCACAGCACTGTACATTTTCTCTCTCTCTCTCTATCCAGGACCTGTACCCACAGGGACATTAGAGAGAAATGCAGTCCATTTCTGATCAACAACTAGTGACTCCAACCCAACCCACACCCACTATGTTATAATATTCATCCCAAAATGAACTAGAAAAAAAATTTCTGGAGGACTCAACACCACCCCAAGAACTATAGTCAGCTATGTAATGCTGTTTGCAGAGTGAGAAGTATTTCCCAGGGAAGAGAACACCAATTGGTTATGCAACTCTCAATTGGATAACCTCAATTTTCAGCCCTGAAAACAAAATTCAATTAACATTGTAAGGACTGACCAGTTATAATTAGGAATATGTATGTATAATTAACCCAAACAAGTGTATGCATGTAATAACAATTATTGAGAAAAATGTCCATGTATTCGAAGCAAAGTGTGAACACATACATAGGAGGATTATAAATGAGAAAAGGGAAGGAATTAATGCTGAAAATAGGTTATAATTTCTAAAGAAAAAGAAGAGAAAAACATAAGAGTAAAAACCTTCTTTTGAATGTTGGACAAGGGAGTATAGAAGATTCCTCAAAATAGTGTTGACTATTGCTTTAGTTTTAGCTTCCCTCCTAGAGGTAAGTCCCTACTGCTGAAAATGCCTTATACTTCACTATAGAACCCAGGTGGTTTGAGAGAGATCTGACTTGAAAGCCTCCTCCTTAAGACCTGCTTTCATAGTTCCAGAAGATGTTATGAAAACTACCAAAACAGAAAAGCAATCTATAGTTCTTCTAAGTTGTTAAGATTATTAATCACAACCATGTCCAGCAAATAAGATGTGCAGGATATTACTAAAGGTGCAATAATGGTACTCATATATTGGTGGTATCAAACAGCTGTCTAATTGGACTGTAATCTTCTCAACAGGAGGAAATTTCTGCCTATTAGTATAAATATAGTAAACTACATATGGCTAATAAAGTCATTGGTTATAGACTAGATACATACATTTTTCTAGGCCAATATATTTCCTAACTGAATTCTAAGTACATATTTTTTATTAATTTATTTTTTTATTTCTTCAAGTTACATCTCAATCACAATCCCCTCCCTACTCCCCCCTCCAGTCCCACCCTTCCCCCCTCCTCCCCCTCAACCCCCCATCCTCTTCCTTTTTTTTTTTTTTTTGTAGTTTAAGGTATTTCTTCTTTCCCCCAACAGCTCTCCCTTTCAGTCCAAAAAATGGTTCTTTTTCTTATAACTATAAATACAATACAAAACAACAGAAATAAATAGGCCACAATTATAAGAGTTATATGGCTTAGCATACATTCCCAATGTCCAGTCCATATGTATTTAGCACCTGCCTTTAAAATTCTACTATCTAAACATCTCCATGAGTTTAAAGTTCTATATCTAACTCAGCTTTCATACTAACTTGCCTCATAATTCTAAAAATATCTTCTTAGATCCAGAACACCCTCTTGATTCCTAAACAACTCAAAATTTAACCATGAGACTCTAGCTATCTATTCTTCAACCACCTCAGAGACCTGAGAGGGATAAATATATCTGATTATATAGGAAGTGCAGAGCCTGCAGCTTCCAAAACTAAGAAAGGACATACCAATGACTGCCTGGACAGTTCCCATTTTCTCTCCATACATTCCAGCATCAATCTTCAGCCTTTGGGTCCTGTTTCTCTGACAGACATTTGTTGTAGAGCAGGGATTATGAAGGACTTACCTACCCTGTCTTGGCAGAGTTAGGCTGTCGACTTCCCTGCTACCAAGTTTTGTCCTTTTTGGACAGCAGTCTGTCTGCAGTTGGTGCAAGGGGTTTTTTCATGCCAAGAGAAAGGCTTGCCACTAATTCAACCATCTTACAGTGGAGGTTCTTCGATGCTAATCTTCTACCCCAGGAAAAAAAAAAAAAAGAGGGCAATTGTCCTAGGGTTGGGATTGGGGCAGGGCTCTGTTCTTATCGTTCCAGGAGAATCGAAGCGTCCATTAGGGGAGCCCGGGGACGGCTGGACAGCGGAATCCTCAGCAGAGAGCAGAATCAGGCACCAAGGAGGACGAGTGACCCAGTTGATTCTGCCTGGCAGACTTCCTCAATAGCTGTCTCCATCGGGGGCCTGCAACCACCACAGCAATCCAATGTCACTGGGACCGCTCAGCTCTACACAATGCCCCGACAGGAACCTCAGTGAAACCTGCAAGATCAGCTTCTGCCTACAAACCCCTTAGGTCATCTAAACAGCTGAGAACAGAAGGACTGAACATAAAAGGAGTGTACTAACATTTTTAATCATTTTTCCCATTTGGGTTGGGGCCCCAAACAGGTCTACTACGACCCAAATCAGCAGGAAGTCACTTTAAGAGAGTGACGTCCCATGCCCAGAGGGTGGGGAGGGTGTTTCTCCGCCCTTCTTTTTGGTTATTTGAAGGATAACTGAAAACTCTGTTATGTAGGGGAAGAGACTACAAGCTGATAAATGGTCCTGTCTTAATGGGTTTTGGAGGTTAGCCCCAGGGAATTCCTACTTTTCCTTTTCTGTATCCTTCTTCCTGTCCTATGTAGGAGTGCATGGGCTTGAGAAAAATGAGATATAGACATAGCACAGGAAGGTCCAAGAAGAAGGGGAAGATTATTGAATATGCCCTTATACCTTTGTATATTGATACAAAATTAGTAGTTTATTTGGCTAAAGTGGTATTGACCATTGTTTATTGTGCAAAAATAAGATTGTATTGGATTACATCGGTATTGATCTTTGTATATTGATACAAAATTAAGATTATAGTTGGCCACAATGGTATTGACCCTTGCATATGGACGTAATATTAAGATTATATTGGGCTACATAGGCATTGATCTTGGTATATTGATACATAATTAAGAGTATATTTAACCACAATTGAATAGATCTTTGTATATTGATACAAATTTAAAGGTAATGCTTCCCAATGGTATCATACCTAGAGATACTTAAAAATAAAATGTGAAGCTCTGACCTCTTGATACCAAGCGTCTAAAACGGTCTAGGATAGTTAAAACAAACTCCTAGTCATGCAAACATGTCACTTTGTTAGCTACTATGACAGTCTAACATAGATATTCTCTAAACTACCCAGTAATCAAGTTGCTAAGAGACAAGCAACATTTGCTTATCTAAATACAAGAGATGGATAGGGCATCTTCAAAAACCCCTAGAGATCTGCAGAATATGGCATTCAAAGATGTTATCTTAAATCAAGATTTTTTTTTTGATATCGAGACATATCAGCGCCTGACAGCACCCCCTATTCTACTCCAGATTTTTTTTTTTAATCCATTCTTCGGTTGAGGGACATATGGGTTGTTTCCAGTTTCTAGCTATTACAAATAAAGCTGCTATGAACATAGTTGAGGAGATTTACTTGGGTGTGGTGAGGAATTTTCTGGATATATGATCAGGAATGATATGGGTGAGTCTTGAGGTAGAGCTATTCTAAGTTTTCTAAGATATTGCCCGACTGATTTCTATAGTGGTTGTATAAGTTTGCACTCCCACCAGTAATGGAGGAGTGTTTCTCTTTTTCTATAACCTCTCCAACATGCTGTCATTTGAATTTTTTATCTTAGTAATTCTGACAGGTGTGAGATGGAATTTCAGAGTTGTCTTGAATTTCATTTCTCTTATGATTAAGGATGTTGAGCATGTTTTCAAATGGGCTTTGACCATTAGAGATTCCTTTTTTTGTGAATTCTTGGTTTATCTCTGTTCCCTGTTTTTTGATTGGATTATTTGTTTTCTTGGTGTTTAATTTCTTGAGTTCTTTATAATTTTGGATATTACCTTTCTGTATGATGTGGGGTTGGTAAAGATCATTTCCCAATCTGTAGGTTGCTGTTTTGTTCTAATGACTGTCTTTTGCCTTACAGAAGCTTTTTAGCTTCATAAGGTCAAATTTATTGATTGTTGTTCTTAGAGCCTGAGCTATTGGTGTTCTGTTCAGGAACTTGTCACCTGTTCCAATGAGTTCGAGGCTTTTCTCCACTTTCTCTTCTATTAGATTTAGTTTGTCTGGTTTTGTGTTAAGGTCTTTGATCCACTAGGACTTAAGTTTAGTGCAAGCTGATAAATATGGCCCTACTTGCTTTCTTTACATATTGACATTCAGTTAGACCAGCACCGTTTGTTGAAGATGCTTTTTTTTTTTTTTCCATTGTATGGTTTTGGCTTCTTTGTCAAAAATTAAGTGACCATAGGTGTGTGGGTTGATTTCTGGGTTTTCAATTCTATTTCATTGATCAACTGGTGTATTTCTATGCCAGTACCATGCTGTTTTATTACTATTGCTCTGTAGTATAGCTTGAAATCTGGGATGGTGATACCTCCAGATGTTTTTTTTTTTTTTTTTTATTGCACAGGATTGATTTAGGTATTCTTGTTTTTTGTTATTCTATATGAAGTCGAGAATTGTGTTTTCAAGGTCTGTAAATAATTATGTTGGTAATTTTTAGGAATTGCATTAAATTTGTATATTGATTTTGGTAGGATGGCCATTTTCATTATGCTGACCCCACCTATCCATGAGCATGGGAGATATTTCCATCTTTTGATGTCCTCTTCCATTTCTTCAAGGACATGAAGTTCTTGTCATATAGGTCTTTCACTTGCTTGGTTAGAGTTACTCCCAGGTATTTTATATTGTTAGTAGCTATTGTGAAAGGTGTTGTTTCCCTAATTTGTTTCTTGACCCACTTATTTTTTCTATAAAATAGGGCTACTAATTTTTTAAAATTGATTTTGTATACAGTCATCTTGCTGAAAGTTTTTATCTGTTGTAGTAGTTCTCTGGTGGAATTTTTGGTGTCACATATATTATCATATCTGTGAATAGGGAGACCTTGACTACTTCCTTTCCAATTTGTATACCATTGATCCCCTTTAGTTGTCTCATTGCTCTAGCTAAAATATCAAGTACTATGTTGAAGAAATATGGGGAAATTTGGCAGCCTTGACTTGTCCCTGATTTCAGAGGAAATGCTTTGTTTCTCTCAATTTAAGTTGATGCTGCCTAATATCTTGCTGTTTATTGCCTTTATTATTTCTAGATATGGTCCTTCTATGACATCTCTCACCAGCACTTTTAGCATTAAGGGGAGAGTTGGATTTTTCAAATGCTTTTTCAGCATCTAGTGAGATGATCATGTGGATTTTTCCTTTCAATTTGTTCATATAGTGGATTACATTGATATTGATTAATTTTCATATGTTGAACTACCCCTGCATTCCTGGGATGAATCCTACTTGATCATGGTGTATGATACCTTTGATGTGTTGTTGGATTTGGTTTGTGAGTATTTTATTGAGTATATTTTCATCTATGTTCATGAGGGAAATTGGTCTGAAGTTCTCTTTTTTATTCGGTCTTTGTGTGGTTTAGGAATCAGGATGACTGTGGCCTCATAGAATGAGTTTGGTAGTGTTCCTTCCATTTCTATTTTGTGGAAGAGTTTGAAGAGTATTGGTATTAGCACTTCTTTGAAGGCCTGCTAGAATTCTCTCCTGAAACCACCTGCTCCTGTACTTTTTTTGGTTGGGAGATTTTTAATGACTCTTTCTATTTCCTTTGGGGTTACAGGACTGTTTAATTTGTTAACCTGATCTTGATTTAACTTTGGTAGGTGGAATCTATCAAGAAGATTGTCCATTTTGCTTAGGTTTTCAAATTTTGTGGAATCTGTGTTTTTGAAGTAAGATGTAAAGATTCTTTGGATTTCCTTGATGTCTGCTGTTATTTCTCCCATTTCATTTCTGATTTTTTTTTTTTTTGATTTGGATATTTTCCCTCTGCCTTTTAGCTAGTTTGGCTAAGGATTTGTCTATTTTGTTGATTTTCTCAAAGAAACATTGGTTTCCTCCATTATTTTATTGTTCCGTTTGTTTCTATGTTGTTTATTTCATCCCTGAGTTTGATGATTTCCTGCCATTTACTCCTCTTGGGAGTGTTTGTTTTTTTTTTTTTTTTTTTAACTAGAACTTCCAGTTCTGCTGTTAAGGTGTTAATATGAGCTTTCACCATTTTCATTTTCAAGGCATTTAGAGCTATGAACTTTCCTCATTGCACTACTTTCATTGTATCCCATGGATTTGGTTATATTGTGCCTTCATTTTTGTTGGATTTTAGCAAGTCTTTGGTTTCCTTCTTTATTTCTTCCCTGACCCATTGGTCATTGAAAGGAGAGTTTTTCAGTTTCCAAGAATGTGTAGACATTTGTTATTTCTGTTGTTGTTGTAGTCCAGCTTTAATCCATGGTGGTCTGATAATATACAAGGGGTTATTTCAATTTTCTTGTATCTGTTGAGGCATGCTTTGCAACTGACTATATGGTCAGTTTTGGAGAAGGTTCCTTGAGGTGCTGAAAAAAAAGGTATATTCTTTTGGGTTTAGATGAAATATTTTGTATATATCTATTAGGTCCATTTGGTTCATGACCTCTGTTAGTCTCATTATTTCTCTGGATTCTTTCTTTATGACCTGTCCATTTGTATGAGTGAGGTGTTGAAGTCTCCCACTGTTTATGTGTGGGGATCAATGTGTGGTTTAAGCTTTAGAAAAGTTTCTCTTACAAACGTGAGTGTCCTTGTATTTGGGGTATAAATATTTGGTATTGAGATGTCATCTTGATGAATTTTACCTTTCACAAGTATGTAATGTCCTTCCATATCTATTTTGATTAATTACAATTGAAAGTCTATTTTATTTGATATTAGGATGACTACTGCAGCTTGTTTTCTGGGACCATTCATTTGGAGAACCTTTTCCCAGCCCTTTACTCTGAGGTAGAGTCTATTTTTGATACCGAAGTGCATTTCTTATATGCAGCAAAATGATGAGTCTTGTTTATTGGTCCATTCTGTAAGCCTGTGTCTTTTTATTGGGGAATTGACTCCATTGATGTTGAGGGAAATTAGACCATAAGTTGTTATTTCCTGTTATTTTGATGTAGGTTGTGGTTGTGTATTTGTGTGTTTCTTTTAATTTATACTGCAGTGGAGTGTTTTTGTTTTCTGTGTTTTCTTAGGTGTAATTATCTTCTCTGGGTTGGAATTTTCCTTCTAGGATCTTCTGTAGAGCTGGATTTGTCATTGTTTAAATAATAAATAAAATAAATAAATAAAAATTAAAAAGTTAGATATTGCTTAAATTTAGTTTTGACATATAATATCTTGTTTTCTTTGGGTGTGGTGATAGAAAGTTTTGCTGGGTAGAGTAGTCTGGGCTGGAATCTGTGGCCTCTTAGGGCTTGTAGGACCTCTGACCTGTCCCTTCTGGCTTTTAACATTTCTGAGGAGAAGTCAGGTGTAATTCTGATGGGTCATTCATTATACATTATACATTACTTGACCTTTTTCTATTACACCTTTTAATATTCTTTCTTTGTTCTGTACATTTGGAGTTTTAATTGTTATGTGGCAAGAGGAATTTCTTTTCTGATATACTCTATTTGGTGTTCTGTATGCCTCTAAAAATTTTACCAGCATCTCTTTCGTTAGGTTTAGAAATTTTTCTTTTAAGATTTTTTGAAAATGTTTCCTGAACCTTGGAATTGGATGTTGTATCTTTCAACTATACCTATACTTCTTACGTTTTGTCTTTTCATTGAGTCCTTGATTTCTTGGATGCAGTTTTTAAAATTTTTTAAATTTAATTTTTTTTTCATTTTCTTTGTATATTGTAGTGAGTTTTTCAGTTGAGTCTTCATGCCTGAGACTCTGTCTTCCATCTCTTGTATCCTATCTGTGAGACTTATGTCTGTAGTTCCTGTTCTCTTTCCTTGGTTTTCCACCTCCAGAATTGTCTTTGTTTATGTTTTCTTTATTGATCCCATTTCCAATTTCAGGTCTTGAACTGTTTTATACATGTCCGGTTCTAATTTGGTTGACTGCCTACAAATCTTTCATAGTCTTTTCTCTTTCCCATGCTTGTTTGAATGAGTTAGCTTTGAGGTCTTTAAAGGAATTCTCTATTGCTTTCATTTGTATAATTCTGATTTCTTTAAATTCCTTAATGGGTTTATTTTCTTCTTTTAAGACCTTTGTCGTTTTCCTAAGTATAGGTTTGTCATCATTTTCTTGTGTTTCAGCTGTGTGGGATGGTCGGGGCTTGCTGTATTAGCATTGCTGAATTTTGTTGGAGTCATTTTTCTCTGACTCTTGTCAGTTTTGCTCTTTCACCAACCGTTATCCATCTGGTTGTCCTTAGCTGATTGGTCCTAGTGTCTTCTGGACCTAGTGCCAATGAGGGAGCTTTGGAGTAGAGGCATATAATCTTGGTGTTTTTAGCTCTCCACAAACAGTGAGGGGCCTTGTATTGGGGGCTCAATCTCAGTGATCCTCCTGAAGTTCACTTCTTCCTGTTGTGTACCAACTGGGTTCTCAGGCCAGAGATAGGTGTGATATGTATTATTCCAGCCCACAGGTTCCTGAAATATAGCACGTCTTCCTAGTGGGGTCAGTGTGATTTTGGAGGACCACAGACTGTAGGCTAGAACTGCAGATCCCCTGCAGGTTGTGTGTCAGGTTCGAGCATCAAGTCTGTGATCATGGTGCTCTCTAGGCGGCTCCTCCTAGTTGATCTCTGGAGCACTCCTCTGCTTCTCTTCCAGAAGCACTGAGCCCTTGTAGTCTGTCACTCAGCCACTGCACAATGGCCAAGAGACCACTGCTCCTAGGCAGAACTGTAGATGTTGAAGTCTAGGTACCCAAGTGAGGACAGTAAGAGATCTGATATGAACACCACAACCCATCCACAGGGCTTGGACTCAGTAGAGATCTGTTGTCTTTTAACTCAACCACTTGCCTTTCAGCCAGATCAGATCTTCCAATTCTTGTGGCTCTTCTGGGTCTCTTTTTGGTACTAGAGCAACCATGAGGAAGGTAGGAACTCAAGAAGCCAGGAGAACCTCTGTCTGAAGGTCAGAGCCTCCTGCTCAGACCCTGAATTGATTAGACCTGCAACCACTCCATGGTGGAGGAAGTGCCACCCTCTGCCTTGTCTGGCCACAATATTCTTCCAAGTATTTGTAGATCCAGTAGAGGGACCTGAATTCTCCAAACCCTTTCAAGGTGAGCCCAAATGTGCTGGCACCTTCCCGACCTCTCTGCTGGAGTTCTCCCATAGCTTAGAATGTTGGCCACCACCATAATGGTTCTCCAAGGAATACACCCCTTCTATTGGCTCTGCTGGTCCTCTTTTTGGTGCTGGAACACCTACCTGCATAGAAGCTGGAGGCTCTGAAATCTGGCGAGTACTCCTGTCTGGGCTTCAGAGCTGCTAGCTGGGGTCCTGAATGGCTCAGACCTGAGGGCTCTTCTAGGTATGAAGCTCTCCTGCATCTTCAACTGGCTTGTCTGTTTTTCTGATTGACTGAGAGTCTAGCCCAGGGACTTCATTTGTCCCCAGGTTTTCCAAGTGAGCCCCAGCAGGTTCGTGCCTCTCAGATTGTTGTACACCATGATTATATCTCTGTGATGTTCTAGCTGGTTTCCCTACGCACAAAATGTGTCTGTGCTGGCTGCACCCATCTTGATTCAAGGCAAAAATTATATTATTAATATGAACACAAGAGAGGGAAATCTCACAGTTCCACATTGCAAGACAAAAATGTCCCTCAACCAACAAATGGATAAAAAAGCTCAGGTACATTTACACAATGGAATACTACTCAGCCATCAGAAACAAGGAAGTCGTGCAATTTGCTGCCAAATGGTTGGAACTAGAAAAACTCATCCTGAGTGAGCTAACACAGACCTAGAAAGATGCATGTGGCACCTATTCACTTATAACTGGATTTTAGCCACATAGTACAGGATAACTATCCTACAACCAACAGACTGAAAGGAACAGGAACATAGACTTTGTTACTTGTTAGTGAGATACTTCGCCCTAGTGGAGCTGTCATGTAGGCCTCCAGTGCAAGAGGAAGCTCTTAGCCCTGATTCAGCTACTGAACTGAAGGGGGATGATATGTAGGGAACCCCACACCAGAGGAGTAGGTTAGGTGGGAGAAGGGGGTGAGGGTGGAAAAGTAAGACGGTGGGGATAGGAAGGGTGAAGAGAGGGGACTGTGATGGAGATGTAAACTGAAGAAATAAATAAACATTAAAAACAGAATAGAGTAATGAAAAAGTTACAGACAACTAAGGTCTACTGAGATAGGAAGAATATCAATAAGTTTTCTATACAAATTATGAATTATTTTTATTTTGATAGCCTTGAAATTTCTCAAGACAAAACTCTCCTTAGTAAAGAGAATTCTGAGATATTTCAAAGGTCAGGGCAGTTTAAAGGAAAGCATGTTAGAGTGTTGTCAAAACACAGGTTCTCATGTATTTCTTTGTCTTAAGAGCTTTTGAAGTTCTCAATGAATTCCATTTCTTCAGCTTTAAATTCACAAGCCAAGATGAAGTTTGAGAAAAAAAATCCTTCTATTTCCTTTTATTCTGAATGATTTTATTATATCTTATAATTTTTTTTCTGAGTAACAAGCTTAGTTTCTGAACTTTATGAGTGACTGAAATGAAAAATTGAAATCACCATTCTATTCCTCTCCATGTCAAACTTTGAGCATTATTTAGTAAATAAAAATCAGATAACTGAAAAGGAGATGCTTGACTGTATTTTGGTAACTAAGAGTTTGTTGATCAACCAAACATTAAGAATCCATTTTCACAGGAGTAGTATGAAATACTGTGACCTGATCATTGCACACAAGAACTCAGAGAAATCCTGGTTACCTCTATAGGAACTGCACAAGACTAATCTATTAAAATTATGACATAGAAGGGAAATGTGGACATTGTATAAATTGAATGTTTCTGTATAAGACACATAAACTGAGAGTAATTTGTTGTAGATATGCATCAGAGTACAGCTTAAGACATCAGGAAGAGTCCTGAGCAGAGATAAAAAATAGTAGATTGAACATACCCAGAAAACTGTACTTGGTTATGACAGAAGAGAGAGGGATAATGCAAGAGGAAGAGAAAAAATGATAAAGAAAGAGAAGTGAGAAAAAAAGAGGCTAAGAGATTACAAAGCCAAAAATTCAGGGTTGTAAGGGAATGAGAAGCTTGGAGATGGAAGTCTATGAGCTAGAGAAGCTTAAGGTAGGGGGCAGGGTGAAAAGCACTGCAAAAAATCCACAGGTATTTGTGATACTGAAGAAATCTGGAGGCCAGGAAACACTTTCCTATGTTAATAGGCAGAACAGATAGCCAGTTTTCCCTTCAGACAGTGATAGGAAAATGGATCCTTTGGTAAAGGGGAAGTAGTGGCTGAATTTGGGAAGTGGAGTCTCCTTTCCACCTGACAAAGATCGTCTATCTGAGATTCATTTTGAAGCTAATGGCTACTTGGAGAACTTACAGAATTTTTCTTTGTGGAGTGGTCATTTATGTATTTACTTTTGCATGCCAGAGTGGATGACAGCACATCTATGTGTAAATGAGTATCACTAATTGTTTGCTTTGAGAAGAGGAAGAAGAAGGTAGAGGAAAACATGATGAGGAATAGCATCAGGCACTAAACTGATAATGAGATATACATTGGGGTGAGGCCAGAGGAAGTGGACAGGTGGGAATGGAGGATAGATATGAATGAAATGTCATTATATAACTATGAAATTTTCAAAGAAAAATTGTTTTTAATGTTTAGTTGAAACAATATTTCCTTCAGACACTCAAGAAACAGAAGAAACAGAGCAATAACTCACTGGGACCTGTTAATGCTATTATGGCTGTAATTGACTTTGTCTAATTAACATGTAGTCTATTTATACAATAACTCTAGTTTGGATAGATAACTTGGTATGAAAACCAGAAATCAGATGCTCAGATTTAGTTACTGACAGTCTCATTGTATCTCTAAACTACACTGAATAGACCTAATAGCAGAAATTTATGCCTTAAGAACACAATCTACTCAGGAATATGTTTTATTTACATTAGTTTCCATGGATGATTGATAAATCATGGTCTTTTCAGAACTACAAGATGGCAATACTATACCAAAATATTACAATTCCAACATTAAGATGATTTCCAGTAAATGAATTTTTACTTTGTACCATCAAAGTCTTTAAACCACTAGGGACATGAAATATTGGGGACTATCAGTATCAGTATACCAAGGCAGTCCAAAGACTGAAAAGCTTCATGCAGCTCCTTTCCATCATTTCCCTCCATCATCTGCATTGCTGATTAAAATATGCACAGACCAATTTTCTTAAACAGTAAAGAACAAAATAAGCAGATCTGAGCTGTCTCAGTGAAGGGTATCCACAAGAGATATCTTGCAACAGACACAAGAAAGACACAGACATATACACAATTCTCTCCAAGGCTAGGATAAAAATTGTTGTTGGATATCAGAATGGATATACAATAAAAGCATTTGCTTGTAAAATTTGGGGTGAAACTCTGTTAGCTAAACTCCATAATTAATCAAAAGCCTTAGTATATATTTTCTTATATTGTTAATATATATATATAAAATATATATAACTGTAATACTACATTTGCTTAGCATCATATTCATTTTGAATAATAAAGACTAGAAAAAAGAAAGAAAATCTATTTTCTTTATTTTTCTCTTCTCCCCTCTTCTCTCCTCTCTTATATTCAGAGACTGTTTTGATGGTTGACTTGTAGTTCATGGCATCTGGTATCTAAGTTCTGTCTAAGAAGGTATGGATGATTCTTTTATCTTCCTATTCCCTGTATATTTCTATGATATGCCCTTACTCTGTGTTTGTGCCTTCAGTTCACTTATTATTGCAGGTTTTCTCAACAAGGAGATACAAGTTCATAAGGTGGGATGTAGTACTCTCAGTTTTTACTTTTACTATGATACATTTACATGTTTCACTGATCCCTCTCCCTCAAATGAGTGAGAGAGTCTGTGCTTTTTATTCACGATAAGGTCAGGAAAAGTGGGTGATGATTCCTGGACACATTTATTTGTCAATTTTATAAGTAGGGAGAAGGCTAGTGAGGTCATATGGAGCCTTATTCAGGGTAAATGGAATACAGATAATGTCTCATCTCTAAGTCTATTACTATGGAGTGCTGAAATTGTCTGGGATATCTGCTAGTAGTTTCTCTGATCTGTACAAATAATTTTACTGACATACCTATAATATCTACATTGACAAAGAGAAGTAATTTATACATATATAATATGCTGTTTCTTGAGAGGATTTTATTGTTGGACATTTTGTTTAACTCTAAATTAATTTGAAGAACTGAAAAATATATTTATCCTAAAACATATTACATAAATATCGCTACTACTATGAAGATCTCAATAATAAAAGTAGTAACTCCGACAAGAACCAGGAGATGTCAGCTGAAGTAATCATGAACTTAGAGTTCACAGAAAAAGAAGAGAAGCTACCATGTAAGCTTGCTTCATTCCCTAAAATGTGAAATGAACTGAGGAATAGATTTAACATGGGCATTGAAGAGAGAGAAATGACCTAGAGCATAGCCAAAGGGTCATTACTTCACATTGTCATTATGTGATTTTTTTCCCTTAATGATAAAGCACAAGGAGCTATAAAGGGACTAGCTAGCAGCTGAATTCTTCTTCTTTTTAATATGTACCATTGGTTCATGTAATCTGAGTAGAGATAAAACAAAACATAATGGAAAAACCTTACAAAATATGCTTATAAATAATGATATTTAGTGATTTATTGATATACACAATGACTTTGAAGAATCTTTCCTAAGACAGAGCAATCTCCAAATTTAAGTATTTACATGTTATAGACTAAGAAATATATACATTACTCGATATGTTAATATTTTGCTTAAATAAAGGACAGAGACCACTTGATACTAAGTACAATTATTCACTATAGGACTCTAATTGAGTCTAGATCTTTAACTAATGATCTGATTGCATCTGGGAAAAAATAAAGAATAAAAGCAAATAATTTTAGAACCATTATTTGATTTGTAATTATATTGCCTTCACCAGTATGTTTCAGTTAATATGACACAGAGTTTTGAAAGTAGTGAGTTCTGGGCACAAAAATAGAATGTCTATGATTTTATTCATATTTAGGAGCAGCAGCTTGAAGGAAGTGAAACTGCAGCTGTACTTTTCCATGTTACTAAGCAACTGGTCTGAGTCAAGCAAAATCACTGAAACTCATATGTGCTGGTAGGAACATGCCAAATGACATTTGGAAAAAAGAAATCATATGAGGTTGATCTACCTGTCTGCTACCAGCATGCTATTAAGATATAAAATGCGGGTCATTACTATTTTAATAATGCAGATTTAATTTTAAAGACTGGCAGTGGCTGCCAGGCACAGAGAGCCCCCACAGTACCTAGCACAATGTCTGTCAAATTAGATTCTCCCAGTTAGATTTAGTGAACTGAATTATTAGGCAAATATTTCTAGTCTTAGCCACTGAATTCATATATAAAAAATGAAGATAAGGTTTCATTTTCACATTAATGTACTTTGGTGAAATGTGCCAACAACAGGTTTATTATTTTGAGATGTTTAGAAGAATTCTGCTATAATAACATTCAGATACTACTAATGTAGAGATATCTTTTGCATGAAAATAAACAAGATAAAAATGAGAAACTACATGAAACTCTTGATTTAGACACTGGAGAGAAGACTCAGCAGTTACGAGCACTGCTGCTCTTGCAGAGAACCTTGATTTGATTTCCAGTAGACATGTTTACTCCCAATACTTTGGAAATCTAGTTCAAGGAAATCAAAATCTTCTTGCCTTCATAGACAGTAGAAATATATGTGATGTCACACACATAACATGTGCATAAAATATTCATGCAGATAATTTTTTAAAAATTAAAATAAAATTTATCAGTAAAAGAAGTTGTAATATGTAACACAGTGACTGCTTATTTAGTAAATGTGATTGCTATACAGCCCTGACAACCTGAGTTTGATTCCTGGATATCAGGTAAAAAGTCCCCAAGGCAGCAAGCTTGGAACAGACAATAGAATCAGCCAATGCAGCAAGAGATAGCTTGCATCAAACAATGTGTGATATGAGAACCAGTTCCCAATAATTGACATTTAACATGTGCAGACACTTTGTAGATTGAGGCTGCACACAGTCATGCAAATATACATATATATGATGCATGTAATACAACATAAACACATACCACACATATTTATGCCCATATTAAAAAAGGAAGTAAAAATTATAAAATAAAAATCATAGTGTGTGTGAAAGAGAGAGAGAGAGAGAGAGAGAGTGCGTGTGTGTAACAACAATTGATTAAAGAAGACACAATACATTTGAAAGACAGCAAGAATGGTGTATGGGGAAAAAAAGGAAAGACATGACAACTCCAACTCCAAGGTATGTTGAAGAGAAAGTTTAGTTCAAATAAAAGGGAGAACATAGACAGATGCCAGGACATATGGGATAGTCCCGAGTGAACATAGCCAGACTGAGATGGGCCATGTGAGAAGAAGAACGAGAGGGAGAGCAAGAGAGAAGTTGCTGAATAAGGGAGTTGGAGTAGGACAAGAGAATGCCAAAGAAAGTAAAGGGTAGATCAAAGAAAAAGATCAGGGAACCAAAATGACTGGATTACATAGGGAAGGGCATCTGGGAGGAGGACAGCCCAGCCGCTGGGATAGAGAAATTTAGGGGAGGGAACAGGGTATGACAGTCAGAAGGACACTATAACAGCTAGAAACTGGGGTACTCTAAGAGAGCCTGGAGGAGAGTGTCTACATTGATATGTTAATAGACACCTCAGTTAGCAAATTATACCAGGTTCAAGACCGAAAAAGAGGTTTATGGGAGTATTTCGAGGGAGAAAACAAAAGGAAAGCATTTGTAGTTAATTGTATTATTATCTGAAAAACTAAAATAAGTACTGGCTAGAGGAGTGGTAATGCAACTGAAGCAGGTCAAGCAGATGAAGATTGGAAGGTAAGATGTCAGCGCATCTTTATTTGCAGGTGATACCATAGTATACATAAATGACTCTAAAAGTTGCATCAGGAAGCTCCCACAGCTGATAAACACTTTCAGCAAAGTACCTGGATACAAAATTAACTAACAAATTAGTAGCCCTTTTGTAGACAAATAATAAATGGAGTAAGAAAGAAATCACAGAAACACTACATATTATAATAGCCTCAAATAATATAAAATAACTTGGTGGTAACTCTAGCCAAACAGAGAAAGACTTGTATGACTAAAAACTTTAAGACATTGAAGAAATTGAAGAAGATATCTGATGATAGAAAGACCTCCTATACTCGTGGAGAAGTAGGACTAACATAGTAAAAATTGCCATCCTTCTATGCTGAATTGTTTAGCGTCAACTTGACACAAGTTAAAGTCATCTGACAGAAAAGAATTGCAATGAAGAAAATATCCCCATAAGACAAGGCTGTAAGCAAGCCCACAAAGAATTTTCTTAATTAGTGACTGATGGGGAATGGGAGAGCACAGCCCACTGTGGGTTGTGTTATTCTTAGGCTGGTGGCCTCAGGTTCTATAAGAAATGCAATGAAATCATGCAATTTGCAGCCAAATGGATGGAACTAGAGAAGCTCATCCTGAGTGAGCTAACCCAGATTCAGAAGGATGCACATATCTTCTATTCACTTATAGTTGGATTTTAGCCATGTAATACAGGATAACTATACTACTATACTACAACCAATACACCAAAGGGAGCATGAACATAGACTTTTTTTCCTGTCAATGAGACACTGTGCCCCAGTGGTGCTGCCTTGTATGCCCCCAGTGTATGAGGAAGCTCTTGGCCCTCTAATGACTGCTGAACTGGGGTGGGGAACTGTTATGTAGGGACATTCCACTCCAAAGGAGTGGGATGGAAGGATAGGGGGTAGAGGGTGGGAGGGCAGCAATGGGAGGGGTGGAAAGAGGACACTATGATGGAGATGTAACCTGAAGTAATAAATAAATATTTAAAAAAGAAAGAAAGAAAGACATCATGCTGAGCAAGCCATGAAGAACAATCCAGCAAGTAGCACCACTCTATGGCCCATGCATCAACTCCTGCCTCCACGTTCCTGCCTTGTTCGGTTTCCTGTCCTGTCTTTCTTTGAGGAGAACAGTGATAGGAATGTGATAAGAACCTTTACTCATCAACTTGATTTTTGATCATGGTGTTTGATTCTAGCAGTTGAAACCCTAACTAAGACACCAACTAAGAGCCATTAGATTCAATGAAATTCCCATAAAATTTCTCCTACACAATTCTTCACATATCTTGAAAAGACAATATTCAGCTTAATATGAAAACATATATTAAAAAACAACCAAATAAACAAACCAAGATAGTTAAAAGAGTTGGAAAAAACCCTTTGGAAGTTATCATTATCTTCAATTTCAATATGTATTACAGAATTATAGTGATAAAAATGGCATGGTAGTGGCAGAAAACCAGACTAGTTGACCAATAGAACCAAATCGAAGACCCAGACATAAGCCCACACACGTATGGACACCTGATAATTGATAAAGAAGTCATAAATACAGAAATGCACACTAGAAAAAAGACAGTATCTTCAACAAGTGGTGCTGAAAAAACTGGATATCTGCATGTAGAAGAATGCAAATAGATTCATACACATAACCCTGCAAAAAAACTCAACTGCAAATAGATCAAATACCTCAACAACAACAACAAAACAAATAAATACTACAAACTTATTAGAAGAGAAAGCAGGGAATTGCTTTAGATTCACTGGTACAGGAAAATAGTTTCTGAACAGGTACTAAGGTCAACAATTAATAAATAGGAACTCATGAAACTTAAAAGCAAAGAACACTGTTATTTGAACAAAGTGGCAGTAAAAAGAATTCAGTAGTTACAAATCCAATAGAGGTCTAATATAAAAAATATAAAAATCACAGGAAAGTGGATATCAAGAAAAAATACCCCAACTCACAAACGGGTATAGATTAGAACAGACTTCTTAATAGAGAAAAATTCAAATGGCTGAGAAACACAAATACATAAATGTTCAACATTATGGTAAGTGCCATCAGGTAAATGCAAATCAAAACTACTTTGGTATTCCATCTTACACTTGTCAGAATGGCTAAGATCAGTAACACAAGTGACAGTACATGGTGATGAGGATGTGAAGCAAGATCACTCATCCATTGCCAGTGGAAGTACAACTTACAGATTTATGAAAATCAGTATGGTATTCAATAGCAACTTGAATAGTGCCAATGAAATGCCTTCTTATGACATTCTGATGTACTCATAGATGGTGCCTTGTTCAGCTTTTATCATGGAAGCTTCTAACTGCAACAGATGGGAACAAATACAGAGACTCATACCCAGACATTATACAGCATGAGAGATCTTGGATGTCTCTCAGCCTGTATCACACTCAGCCCTACATGGGATCTCTTGATCAAATCCTTCTTTTCATAGCTCAGGAAACCCCAAGAAAGTCAGAAAGAGTATAAGAATCAGAGGGGACAGAAGACACAAACAAAGCAAAGCCCTCTAGACCAACATGACCAAAGCACATATGATATTGTAGAACTAAGGCTACATACCCAAGTACTGCAAGAGTCTGTACCAGGTCCTCTGTGTAGGTGTCATGTCTTTTACTTTAGTGTTTTGTTTTTGTTTTGTGGGATTCCTAAGTTGTGAATGGGTGAATCTCTGCTTCTTATGCTTTCATTTGTTGCCTTTTTATTGTTGTGGTTGCCTGTGTTGGTGTGTTTTGCCAAATACAGTATGTTAGTTTTCATTTTACCTTATTACATATTATATTTTATTATTATCTCTTAGAAGTCTGTTTTCTAACTAGAGACAGAAGGGACTGGTGGGGATTCCTTAAGAAAAGTTAGATATTGTGGGATTAATAGGAGCTAACTTTGCTATAATGTTTGATCTTTGCTCTTGAAGTTTAACATCATTAATTTTAAAATTTTATAAATATATTACTATACATGTATGCATTCACAGAAGAAAATTTCTTGTGATTATATATTTTCTTGTATAAAAAGTGTTGAATTACACAACCATTCTGTATCTTAAAAGGCCTAAGTTTCGGTAACAGATATTTTTATCTCTAAAGAGAAGAGTATGACACTCTGGGTACATCCAATTCTTCTGTATCTGACTATCCTTTTCATAAGTACCCTCAGGAGAAAATGCTGTCTGATTCAAGTGCGAAGTATTTCATATTTTCTTCTAAGCAATCATTTTGTTTGTATCTTAAGAACATTGTAAATTTTGTAAGTTACAAGCCTTTTTATCATTCATATCTAGCTTTGTGGTTTATACACAGTAGACTTGTGAGTTATTATGACACATTTTTCTCTTTTTTGAGTTTACTTTGTTTCCAGGTTTTTTTTAATTTTTGAAATGATACTCTTATCATTCCATTTTATACATCCTTGTTAGATATCTCAAACCATTTGAGAACAGTATGGGACTTGCTTAATAGATTAAAATCTTTTGTAATTTGATATCTGCATTGGGGAGTAGTATCATTTTGTTAAAGTTTGAAGAGTACTATGTATCCATTCCTTATACTCTGTAAAAATCATTTTGTGAATTTCCATTCAAGAAGTTGTATTTTATACATAAATCAACTTCACAGGAAAGTTTCCTAGGTAAATGCACTCCCTATAATTCTAACTACCTAATTCTCTTCTTCTTTAGATTTACTAAATTCTAATAAACTTTGACAAATGTAAAAATATAAGAGAACAACCAACAGAAGTTCTCACTCAGACACTTCCCTTCTTCACATTGTTATGATATGTAGCCTGATTATACATCTTTAGTTAACTCTAAGACTGTAGTACATGAGTCAACCAATTAGAAAAGAAAATGAAAGAAAGCAAACCATGCATGGTGTTTGACATTACCCAAGTAAGTATTACTTAAGGCTCCTTACAAAACTCTGCTGGGGATTTACATTCATTATGTTATAGAAGAATGATCAAATTCAATGGCATTTATGCTATGATAACTTATCTACCTAAAAAATTGTATTTCTTCTTATTACTATTTTAACTATTTAATTGTTTTTATTATTTTCTTTTTATTTATTATTTATTAATTCAAGTTACTTCTCAATCACAGCCACTTCTCTTCTCCCCTCCCAGTCCCAACCTCCCACCCTGTACTCCCCCTCCCACCTCTCCTACTCCTCCAGTGTCGGGTGCCCCTACATATCAACCCCCCTCAGTTCATCTGTCACATGAGGGCTAAGTTTCCTCTCCCTCTAGGTTCCAACATGACAGTTGCACTAGGGTAAATCATCCATGACTGAGACTATCCCTTCCCTACTAGCTAAGGGATCTGTATGAGGACCACGTTGCCTATCCTCTATATTTGTTTAGGAGAGTCTAGGTCAAGTCTAAGTTCTTTTCTTCTGTTTTTGGGTTGTTTTTTTTTTTTTTTTTTTTTTTAGGTTTGTGTTTCAGTCTTTGTAAGCCTATGGGGGCCTAGGTTAGTTGGTTCTGTTGATCTTTGTGTTGACCTTGTTCACTCTGCATTTCTCTATTCCTCCCCCTTCTCTTACAGAGGACTGCCAGAGCTCCACCTAATGTTTGACTGTGTGTCTCAACATGTTGAATAGTGAAAATAGACACATATTTATCACCTTGAGCAAAACTTAAGTCCAAGTGGATCAAAGACCTAAACATAAAACTGGACACATTAAATCTAATTTTTACTCTTTTCTAACTACATAAGAAGTAAAAGAGAGCATGTTTGACAGCTTTTGAAAGATAACTAATGGTGATAAAAATGCTAATATAGCTTTGAACTGGAATATTAAAATGACAGATCTATTACATGGAATCTTTACTTCCTACTCCAGCTTTAGTCATTTGGTGTTAAAATTGATATAATTCCTATAAAGGATGCAAGGCAGCATTCCAGGCTTACATTTTGATACAACAATTTATTAAGATGTAAAATCAGCAGCTACAAAATGAAAATCACATTATGCCTGATAGCAAAGCAAAGGCGTCTGTTTTAAAGACAACCTATCTTATTGCACTGTATTCTATTTTCAGGGTACAAGTTTTTTCCACCTTTATGGTATCTTCTTTGGGTCAAAGTTGCTCAGAGACAGAATAGATTAAAATAAATTATAACCTATATATAGCACCAGAGATTTGCAAACTGATTCTTTTCATTAAGCATGAACTTCATGACAGAATGTGATACTTACTTTTTAAAGAGTTTTATATATATATGAGTGTCTGTATGCATGCATACCTATGGCAAGAAGACGGCATCAGATCACATTGTGGATGGTTGTGAGCCACAATGTGGTTGCTTGGAATTGAACTCAGGAAGAGCAACCAGTGCTCTTAACTGCTGAGCCATCTCTCCAGCACTTACTTTTTTATGTAACTGATGAAATATATATTACTTACATTCTTTAATAGAGAAATTACAATATGTCTGTAATATAAAGAAATAAACATAAACACATTCACAAGAGGATCTGGTATGCTTATTGAAGTAGATGATCAAAGGATTATACAAAATTAAATGGTATCTCCTGATGAGAAATTGTGTGGCTTGGAATATTGTCACTGCCACTAAAATCCAATGGAAGATTTTTTGACTTTCGTCTTTCAGAATTTGGTATACATACTCGATCTTCTTAGATTAAAAATGTTATAAGAATTAAATTAAAAGCTTTAGGGATATATGTATAAACTGTGAGACACTGTGGCCTGAGTCCAATTTTATTCACTTATAAAAACTTGCATACATATTTATTCTCAAGCAACAAATATGCAGATAGGTGGCCAACCAAACTTCCCTAAGACAGTGAAGAACTTGAATTGTGATGAGAAAGACAATATTATGTGCAATTGAGAAACGTGAAATTACTTTTCATGATATCATTCATTGGGAAAAATGACACAAATGCTGTTTCAACTTGTATGACATTAGTATTAAGATAAGAAATGGATTTTGGAGAAAGTATTTTTTTTTCTTCAAGTTTCTTAACAGGGATGACAGCATGTGTTGAAACTCAAAGCTTCAGAGTCAGATCAATTGTATTTGTTCTTTCATATTTACCATCATGACAAATGAGCCTGAGTTTCTAAATGCCCACAACAAAGATTTGAACCCATGTATGGAGGCCTAACAACTAAGGAGAGATAATCAGAAAGCACTATCAGAATGCACTTAAAGATAATGTACTTCTTAATCAAAGACAGTTGAAGAAAATCAAGGTAAAAGTAAAAGGAGGTTATAGGTCTAAGAAGACATTTTTAAGTTGATAATGCAAGTTAGAATGGAAACTAAGTTAGGTATTGAAATTTAAATTTATCAATATAGATAGATAGATAATAGAATATTATTATTATTAGTTAACAAATTCATAAGTACTGGACATTGGGAATGTATGTTTTACCTTATAATTTTCATAATTTTTTCCTAATTATTCTTACTGTTTTGTATTATATTTATTGTTATAAGAAAAAAAGAGGGAGGAGGAATAGAGAACTGTGGCAGACAAAAACACCACATGAAGATCAACAGAACCAAACAAAAAAGAAGAAAAGCACTTATAATTGGAATTTAGCCATATAGGGCAGGATAACTATCCTACCACCAACAGGCCAAAAAAAACAGGAACATAGACCTTGTTACCTGTTAGTGGGACACTTTGCCCTAATGGAACTACCATGTAGGCCCCCCGTGTAAGAGGAAGCACTTAGCCTTCATATGACTGCTGAACTGAAGGGGCTGATATGTGGGGCACCCCACTCCAGAGGAGTAGGATAGGTGGGAGAAGGGGAAGAGGGCAGGAGGATGGGACCTGAAGATATAACTTGAAGCAATAACTGAATATAAAAAAAAGAAAAGCATATATATAGACCTCACCTAGGCTCCACTATACATACATAGATGATAGGCAACTTTGCCTTCATACTTTGCCTTAACAAGTGGTGGGGCAGTGTCTGTCTTAGGCTATGGTGCCTGTTAGTGGAACGCCTTACCCTAGCTGGGCTGCCATGTTGGGCTCCAGTGCAAAAGACCACTCTTAGTTCTCATGTGACTGAAGAACTGAGGAGGCTTGATAAGGGTGGGACCACCCTCTCCTGAGGAGAAGGAGAGGAGGGAGAGGTGGAAGAGATTGGGAGGATAGAACTGGGAAGGATGGAGAGAGGGGACTGTGATTGACATGTAACTTGAATAAATAAATAAATGTTAAAAAATAGTTGTCATAATATGAGTGAATAGTAAAAACACAAACCTACACATAAAACATAACACACATAAAATATATAATAAATGCAAGAGTACAAAGTATAGTGGTCTTAGAGCATATAAATGTGACATATAAGGCAAGCATTACATGTATAGAAGGAAAATAATTAACATATTTGTATGAAGAAATTAAAAAGTAAGCACTGAGAAGTTCAATAATGCTTGGAAATGAAATTTGCAAGTCTGGGTAAGATCAAAGGAAAAAATACAAACTTGAATAAAATTACTGATGATTAATACAAAAATCTTAACAGTTCATGCAATACAAATAATGTAGATTATTCACAAGGAAAGCATAATTTTCACACTAAAATAACTCCCTTAGCAAGAAGCCTAGAAACCATATTATGAGAAACACTATAAAATGAGACCTACAGACACAGAATCTTCATTCAGATATGTGAACCCAAAGAGTGGCATTCAAATAGGTACAAGAAAGCCAAGAATTTCGCCTAAGAAAAGTCCATGATTAACAGTGAAATAAAACAAAAACTTACTGCTGGGGAAGGAACAACTATTAGAGAATATGCTAGATGAAGAGAGGCTATCTTCAATGGATCTCAGGCAGGCAGATGCATGCTTGGGATTTGTTTTGTTTCTCTTACCAAGAATGTTTTTATTGAACATGCCTTAGAACATTTTTGTATGGAGGAATAATAAAACATACAAAAGACAAATGACGTTAAAATATAATGTATCACATCAAAAACGAGTTTCATTAAAAAAATTAAACCAAACAAATAAACAAAACATAAACCCTACTTCATAAACTTAGAATTATCCTGTGTAAAGCATCTGTCTTGATCATTCTGTGTAGCTTACTCAGGACTTGCCTCACAAGAAACTCAGACATGAACCATTAAGTTATGAGCTATATTCTTCATACCTAATCTGGGAGTTTTGTTTCTTCTGTTAAAAAAAAAGAAAGAAAAGAAAAGAAAACAAACATAAGACTATGCCAGGTTTTCTTGGCAGTATGCAAAAAAGGAAAATAATCTTGGGTGATTTGCAGAAAATTAAGTGAAAATTCATCTTCTTTGTAATATTTTTTGGCATTTTTACCTGTGTAGGTAATCCATTATAGTTACTCTCTCCCCTCAAACTGTCTTAGCTCCTTCCCATCCCTACCACACATATCCTAAAGCTTTCTTTTTTTAATATAAATCTGTAGGAGAAACAAGGTTTGCCATTGAGCAGAAACATGGCATGGCTTGGCTTCCCTATGCAAATGGCCTGAGAGACTAGTCCTCACCTGCCTGGAGATTGATGATACCCTACCAGGTAATGGGACACAAGCCAATGAGGAAGAGCCACAGCAGCTTGCAGTTCCAGGAGCCAATGGGACCTTGGGCTGAGGTTATAAAAGTATCTTCCCTCTGAAATAAAGGGATCTGCTTTTCCCACCCACCAGATCAGGAATGTGGGTCGTTGATTCTGAGCCAGCTCATCCTTGACGCCAAGAGTCTTGGGGATGTGGATGGGTGCCAGCAACATCTGTCCTTTTGTTTTTTGTTTGATTGTTTGTTTGTTTGTTTATTTGTTTTGGGGTGTGTGTGTGTGTGTGTGTTTTACTTTGCTTTGCATTCCTTTGTTTACCAGGCAATTTTAAGCAGGAATGCCTGTTTGTCTGCATGACCACATGTGGGGAAATACTGATATTATGAGCTCAATGTTAAGAGTGTGAGTAAAGACTATGGAGACTTTCCCTCTCTGAGAATCTATCAGAACCAGTGATCCAATAAAAGTGAATTTGTGCTATAGGAAAAATTAAAAAAAAAGATAACAAATAGTATATGACTAAATTGATAAAAGCACAATATTTCATGATAAAATTAATTATTATAAAGTTAATATGGAAAATATGAGGAAGAATAGGGAAGAGAACTACAGATTGCCATTATAAGATGAAAAAAGAACTAAAACTGATATGTAAAAGAAAATATTTAATAAACCATAATTTAGAACACTCTTACTTTATCATCTAGTAAGCACTTTTGACCTTGTCTTTGCCATACATATTATTTATACTGAAGAGTCACATGAAGAATGACACACTTGAATTCTAAGAACCTTGAAGGATGGATGTTATAGTTATAAAGGCCACAACCATCATGAGTCAGTCACCTAATTACACACATGAAGGGATTATAATGCAATAGACTATTCAGAAAGTGAGTAGATCTGCAATATATTTAGCAACACTGAACAATAACTCTATGTAGGATCAAAACATAAAACTAAATCATTCTCAATGTCATTATTCTTGTCTCCTCTGTCTCTGACAAGATGGTTGACTCAAGATTGTTTTGTCCAGATCAATGCATAAGAGTTTACAGTAAAAACATGGTGGGAAACAAGAAAGCTCAGAAGGACAGGGATTTAGAAGTCTTCTGTATCATTTCTGCTTCCAATGGAATTGCTAGATACTGTGCATACTTGGAATCTGAGAACCATTTTGAGATGCATTACTTTATGTGATTCAATTCTACTTCAAGATAAGTTTGCTACTAAAATATTCTTTAAATGGTATCATTTAAATATTTTAGCATTAAAATTATAACTTACTGCTAAAGTTTGTTCTGAGACAATTGTACATACTGGTTACTCTCATGCCACGTCCTCTCTTGACTTCCTTCAATCCTGTCTATATTTACTATTGGTGACAAATTCATCTGACATTCTCATTGTGTGTTTTATAACCCATTTAGTTAACCAAGGCTGAATGTAATATATGCACAGTCATCAATACAATTAAGGCAAAGATATGTTACACACACACACACACACACATCTTTACTGATGTACTTACCATATCAATATGTACATGATTCCTTTTCTTTGCTTACAAATAGAAAGTTGTTATATGTACATGATTCTTTTTATTTGTGTACATTTGGAAAGTTGTTATTCTGCTTGACCAATGACCATTTATCTAAAATAGATCAGTAACTATTAATACTGATATGGCTCTTAGAAAGATAAACATGGAATCTTGAAGTTGGCATTGCTGGAATTATACAAATAGTAAAAATTATTTCAATTGGCATTACAAGTATGCTATGCAAGAATGTGATTTAGATTAAAGTAATAATTAAGATAAAGGTAATAATGTCAAGTTGTTGGATATGTTACATCTGATAGGCTGTTTTCAATGCTGAGATCTGTTTACTACCTCCTCCAGAGCATTTTATTGATTGGTTAATAAAAGTCACTGATAGTCAATTATCTTGACAGAAATACTATAGGAAGGTGGGAGTTCCTCAGATGGAAACAAGGGCCCTGCATTTTTCAGAGAGGAATCTCTTTTTTCTGCCAGAAGATATGAAAGCAGACAGATGTCTTTGAGATTAGCTAGTTGAGAGTCCGCCCAGCTAAGGGCTAAATGTTGAAACAATAAAAGGTCTTGATGTACTTAATTATGGGGAAAGGACCTGGACAGTTTATAGGCCACCAGTGCAGGGCCATCAGCCTCCAGCCAAACCTGAGCAACTGTCCCTCCAGGCCACCAGAAATTCTGCTGGTCTGATATAATAGTATATAGTTATTAATAAATATCCAGCAGCTAACCCCTCAGCTTCACTGCCAGACCATACTGCCAGGTCATTCCTCCAGCCATACAGACTTCTATGGAAAGTCAAGCCTGAGGATCTCCTACCAAGCTGCCAGTTGTTCCTCCAGCCCAATATAACAACTTACAGTTACTAATGAAGATATTAGTTGATAGAGTTTAGGTTGCAAGTGGTGAAGGCCACCCTTGGTCCAGGGCTCCCCTCCTCCACAAGTCACCAGTTGCCACCAGGGCCACCAGTTAAGGTGGGTCAAGCCTGCCAGCCTCCTTCCAGCTGCTCCGCCGGCCTAATCTTATAGTTTATACTGATAATTAAATTGCAGTTTCATAAAGTGAAAAAACGTGTTGGAGAGGGATACAAATATAAGAATGTTATTTTTACCATATGGAGATACTACTTTCATATTTATTTTGATATAGGAATTTTAATCCTTTTCTGTAGCTTTCAAAGTTTTTCATCCAAAACATTCAGAATGAAAACACAGAAGTCTTTTCATAAATATTCTTTTCTATTCTGAGAATTCACTCCCTTGAAGACTAGTATTAAACATGCTCTGATATTTAGGTTCAGATGTTTTCATTAATTCATTTTATGATTAGTTTTATATAATTAAAATGTTAACTAAATGAATTTAACTGAAATAATATAAATGTCTCTTCTTTTGTAGTGATAATGAAACACAACATATGATCGCTCTCAACCATCGAATCTTAATTATCATGCTAGCTTCTGACTATCTCTCTATTATTCCCTTTTCTTACAAAATGAGAAAATGCTTTTGGAAAGACAATGTAATATATGCAAAACCTCAGCAAAATATTTTGCAGAAGGCAGTACTCAATACATGCTCTGGTTATTATTGCATGGCAAACAAATCATTTTCTTACAGCATTCATTGAAACCCTCAAAAAGTGAAAATATGCTTACTATCATTTAGTTTCACTCTGTAATTTCTTGTAGATATAACTAGTATACAGTATGTATGGGTCTCTATTCAAGTTAGTGAGAAATATGCTTTAAGAGCACAGAAATATAGCTACAAAAAGCAATACCAAGAAGAAAATGGAAAAGTGAGGTGAAGAATGTGTTGACAAGCATGGTTAAGTATTACAGTGTACTAACAGTTATCTCAATTGAGAGTGCAAACTGTCTCAAGGATACAGGCCTGTTGAATATAACATATGCTTCATTCTAGTCCACTATTCTTCATCTAAGAGTAGAAAGATGTCCTGCCCATTACTTTTCTTCTCCTACTTATACAAAATATAAAGAAAAGGATTCTTTATTTTATATTTCCTAGGAATATTGTCTCTTTGTTAATTCTTTTATGGCTTTCTGATAGGACTGACTTCCATGATATTCCAAATATATTTAAACTACAAAATTGGCATACAGTTATAGAAACTCAGGATTGTACAACCTGTGGAACTCAAGGCATACTCAAGATAGAAACAGATGTGGCTTACATTAAAAAATTTAAATTGTGATTTTGATTTTGGGGTAGACAGTCACAGGGTGACGTGTGTTGTAGGATGCTGTACAAATGGCTCGACCCCCTCTAGATCTCACCTAACCACCCAGGGACCACTGAGGGTCCCTGGGCAGAACGCTCCTTCCCACTTTCGGACATGCAAGGAAGCTGCTGAACCTGGGAATCGGGATCCCCCAACCCCCCACCAGGATAGAAGCCTGGTAAGTTCCAATCTAATACCTAGCAGGCAGATTCAGATCCCACGCAGAGATAATCCCCACCCTGCTGGGCACCCCCAGGTCTCCCACAGACGATCCAGGTATCTGGTGAAAGGTTGCAACCCTTGGAAGTGAGCACAGCTCGGCTGCAAAGTGCCTTCAGACTGAAGATTGCAACCCACTGCTGTGACATCACTGGCCAGTTTCCAGGCCATGGGAGCGGCAAGGATATTGGGGGTGAAGGGCAGATTTACCCACCACAGGAACCAACCCCGGGCAAACTACGAGGTATTTGAAACTGTTGTACATCGTACTTTTGTACTAGTACTGGCCTGTCGGTGGGAAAACAGAGCTTACTTGTACAAGGCTCCACCTCCTGGTTTAGTTAGGTCTCCACCTAGGAGCAGGGCTGAATGACTCACCTTATAGGGGTGGAGTAAGGCAACTTGACCCCTACACCAAAGCGCCCCCTTTGGACCCAAGAATAGAAGACAGCTCAAAAATTCCACATGGCCAGAGGCCACAGACCAAAAAAAACAGAGCGAAATGACTCCAACAAAAGAAAGCAACACTATTCCATCCAGCCCGAACCACCTCACCACAGCTGAAACACATGAAAATTCTACACTATGGAAAGTGATAGAGTCCCTCCAAGAAGAACGTAAATCTATGAAGGAACTCAAAGAAGCCACAATTGCACATACGAAAGCTATGGAAAACACCATTAGAGAACTTCATAACAAGGTGAGTCAACTTGAACAAGAAAAAGAGAGGGCAATGGAAGTCTTCCAGGCAAAGACAAGCAAACTGGAGCAGGAAATATACAAAACAAAGAACATCACTCAAGAAATGAAAATGGAAATGGAAACAATAAAGAAAACACAGTCAGAGTTAAAAAATGGAAATGGAGAATCAAGGGAAGAGAACAGGAACTATGGATTTGAGTACCAAAAATAGGATTCAAGAGATGGAAGACAGGATCTGAGGGATGGAAGATTCGATGGAGGAAATCAATACAACATCCAAAGAAAATGAGAAAGCTAAAAAATCTCTCACCCACAATATCCAAGAAATCAAGGACTCAATGAAAAGATGGAACCTAAGAATTATAGGCATAGGGGAAAGAGAAGACCCCCGACTCCATGGTCCATGAAATATCTTCAACAAAATCATAGAAGAAAACTTCCCAAACCTAAAGAAAGAGATGCCAGTAAAAATCCAAGAGGCTAACAGAACACCAAACAGATTAGATCAGAAAAGAAACTCCTCTCGCCACATAATAATAGAAACTCCAAATGTAGAGAACAAAGAAAGGATATTAAAAGCTGTAAGAGAAAAAGGCCAAGTCACATACAATGGCAGACCCATCAAAATCACACCTGACTTCTCCACAGAAACTTTAAAAGCTAGAAGGGCCTGGAAGGATGTCTTACAAGCCCTGAGAGAACACAGGTGCCCAGACAGACTACTATACCCAGAAAAAATCTCTATCAACATAGAAGGAGAAAACAAGATATTCCATGACAAAATCAAATTCAAACAATATCTCCCCACAAACCCAGCCCTACAGAAGATCCTAGAAGCAAAATGCCAACACAGAAAAGATAACTACACCCAAGAAAACAGAGGAAATTGAAATCTCCACGGCAACCAAACAAAAAGAAACACAAGATGACCAGCTCTACTAAAATAATTGGAAATAACAATCCCTGATTACTAATATCCATCAACATCAATGGACTCAAGGTGCCAATAAAAAGACACAGACTTACAGACTATATCTGTAAACAAGACCCATCTTTTGCTGTATACAAGAAACACATCTCACAATTGAAGATAAACACAATCTCCAAGTAAAGGGCTGGAAAAAGGTTTTCCAAGCAAATGGACCCAGGAAACAAGCTGGAGTAGCCACCCTAATATCAAACAAAATAAACTTCCAATAGAAGTTAATAAAAAAGACAGAGAAGGGCATTACATACTCGATAAAGGAAATAATCAACAAGAGGACATTTCAATATTGAACATCTATGCCCCAAATACAAAGGCCCCTACATTTATAAAAGAAATGCTTCTACAACTTAAATTGCACATCGATCACAACACATTAGTAGTGGAAGACTTCAACACCCCACTCACAACTATGGACAGATTATGAAGACAGAAGCCAAACAGAGAAATAATGAGTCTAACATAGATCATGAACCAAATGGACCTAACAGATCGTTTCACCCAAACACAAAAGAAAACACCTTCCTCTCAGCACCTCATGGAACCTTCTCCAAAATTGACCATATAGTTGGCCACAAAGATAGCCTCAAAAGATACAAGAAAATTGAAATAACCCTTGTATATTATCAGACAACCATGGAATAAAGCTGGACGTGAATAGCAAAAGAATCCACAGAAAGTCTACACTCACATGGAAATTGAACAACTCTTTACTAGAGGACCACTGGGTCAGGGAAGAAATAAAGAAGGAAATCAAAGACTTCTTAAAATCCAACGAAAATGAAGACACAACATACCCAAACCTATGGGACACAATGAAAGCTGTGCTACGAGGAAAGTTCATAGCACTAGGTGCCTTCAAAAAGAAAATTAGGACAGCTCATATTAGCAAATTAACAGCTACACTGGGTGAATTGGAAAAAAAGAAGCAAACCCTCCCAAGAGGAGCAGAAGGCAGGAGATCATCAAACTTAGGGCTGAAATCAACAACATAGAAACAAAAAGAATTATACAAAGAATCAATGAAACCAAGAGTTGGTTCTTCGAGAAAATCAACAAAATAGACAGACCCTTAGCCAAATTAACTAAAAGACAGAGGGAGAAAATACAAATTAACAAAATCAGAAATGAAAAGGGAGAAATAACAACAGACATTGAGGAAATCCAGAGAATATTTGGATCCTACTTTAAAAACCTATATTCCACCAAATTTGAAAACTTAAGTGAAATGGAAAATTTTCTTGATAGATTCCACCTACTGAAGCTAAATCAAGATCAGATAAACCGATTATACAGCCCTATAACCCCTAAGGAAATAGAAACAGTCATTAAAAATCTCCCAACCAAAAATAGCCCAGGGCCCGATGGCTTTAGCACGGAATTCTACCGGACCTTCAGAGAGGAGCTAACAACAATACTTTTCAAACTCTTTCACAAAATAGAATCTGAAAGAACATTGACAAACTCATTCTATGAGGCCACACTCACCCTGATTCCTAAACCACACAAAGACCCAACAAAGAAAGAGAACTTCAGACTAATCTCCCTCATGAACATAGATGAAAAATACTTAAGAAAATACTAGCAAACCGAATTCAAGAACACATCAAAAGTATCATACACCATCATCAAATAGGCTTCATTCCAGGAACGCAGGGATGGTTCAACATACGAAAGTCTATCAACGTCTTTCACCATAAAAACAAGATGAAAGAAAAAAAAACACATGATAATCTCGCTAGATGCAGAAAAAGCATTTGACAAAATCCAACACCCCTTCATGCTAAAACTTCTGGAGCGAATGGGCATACAAGAACTGTACCTAGATATAACAAAGGCAATATACAGCAAGCCAGTGGCCAACATCAAATTAAATGGAGAGAAACTTGAAGCATTTCCTCTAAACTCAGGGACAACACAAGGATGTCCACTTTCACCATATCTCTTCAATATAGTATTTGAAGTTCTTGCTAGAGCAATAAGCCAAGTAAAGGAGATCAAGGGGATAAACATTGGAAATGAAGAACTCAAATTATTCCTATTTGCAGATGATATGATAGTATATATAAGCGACTCCAAAAATTCCACAAGAGAACACTTACAGCTTATAAACACCTTCAGCAAAGGGGATGGATGCAAAATTAATTCAAAAAAATCAGGAGCCCTTCTTTATACAACAAATGGGCTAAGAAAGAAATAAGGGAAACAACCCCCCTCACAATAACCACAAACAACATAAAATACCTGGGGGTAACTCTAACCACTCAAATAAAGGACCCGTACAACCAGAACTTTAAGAGCTTGAAAAAAGAAATGGAAGAGGCTTTTAGAAGACGGAAAGATCTCCCATGATCATGAATAGGTAGGATCAAAATAATAAAAATGGCCATCCTACCAAAAGCAATATATAGATTCAATGCAATTCCTATCAAAATACCAACACAATTTTTATAGACTTGGGAAGAGCTATTCTCGATTTAATTTGGAACAACAAAAAGCCCAGAATAGCTAAATCAATCCTGTACAAAAAAAAAAAAAAAACAAAAAAAAAACATCGGGAGGTATCACCATCCCAGATTTCAAGCTGTACATCAAAGCAATAGTTGTAAAAACAGCATGGTATTGGTATAGAAACAGACCAGTAGATCAATGGAATCGAATTGAAGTTCCAGAAATAGACCCACACACTTATGGCCACCTGATTTTTGACAAAAAAGCCAAAACGGCACAACGGAAGAAGGACAGCATCTTCAACAATTGGTGCTGGTCCAACTGGATGTCCATATGTAAAAGAATGAAATTAGACCCATACTTATCACCTTGTACAAAACTTAAGGACTTAAGGCCGGTCACACTAAAGCTACTAGAAGAAAAAGTGGGAGAAACCCTCGAACTCATTGGCACAGGCGATAACTTCCTGAACAGAACACCAACAGCTCAGGACCTGAGATCAACAATCAATAAATGGGACCTCATGAAACTGAAAAGCTTCTGTAAGGCAAAAGACACAGTCATTAGAACAAAATGGCAGCCTACAGACTGGGAGAAAATCGTCACCAACCCCACATCTGACAGAGGGCTAATATCCAAAATCTACAAAGAACTCAAGAAATTATATGCCAAGAAACCAAATAATCCAATCAAAAAATGGGGGACGGAGCTAAATAGAGAATTCACAAAGGAGGAATCCCTAATGGCTGAGAGACACTTGAAGAAATGCTCAACATCCTTAATCATCAGAGAAATGTAACTCAAGACAACTCTTAGATTCCATCTCATACCTGTCAGAATGGCTAAGATCAAAAGCTCAAATGACAGCACATGCTGGTGAGGGTGTGGAGAAAGGGGTACCCTACTCCATTGCTGGTGGGAGTGCAGGCTTGTGCAACCACTATGGAGGTCAGTCTGGTGATATCTTAGAAAACTTGGAATAGCTCTGCCTCAGGACCCAGCCATACCACTTCTGGGTATACACCCAAATGCCTCTTCACAGAATCATAAGGAAGTTTCCGCATCTATGTTTATAGCAGCCTTGTTTGTAATAGCTAGAAACTGGAAAAATCCAGATGTCCCTCAACCGAAGAATGGGTTAAAAAACTGTGGTCATCTACACAATGGAATATTATTCAGCTATCAGGAACAATGAAATTATGGAATTTGTAGCCAAATAGATGGAACTAGAAAAGCTCATCCTGAGTGAGCTAACCCAGACTCAGAAGAATGCGTATGGCATCCATTCACTTATAGTCGGATTTTAGCTATATAGTAGAAGATATCAATACTACAATTAACACACCAAAGGGAACTTGGACATAGACTTTTTATTTTTTATTTAATTTATGAATATGTTTTATATATTTTTTTCTATTTTTTAGTCTTTTTTATCTATTTGTCTGCTTATTGGTTTCTTTGTTTAGTAGTTCTCTCTCCCGGGCAATGAGACACTTTTCACTGGTGGTACTGCCTCGTAGACCCCCAATGAATGAGGAGGCTCTTGGCCCTCATATGACCTCTCACCTGAGATGAGGGACTATTATATAAGGACACCCCACCCCATAGAAATGGGATGGAAGTGTTAGGAGGTAAAGAAAAAAATGAAATATGATGTTTTGACCTTTTACTACTAATTGTTATAAACATTTTAGGATAATTAAGAAATGCAAATGAATAGTTATGCAAACTGGTAATTTTGTTAGGTACTGACAGCCTATTATAGTTATTTTCTAAGCTAATCAGAAATAAAGCTGCTAAGAGACAAGCAACATCTGCTTACCCTAATATAAGAGATAGATAGGGCCTCTTCAAAAACTTCAAGAGATCTGCACAATATGGACAGTATGGCATTCAAAGATGTTTTCATAACTTTAGGTTTTTTTATATCGAGACATATCAACTCCTGACAGCACCCCCTATTGTCCTCCAAGTAGAAGATGAGCATCGAAGAATATCCAGTGGGAGATGATTGAATTAGTTGCAAGCCTATCACTTGGTAGGAAAAGCCCCTTGCTCCAACTGTAGACAGAATGCTGTCCAAAAAGTACAACACTTGGAAGCAGGTAAGTCGACAGCCTAGCTCTGCCAAGACAGGGTAGGCAAGTCCTTCATAACCTCTGCTCTACAATCAATGTCTGTCAGAGAAACGGGGCCAAACGACTGAAGATCGATGCTGTAATGTATGGAGAGAAAATGGGAACTGTCCAGGCAGCCATTGGTATGTCATTTCTTAGTTTTGGAAGCTGCAGGCCCTGTACTTCCTATAAAATCAGATATATTTATCCCTCTCAGGTGTCTGAGGTGGTTGTTGAACAGATAGCTAGAGTCTCATAATTAAGGGTTGAGTTGTTTAGGAGTCAAGAGAGTGTTATAGATCTAAGAAAATGCTTTTAAAATTGTGTTGCAAGTTAGTATGAATGTTGAGTTAGATATAGAACTTTAAACTCATGGAGATGGTTAGATAGTAGAAAGTTAAATTCTGGTGCCAAATACATATGGACTGGACATTGGGAATGTACGCTAAGCCATATAACTCTCATAACTGTGACCTTATTACCTCTGTTGTTTTGTATTGTATTTATTATTATAAGAAAAAGAGCTCATTGTTCTACTGAAAGGGGAAACTGTAGGGGGAAATAAGATATACCTTAAACATAAAAAAAGGGGGAAGAGGATGGGGGGTTGAGGGTGGGAGGGTGGGACTTGAGAGGGGAATAGGGAGGGGACTGCGATTGAGATGTAACCAGAAGAAATAAAAAAATAAAGGAAAAAAAATTAAATTGTTTTAAACACAGGGCAAACCAGGTAGACTGCCTCAGGATCTTCTCCTCTCTCTGTAACCCCCATGCCATTGCCCAAGCCTCATCTGTAGCTCTGAAAAAATAAGGCAGCTCCCTCACTCTTCTCACATTGTGGCAGTGTCCCAGACATCAGTTCCAACAGAGACCCAGAGACTCCTGTTACATCAAAACTCATGCCTGCTAAAAAACAGGTTTGTATGGGCCAAGGAGAGCATTAGTGGCGAATTTCAGATGATGAACAAAGTCTTCCTCAGTTTGGTGGCTGGAAGAGACTGACTTTATAAACTGGCCACAATTTAGTGGTGGAAATAAACTGTCATTGTGAACTTACAAAGTAAGGTCCAACAAACACTAAGCTTTGAAAATACTGCCTTCTGGGACTACCATAAACCAAACTATCCTGAATGGACCTACACTAAGAATATTAATATCCTTTTAAGAATGTTAAAATAGTGTTTACTGTTTTTAGAAAGGTATTAGTGTGTTCTCAGGTATTACAATATTCTTAGATTATACATTTTTGATTAAAGGTTTTAGGTATTTTATAGAGATTTATAAAATATTAATAAATATACATGTTGATAAATAAAAATATTCTGTTACAAGATGCCAAGACACAATCATAAAAACACAATCACCAGGGCAAATAGGCTCCACTAGATCCCAGATATCCTACCTCTGTAGGCCCAGAATTTTCCTATATATTGGCTGAAGCACAAAAAAAAATTACCTTAAAGTCAATTATTTAAGATAATAGAGGTCTGTAAAGGCAAAATGAATAAGTCCCTTAAGGAAAGCCAAGAAAACAATCAGTTGAAGGAAATAAATAAAAAACTCAAAATCTGAATATTGAAATAGAGACAATAAAGAAAACACAAACAGGAAATTTTGGAATTGGGAAATTTAGGAAATCAATAAACAATTACAGAGACAAGATTCACCAAAAGAATATAAGAGATGGAAGAGAGATTCCTAAGCACTAAAGATAGAAGAAACAGACCTGTTGGTCAAAGAATATGTTAAATCTAAAAAACTGCTGACACGAGACATCCTGGAAATCTGGGACTCTATAAAATGAAGAAATCTATGAATAATAGGTGGAGAGGAAGGAGAAGAAACCCACTTACCAATGTAAATCAAAATCATATAAACAATTTAAATAGGCCTATAACTCCTCTTGAAATTGAAGCAGTCATTAAAGTCTCCCAACAACAACAAAGTCCAGGGCCAGATGGTTTTATCACAGAATTCTGTCAGTCTTTGAAAGAAGAGGCAATATTGATACCCCTAAAATTATTCTACAAAATATAAGCAGGTAACATTGCATAATGCATTTTATGAGGTCACAGTTACATTGGTACACAAATCACATAAAGACTCAAAAAGAAAGAAAACAGAACAAATTCTCTCATGAACATAGATGTAAAACTACTTAATAAATTACTTATAAATCCAAGAATGCATTAAAAATCATTTGCCATGATCAAGTAAGTTTCACCCCAGAAATACTGAGATGATTCAGTATATGAAAATCTGTAAATTCAATTGATCGATCGTACAAACAAACTGGAAGGAAAAAAGCATGTTATTATCTCATTAGATGCAGAAAGAACTTTTGACATAATTCAACATCCATTCATGATAAAAGTACTGGAGTGATTAATGACACAGGGGACACACCTAATCGTAATAAAGGCAATTTACTTCAAGCCTATAATCATAGGCAATATAAAAATAAATGGAGATAAATTCAAAGCACTTCCACTAAAATCAGGAACAAGAAAAGGTTTTCTAGTCTATAGATTTCTATTCAACATAGTACCTGAAATTTTAACTAGTGAAATAAGACAAAGGGGATCAAGGGAATACAAATTGAGAAGGAAGTAGTCAAGGTATTGCTATTTGTAGTTGATATTTTATTATATGTACAAGTCCCTAAAAAATCCACCAGACAACTACTATGACTAACTACAACTTTCAGCAAAGTGTCTGGATAAAATATTAACTCACAAAAAGCAGTAGTCCTCCTATATAGATTTGAAAAATGGACTAAGAGTGAAATCAGGAAAATTTCTTTAACAATAACCCCATAGCATATAAAATATCTTGGTGTAACTCTACTGAAGCAAGTGAAAGACTGGTATGATTTTAAAAATTCAGTAATTGAAGAAATAAATTGAAGAAGATATCAGAAAATGGAAAGAAATCCCATGCTCACAGATCAGTAATATTAACATAGTAATAAAGTCAATATTACCAAATACAACTGATAAATTCAGTTCAATTCCCTTCCAAACTCCAACACAAATTCTTCCTGAGAAGTCTCAAATTCATGTGGAATAAAGGAAAAAAAAAACAATAAAACTTCAGGATAGCTAAAACAACCCCGAACAACACAAAACTGTTGTATATCCTACTGCTCATGATTTCAAGTTTCACTACAGAGATATAGTAATAAAAATCACATGGTATTGGCATTTAAAAAAGATGTGTTTATTCATGGAATAGAATTTAACATGTAGATGTAAATATATACACACATGAGCACTTGATTTTTTTTTATAAAGAGGTCATAAATACACAGTGGAATAAAGACATTATCTTTAATTGTGCTTTTCAAACTGGATGTCTGCATCTAAACGAATGCAAATAGATTCATATTTATCACCCTGTATAAAACTCAAGTCCAAGTGGAACAAAGACCTGAACACAAAAGTCAGATACACTGACCTTGATGGGAGATTAAGTGGGGGATAGCCTTGAGTGAATTGGAACAGGAGATGACTTTCTGAACAGATCAGTGATAATGTAGGCACTAAGATCAATAGTTAATAAGTAGGACCACTTATGAATTATTGGTATAACTATGTACCCCAATTTTGAGTGGATTATTTGGTTTGTTGCTGTTTGATTTCTTGACTTCTTCATATATTTTGGATATTAGCTCCCTGTCTGATGTAGGGGTGGTGATCTTTTCCCAATATGTAGGCTCCCCTTTTGTTCTATTGACAGTGTCGTTTGCCTTACAAGATTTTCAGTTTCATAAGGTCCAATTTATTAATTGTTAATCTTAGAGACTGAACTATTGGTGTTCTGTTCAGGAAGATGTCTCTTCTGTGGCATTGAGTTCAAGGAATTTCCCTACTTTCTCTTCTATTTGATTTAGTGTATCTCATTTTATGTTGAGGTTTTTAACCCATGTGGAGTTGAGTTTTATGCATTCTTCTACATGTAAAGATCCTGTTAGACCAGCACTGTTTTTTTGAAGCTTCTTTCCTTTCTCCATTGCATGGTTTTGGCTTCTTTGTCAAAAATCAAGTGTCTCCAGGTGTGTAGATTTATTTCTTGGTCTTCAATTTGATTCCTTAGTTGGGCTACCTTGTCTGGGCTCAGGGGAAGAAGATGCTTTTATCCCTGATGTGACTTGATAAGTTGGGGTGGGTTTACATGAGGGTAAGGGTCTTCCCTCATCTGAAAAGAAGGAAAGGAGGCAAAGGGGGAAGGTGGAAGGGTGGCACTGGGTGAAGAGTAGGGAAGGAGCAGATGTAACTCAAATAAATAAAGTAATTATTTTAAAAATTCTAGGGAAGACACTTAAAGATATAGACAGATCCGAAGGGGAAAAATGGGACCACTTGAAGCGGAAAAGCATCTGTAAATCAAAGAACACTGATATTTGAACAAATTGTCAGCCTCAAGAACAGGAAAATATTTTTACAAACTCCACACAAAATAGAGAACAAATATGCAAGATATGTGAAGAACTCAAGAAAACATATAAAAAAATCTGATAAAAAATTGAGGAACACATTTAAACAGAGAATTCTCAATACAGAAATATGAAATACCTGAGAAACCCTTAAAGAAATGTTCAACATCCTTAGCCATTAAGGAAACACAAATCAAAAGTACTTTGAGATTCCAACTTATACCTGTCAGACAAGCTAAGTTTAACAACATAAGGTACATCTTATGCTGGGGAGGATGTACAGCAAAAGGAGCGCTCTTCCATTGTTGGTGGGAGTGAAAACTTATATAGCCACTATGAATATCAATTTGTCAGTTCCTTAGAACATTAGGTATTGATCTACCTTGAGATCCAGCTATCTCTCTTGGGCATATACCTGAAGAACATTTTACTTGCTCAGGTGTGTACATTGGAGCTTTATTCATAATATCCAGAAACTAGAAATAATGTAGATATACTTCAACTAAAGAATTAATAACAAAAATATGGTGCCTTTATACAATGGAGTATTATTCAGCTATTAAAAAATACATCCTGATATTTTCATTCAAATTGAAGAATTAGAAAAAAATCATCCTGAGTGAGGTAATCCAGACTGAGAAAGATACATATGGTATGCGTTCACCTATAAAGGCATATTAACTCCTAAGTAAATTATAACCAAGCTTCCTTTCATAGACACAGAGAGGTTAGATAAAGAGGAGGAGTCTATAAGAGATTCTGATATCTCCCTGAGAGAGGGAAATAGAATAGATTTTATGAGCAGACTGTGATAATTTGGTGATTGGGGAAGGAACAAGGCAGAAGGGATAAGGGGTAGAGAGAGAGAATGAAAGAAAAGATGGCTTCAAATGGGGAAGGCTTTCAGGCAATAATGTAGAAACCTAGTGCAGTGGAAGCTTCCTGGAATATGTGAACAAATGTGATCTAATTGAAGATTTCTCATAATGGAGGACATGTAGTCTCAGCAGGCCATCTCTTCTAGTCAGGCAAAGATTTCAGTGATGGGACTAATCTTCATTCAATTAAATTGTTGAGTAAAGGAGGGAGGCATGAAAATCCCTGAACAACATAGGCTGTAGCTAAGACAAAAACAAACTTAACAGTGGGGCTCCACTGTAAGGCCAATATCCACATAACTCATTGACCATGATGAAGTTGTTCTGATAATTACATGAAATTTACCCCTGTGTTCCAGTCTCTTTAGTGATGAAAGGCACTCTATAAGCTTATGAAAGAGAAATGTGGGACAAACACAGCCACAAAATCTTTGAACCACAGCTATATCCTTCCTCCAAGATATGCTAGGGAAATTGTAGCATATAGCTTTTAGGACAAGTCAAACAATGTCTGACTTAATCTAAGGTCTACTCCATGAGAAGGAACCCACATCCAGCACTGCTTGGTTAACCAAGAACTAGAGACTAGTTGTCCTAGATATCTAAGGTAAACCAAATATTGCTGGTTTTAAAAAATCAATAAAATCATTCCTAATGATATTCTACTGTGCTCATAGACAGTGCTTTATCCAGTCATTCTCAGAGAGGTGTCCTCCAGCAGCTCATGGGAATAGATGCAGAGACTCACATCCAAGCATTATGGGGACAGATAAAATGTCTAAATTGTAGGACTCCATTAAATTCATTCTCTTAGGGTTTAGGTGATGCAGGCCCTTACAGAGCAACCATTTGGTGATTTGTTTGTATCTGAGTGATGCAGTTTGGCCTTTTAGCTGGGACTTTCCATACAGGAGGTACTTGTACTTTTCTGATTCTGTAATGAGGTGAAGGTGTGATTCTGCCACTCCCATATGTTGTGTGATTCTGTAATGAGGTGAAGGTGTGATTCTGCCACAACTACTTGTGTTCTCAGCTATATAAGCAGGTGAACCTTTAATACAGTTTGTCACCTTGATCAGATCGCTGTCTTGGTGTCCCTCTTTGTGTTCTTTGTCTCTCCAATTCCCAGCCCCCTGTACAGGCAATATGCAACTGAAAGTCGCAGGCGACTACACTTAGGGAATGCCATGGATTAGGTGGTTGAAACAGTGTAAGAGGAAGAGGGGACAGCGGGCTCCAAGAGAATAGGATCCTCTCAATTAACTAAGCAGGACACATATGAGCTCACAGAAATTGAAATTGAAGCAGCAAGAACATGGCCCACATGGTTCTATACCAAGTCCCCTGTGCATATATATAACTACTGGCTTTTTATTTTTATGGAACTCCTGATTGTGAGAACAAGTGGGTCTCTGACTCCTTTACCTGCTCTTGGGACTACTTTCCTTCTGTTTGGTTGCTGTGTCCAACTTTCATTATATGATAGGTTTCACTTTATCTTATATTTTGTTTTGTCATGTTTAGTTGTTATCTCTTAGAAACCTGATCATTTCTAGTGAGAGACAGAAAGGTGGTAGGTTTAGAGGGAAGGTAAGATTGAAAGAACTGGGAGGAAAAAAGGAAGGGAAAGTATCTGGATATGTTGTATTAAGAAAGAATCCCCTAAAGACCGAGACACTTGAAGAAATGCTCAGCATCCTTAATCATCAGAGAAATGAAACTCAAGATGACTTTAAGATTCCATCTCACACCTGTCAGAATGGCTAAGATCAAAAGCTCAAATGACAACACATGCTGGCAAGGTGTGGAGAAATGGGAACCCTCCTCCATTGGTGGTGGGAGTGCAACCTTGTGCAACCACTATGGAGGTCAATCTGGCGATATCTTAGAAAACTTGGAATAGCTCTGCCTTGGGACCCAGACATACTATTTCTGGGTATACATCCAAATGATTCCTCACCAAATCACAAGGAAGTTTCCTCATCTATGTTCATGGCAGCCTTATTTGTAATAGCTAGAAACAGGAAGCAACCCAGATATCCCTCAACTGAAGAATGGATTAAAAAACTATTGTACATCTACACAATGGAATACTACTTAACTATCAGAATCAAGGAAATTATGCAATTTTCAGCCAAATGAATGGAACTAGAAAAGCTCATCCTGAGTGAGCTAGCCCAGACCCAGAAAGTATCACACGGCATCTATTCACTTATAGTTGGATTTTAGCTATATAGTACAGGATATCCATACTACAACCAATGCACCAAAGGGAACATGGACATAGACTTTTTTTTTTTCTTGTTTGTTTTCTCTCCCTCTGACTGAGACACTTTTCCCTGGTGGTACTGCCTTGTAGGCCTCCAGTGTATGAGGATGCTCTTGGCCCTCAAATGACTGCTGAACTCGGGTGGGGAAATGTTATTTAGGGACACTCCACTCCAGAGGAGTGGGATGGAAGGGTTAGGGGGTAGAGGGTGCGTGGGCAGGCCTGAGAAGGGTGGAAAGAGGAAAATATTATGGAGATGTAACCTGAAGCAATAAATAAATAAATTTTAAAAAAGAAAGAAAGAATCCTTTCAACACAAGGAAAATAAGAAAAAACAACCCTAATTTTAAAAAGTTAGTTTTACTTCCGTTGCATATTTACTGAGCATAAGCTGTGTAAGTTGCAGGTCACGACCTAATGTTGAAAGGCTGGTCACACTGTCTGCTTGTTATAAGAGGGTAAATTGTGTTCCTTTTCTAATGTACACACCAGATCATTAAAACTTAGTATTTATCAGTGTGACTATATTTGGACCAAAATATGTTTAAAATGCAAGTAAATTTAAATGGAGTCACAATGATGCCACCTTAAATCAGCAATGTTGTTGGTTTATGAGATAAGCTATAGACACGAGGGAAGTGAAGCATTATGAAATAGATCACATTAGCCTGCAAACAGGATGGCAGCCATGATAAAATTATGAAAAAATATATCAGGGTAAGTCTGTCATGCCTACAACTTGATTATGTCTCCTTGTTTCTTCATAGAAACAATATTCAGAGAAAAAGTATTCAGAGACTCCCAATTCTTCTTTAGAAAAATTACAGGTATTGAGTATGGAAAGGGAAAGATTACCAATCTTAAGTGTATTGCCATAGCTCAGAAGTTTTCTTTATGTGGTTGTTATGATTCTCAAAACAACTCCTTCTAGAGGAGACACTATGGGTAAGTCCATCACTAAAAACAAGCATGAACTACTTTCTCTGTAATATTGTCCCAGCTTGTGGGGAAGAAAACTCTAAAACAATTATCTTTATTTCTCCTTACCATTTTCATCTTCTGAGAAATGTACAGGTAAAGATAATCAACCGGTTATTAGAGACACTAACCTCTACACTTGAAGATGAGACCCTTCATGTAAGAGAAGTAATAAAACAGAGTTTTTCTGTCTCTCGTCTTCTAAATATAGTCCATAAGGCTGGAGCTAAAAGTCAAAAACTGCTGTCCAGCTCAATAATTAATAACCGGATTATATTCTGAAAACATCTGAAATTCTGGTATCTTTTTTAAGCTTGAAGGGACTAGAAGACAAAAGTAACTACTCATATTTCTTTTAAAGATCTCTGTAGGGATTACAGAATCACTTTATAGTTGACCTGTAAGGAACTATTTGTTCACAATCCTGAGTACCTATGACGTCAGGTTTCTTAAAGGCTAAAGTGTCCATTCTTGATCATATTTTATAATCATGAAGAATAATATTACGTTTAAATCCAGACAGATTAGGCTTCTTATCCTTGAACATTGCCATTCTGAATGCCTTTGAACTTACCCATCTGTCTGTCTTTTTAAATCTTGCTTAAAAGTTTCTAGAGTCCTAGAGGACTTCTTGTGAAACTAGGTAGGATTTCCAAACAGGTAGGATTTCTGGTCAGAAGAATTTTTGATGTGCTAATAATCATTTTTCTTCTGTTTTACTCAAGAATACTATTAAATTCCACCAAATTAATAGTTACTAGGACACCCATTATATCCCATAGTACAAATGTTGTAATCACTATCACTTATAGAAAAAAAATCTCAGAAACTTTCCAACATGGTAAGGGGTTGGCTTTGAAGGTTACTGCACTTCCTGAGGAACTACTGGCAGTTAATGGTAGCTGGTGGTTAGTGATAGAGGGAAAGCCACTTTTTTTTTTTTTTCAGGAAGACCTCTTAAGTTGTCCATGTTCTATCCCATGAAACTACACTCATGTTCATTTAAGCATTGCAAATTGAAGTCAATGGATTATAAAACATAGAAGAAAACATGAAATAAGATGTAAGACCAGGCAGAGTGTCTTGGAAGAATTAAAGAAGAGTGCAAAGGCAGTGATAATCAATGCCTTTAATTTTTGCTAAATCTATCCCTTAAAAAAAACTAAACTTGCTTTACTTGTATGAGAGACTTCAAATGTTAGCAAACAAAGATTATGTGTCTTCTGGGAATAAAAAGAGATTTCCAGCTATATAACAATTCTAAAATTAACAAACAGATATTTCCCACTTTTTCTTCTAGTAGATTTACTGTTACTGGCCTTATGTTAAGGTCTTTGATACACTTGGACTTAAGTTTTGTACAAAGTGATAAGTATGGGTCTAATTTCATTCTTTTACAAGTGGACCTCCAGTTGGACCAGCACCATTTGTTGAAGATGCTGTCCTTCCATTGCGCCGTTTTGGATTCTTTGTCAAAAATTAGATGGCCATAAGTGTGTGGGTCAATTTGTGGATCTTCAATTCGATTACATTGAACTACTGGTCTATTTCTATACGAATACCATGTTGTTTTTACTAATATTGCTCTGTACTACCGCTTAAAATCTGAGATGGTGATACCTCCAGATTTTTTTTTTTAATTGTACAGGATTGATTTAGGTATTCTGGGCTTTTTGTTGTTCCATATGAAATTGAGAATAGCTCTTTCCAAGTTTGTAAAGAATTGTGTTGGTATTTTGATAGGAATTGCATTGAATCTATATATTGCTTTTGGTAGGATAGCCATTTCTATTATGTTGATCATACCTATCCATGATCATGGGAGATCTTTCCATCTTCTAAAGGCCTCTTCCATTTCTTTCTTCAAGGGTTTGAAGTTCTTGTTGTAAAGTTCCTTTACTTGCTTGGTTAGAGTTACCCCCATGTATTTTATATGGTTTGTGGCTATTGTGAAGGGGGTTATTTCCCTTATTTCTTTCTCAGCCCATTTGTTTGTTGTATAAAGATGGGCTTCTGATTTTTTTAAATTAATTTTGTGTGCAGCAACCTTTCTGAAGGTGTTTATCAGCAGTTAGAGTTCTCTGGTGGAATTTTGGGGTCGTTTATGTATACTATCATATCATCTGCAAATAGGGATAATTTGACTTCTTCGTTTCTAGTGTTTATCCCCTTGATATCCTTTAGTTGGCTTACTGCTCTAGCGAGAACTTCAAGTACTATATTGAAGAGATATGGTGAAAGTGGACATCCTTGTCTTGACCCTGAGTTTAGAGGAAATGCTTCAAGTTTCTCTCCATTTAATTTGATGTTGGCCACTGGCTTATTGTATATTGCCTTTATTATTTCTGGGTACGGTCCTTGTATGCCCGTTGTCTCCAGAACTCTTAGCATGAAGGGGTGTTAGATTTTGTCAAATGCTTTTTCTGCATCTAGCGAGAATATCATGTGTTTTTTTTTTTTTCTTTCATCTTGTTTATATGTGAATTACGTTGATAGACTTTCATATGTTGGACCATCCCTGCATTCCTGGGATAAAGCCTACTTGATCATGGTGTATGATACTTTGATGTGTACTTTATTTTGGTTTGCTAGTGTTTTATTAAGTATTTTTGCATCTATGTTCATGAGGGAGATTGGTCTGAAGTTCTCTTTCTTTGTTGGGTCTTTGTGTGGCTCATTGGCACAGGTGACAACTTCCTGAACAGAACACCAACAGCTCAGGACCTGAGAACAACAATCAATAAATGGGACCTCATGAAACTGAAAAGCTCCTGCAAGGCAAAAGACACTGTCATTTGAACAAAACAGCAGCCTACAGACTGGGAGAAATTTTTCACCAACCCCACATCTGACAGAGGGCTAATATCCAAAATCTACAAAGAACTCAAGAAATTAAATGCCAAGAAACCAAATAATCCAATTAAAAAATGGGGGACAGAGCTAAATAGAGAATTGACAAAGGAGGAATCAGTAATGGCTGAGAGACACTTGAAGAAATGCTCAACATCCTTAATCATCAGAGAAATGCAACTCATGACGACTCAGAGATTCCATCTCACACCTGTCAGAATGGCTAAGATCAAAAGTTCAAATGACAGCACATGCTGGCGAGGGTGTGGAGAAAGGGGAACCCTCCTCCATTGCTGGTGGGAGTGCAGGCTTTTGCAACCACTATGAAGGTCAGTATGGCGATATCTTAGAAAACATGGAATAGCTTTGCCTCAGGACTCAGCCATACCACTTCTGGCTATACACCCAAATTTCTCCTCACGGAATCATAAGGACGTTTCCTCATCTATGTTCATAGCAGCCTTATTTGTAATAGCTAGAAACAACCCAGATGTCCCTCAGCTGACGAATGGTTTAAAAAACTGTGTTACACCTAAACAATGGAATATTATTCAGCTATTAGGAACAACGAAATTATGGAATTTGCAGCCAAATGCATGGAACTAGAAAAGCTCATCCTGAGTGTGCTAACCCAGACTCAGAAGGATGCATATGGCATCTATTCACTTATAGTAAGATTTTAGCTCTATAGTAGAGGATATCGATACTACAACCAACACACAAAGGGAACATGGACATAGAATTTATTTTTTAGTTTTTATTTATTTTATTATATTTTTAATTTTTTTATTTTTTTCTATTTTTTATTCTTTTTTATCTTTTTGTCTGATTAGTTGTTTGTTTGTTTTTTAGTTCTCTCTCCTGGGCAAGAGACACTTTTCACTGGTGGTACTGCCTCGTGTACCCCCATTGTATGAGGAGGCTCTTGGCCCTCATACGACCTCTGAACTGAGGTGAGGGACTGTTGTTATATAGGGACACTCCACTCCAGAGAAATGGGCTGGAAGGGTTAAGGTTAAGGGGTAAAGAAAAAACCTGAAATGTGAAGTTTCGGCCTTTTGCTTCTAATTGTCATAAACTGTTTAGGATAATTAAGAAATGCAAACTAATAGTCATGCAAGCCTGTCATTGTGTTAGGTACTATGAAAGTCTATTATAGTTATTTTCTAAGCTAATCAGAAATAAAGTTGCTAAGAAACAAGTAACATCTGCTTATCCTAATATAAGAGATAGATAGGGCCTCCTCAAAAACTTCAAGAAATCTGCAGAATATGGCATTCAAAGATGTTTTCTTAACTTTAGATTTTTTTTTATCAAAACATATCAACTCCTGAGAGCACTCGCTATTCTACTCCAAGTAGAAGATGAGCATCAAAGAATCTCCAGTGGGAGATGACTGAATTAGTGAAAAGTCTATCTCTTTGCAGGAAAAACCCCTTGCTCCAACTGTAGACAGAATGCTGTCCAAAAAGGACAAAACTTGGAAGCAGGTAAGTCGACAGCCTAGCTCTGCCAAGACAGGGTAGGCAAGTCCTTCATAACCCCTGCTCTACAATCAATGTCTGTCAGAGAAACGGGGCCAAACGACTGAAGATCGATGCTGTAATGTATGGAGAGAAAATGGGAACTGTCCAGGCAGCCACTGGTATGTCATTTCTTAGTTTGGGAAGCTGCAGGCCCTGTACTTCCTCTAAAATAAGATATATTTATCTCTCTCAGATCTGTGAGTTGGTAGAAGAATACATAGCTAGAGTCTCATAATTAAATTGTGAGTTGTTTAGGAATCAAGAGAGTGTTGTGGATCTAAGAAGATGTTCTTAAAATTGTGTTGCAAGTTAGTATGAAAGTGTAGTTAGATATAGAACTTTAAACTCATTGAGATGGTTGGATAGTAGAATGTTAAAGTCAGGTGTCAAATACATATGGACTGGACATTGGGAATGTACCCTAAGCCATATAACCCTCATAACTGTGGCCTAATTAAAAAACATAACAAAACAAAAACAAACAAAGTATTAATTTCATCTTCATTTTTTTCATGAGGGAACAGATGTATGGAAATATGAATAATTTTTTATAATTTATATTTATTTCTTCAAGTTACATCTCAATCACAAACCCTCCCTACTCCCCTCTCCTGTCCCACCCTTCCACACTCTTCCCTGTCTAACTTCCCCTATCCTCTACCTTTTTTTTTTTTAGTTTAAGGTATATCTTTTTCCCCCCAACAACTCCCCTTTCAGCCCAACAAATGGTTCTTTCTCTTATAACAATAAATACAATACAAAACAACAGAAATAAATAGGCCACAATTATGAGAGTTATATGGCAGGGCCCGCACCTTCCAAAACTAAGAAATGACATACCAGTGACTGCCTGGACAGTTCCCATTTTCTCTCCATACATTACAGTATCAATTTTCAGCCATTTGGCCTCATTTTTCGATACAAAATTAAGATTATATTTGGCCACATTGGTATTGATCTTTGTATGCTGATACAAAATTATGAGTAACACTTCTAAAAGGTATTGTACCTAATAATGCTTAAAAAGAAATATGAAGTTTTGGCCTTTTGCTACCAACCGTCATAAACTGTTTAGGATAATTAAGAAATGCAAACTAACAGTCATGCAAGCGTGTCATTTTGTTAGTTACTATGACAGTCACAGTTATTGTCCAAGCTACTCAGAAATCAAGTTGCTAAGAGGCAAGCAACATTTCCTTATCTAAATATGAGAGACAGATAGGGTGCCTTCAAAAACCTCAAGAGATCTGCAGAATATGGCATTCAAAGATGTTTTCTTAACTTAAGATTTTTTGATATTGAGACATGTCAGCTCCTGACAGCACCCCCTATTCTACTCCAAGTAGACGATGAGCATCAAAGAATCTACAGTGTGAGATGGTTGAATTAGTAGCAAGCCTATCTCTTGACAAGAAAAATCCCTTGCTTCAACTGTAGACAGAATGTTGTCCAAAAAAAAAAAAAACAAAACTTGGAAGCAGGTAAGTTGACACCCTAGCTCTGCCAATACAGGGTAGGCAAGTCGAAAGAGTCCTGCTCTACAATCAATGTCTGTCAGAAAAATGGGGCCAACATAGCATTTTAAGGAATCAATCTATTGAGAACTATTTTAAAAATACTTATGTTAATTCATTTTCAGTCTCTGATTGTATTCTAAGAGCATGTTTTATTGTTTTAATCATGTTAAAAATTAAGTGGACAAGTATGGTCAAAGAAAACGGTGAAGAGAGGACAGAGGGGAATATAGATAAATAACCTGTCAATAAGAAGTATAATTGAGCTTCCAATGCTGGAAACATTTTCCTAGATAGATATCAACTGCAATTGGGTCTACTTAACACTTAAATAAGAAACTAATTAGCCATCTAATTAAAAAAGTAGTAAATAACCTTCAGTAACACCTCACTAAAGTGGCATTTAATAGATGATCATCCTCCATAAGCACTGATGGGATCTGTAGCTTAAGCACGTTGTAATATTCACCAGAGAAGAGAGTCCAGGGCCAGTTAAACCATAGAATATAGATGATGCCTCCCCTCCCCCTTTATATTACACTATCATGACCTGCCATGTTTTACCTTTGGCTTTCTGGAGTTTGGAACAGATCTTTATTTTTGTTTTGATTTCACAGCTTCTCTTTTTACCTCAGGCTCCATGCTTTTGAAATGAGGAAGAAAATTTTAGGATAGTCATGCCTATTTAATTTGACACCTGACTCTTTGAAAAGTACTATTTACCCCACAGCATCCTAACAGTTCTTTAGAATTCAATGCTGAAATATTTCTTACCCATTTTTCTTTGAGTAGCCAATATAATTACCAAAAAAATGTACAATTATGACTTAAATCAAGCCATTTGACATTTAAACACATGCAGTGATTTTTTTTCATTTTAATTAAAAGCTCAACTTTTCCTAAAGGCCTCTGAAGGTGCTTTGGCTCATCCTTGACAAATTCTAAGATGCCCTTATCTCATGAAGTTCTAGTCTACCAGCCTTCTCCCTGCTTGCAGAGTGTGCCTCAAGCTTATTCTTGCTTTAGTGTCTTCTCACTTTCTCTTTCTTCTCGGACGTTTTCCTATACCTGTCTCATTCATTTCAATTCTATGAAGCATCTGCATCTGATAGGAACCTAAGCCAATCCTCTTTCCTCATTGCTGGTACTCAACTTTTACTATTAATGTTTTTTTTGTTTTGTTTTATACATAACACTTAAAATGAACTGAATTATTTTGCACCATGTTAATCTGGTGTTTAATTCCACTCCCCCTGTTAGGTGTCCCACAGATCTACCAAGCTATCAGGCAGAAAATATACACACAGGACCTGGTGCAGACCCATGCAGATGTGCACTTGCCACTTCAGTCTCTGTGAGCCCTAAGCCATGGTTAGTTGATTTGGTGGGCCATGTTCTCTTGGTATCCTTCATCCCCTTTGACTCTTACAATCTTTCCAACCCCTGTTCTCTTCCTGACCCTGAGCACCAAGAGAAAGGACCTGATGGAGACCTCCAATTTAGATTCTGTCTATCTCTCTGCATAATGTAAATCTGTGTTCCTCTCATCCACTGATGATGACTGGACAAGGCACCAATCTATGATAATAGAAGAATGAAAATAAGAGTAATTTCAATGATTTTTTTTTTGGGAGAGGGGGTAGCTTTGTTTACTTCTACCCTAGGTTTCTAGCCTATCTAGTCTGATTCCTGTGCAACCAGGCATCATCAGTCATGGTCTCCCTCTTGTGGTGTGGGGTTCAATTTAAACTATATAGTGGTTGGCTGGGTCACACCCACAAGATCTGTGCCACCATTGCCCAAGCACATCTTTCGTACAGAACAGATTGCAGATTGAGGGTTTTGTGACTGGGTAGGTGACCAGATTTCTCTGAAGAATACTTTCCCATGCCAAAGAAATTAGAGCATAAGGGTGAAGTTTCTCCATGTAGACACCACCTCGATCTCTCTATGTTCAATGGTCTGTGTGGGTATTGTTCTCTGCGATGGTGCTCGCTCCACTGTCAGTTTACAGAGAGCTACCCTCTGTCCAAGCATCAGCCTGGTTGTTTAGAAACTATAAATAAACGTACCACATGATTCAGCTACACCACTCCTTGGTGTATGTCCAGAAGACTACACAGCCTAAGTCACAGATACTTAAAAGTTCTTTAAACAAACTATTATTAAAGGTTCACTTTATATTATAGTGTTCATCACAATTGGTAGCTAAACTTTCATTCTTTGGTGATGATTCTAGAAAATATTTTAATACATACTAATAAAGAAACATTCATAGCAAGCATATATTTATGAATTTTAAGTCTTATATAAATCTTATAGGAAAGAAACTTGACAAGTAAAACTTAAATTTTGATTATTCTAGCTATATAAAGGACAAAATAAAGATATTTTCCTTTTGAATATTCTTCAGAAATTATAGAATATCAGTAATTTTAGGTGATATATCATGTAATACTATTTATTCAATTCTTATTATGTCAAAGTTAATTAAACATATGTAGTTTTCAACCAGCATGGGTGAGATATATGTTCATGTGGTATACTTATGATAAGTAATGAGAAGGAAGTTAGCTGGTAAAATATTAGGCAAGTTTACCTGTCATTTGCAGGGCATATTATCTGTGAAAATATGTGTATCAAATGACCCAGTTTTGTTCTGTGGGAGGTTATGCTTGAGGTGATGTATCTCAAAATAAAATTTCTGGTAATTAATGGTCAGTGAGGACAGAAGAATCTCAAAAGCCCTAATTTTTTCCTGTCTGGAGGACTCTGAAAAGAGTAAATAAAAATTTGTGTACCTAAATTAGATAGTGTTATTAAGAATGTGGAATTCTGGTTAGCTTAGAAAGTAACTATAATAGGCTGTCATAGTACCTAACTGAATGATCAGCTTGCATAACCATTAATTTGCATTTCTTAATTACCCTAAACAGTTTATGACAATTAGTAGTAAAAGAAGAAATAAAAAATAAAGGAAAATAAAAAAATGAAAGGTGAGAAATATTAAAAAAAGAAGAATGTGGAATTCCTGATTCCCATATGTACAAAGCAGGTTAATACAGACTTTTTTTGTTTACCACTAATCTTTCATGTAATAATTAGCTTCTGTCATGTGACTGAGGCTACTTTTTCTCTGGACTTTCTTTAGTTGACATAATGAGCTCAAAAGGGACTCAGCATAACTTGTTAGAATATGCATGTTATCGTGCTTGTAGCTCTGTTAAAGACATTAATGATGAACATATCATATCAACACTATTAATGTTTAAAGATATGAATACTATTAGAGATTCATTTGAACATGCATAAGATGCAATCTATTATCCAAAATAGTTGAATCTCATCTCTATCTCTTGTATTGTTCTTTTGTATTTTTATGGTATAGTAGATTTCAATACTACCAACTGATATTATATACATTAATTTAGTAACACTCATTACTTCATTTTTTTCAAGGGCTTGTTTAGGGCTTCACACATCTTAGAACTCTTTTATTTTCATCTAGTAATTTTTCCCTTAAAATCAGTTCATTTATGCAGAATCCAAGAGAAATATTAGAGAGCTTCTTATGATTATTTGTGAACCATCCTAATAAAGACAACATGAGAGGATTTTATGTCAAGAGTTGGTAACGCCTACAAGTTACAAGAAGAAGTCAAATTCTTTCTTGGATTCTCAGTCTTCAAACTGTGAGAAAAAAAACTTTTAATGTTTAATGTACCAACTCTAGTATTTTTAATGGATATTTGAGCTGATTACTATGCAGGGGGATGTACTTACCTCATTAATCATTCAAACATGATTAAATTACTTCCCAGAGAAGTCCCTCACAATTGATGGAAGAAGTCTAAATATTAATTTTACTAAAGATTTTATTGTTCATGAAAAAATATATATCTTAAAATAATAGGGAGTGGATATTGGATACATATACACCACTTACACTATCCTCAAATTTAAAATGTTAAGTTTGGTGTTAACTTACTTGCATCATATAGAAGAATACAGGACAAATCTCTTAAGTACTAGGTCTCAGGAATGACATGATTTAATTTTGAGACCCTATCACAGGCAAGTTGTTGGCATTTTTCAGCATACAATAAATTCTGTATAAGATGAATCTATCCCCATTTGACCTTTAATTAAATTCTTTATTTGATTCTTGAAGAAAGACCCAACACAACAAAAACAGTGTCATTAATATAAAATCATATCATACTAGGTGGAAATACATACCTTTTCTATTTTTCTAAAACAAATAAACAAATCATGAAGAGCTTTTGTTCATATTTGAATTTTATAGTAAAGTTATTAAAATTTCTAGTAGCTCTGTGAGGAAATTTTCCTGTAAGTGAATGTTAAATAGTGTTTCATTGTACTCCTTATACACATTACATAATCTGTTTGTCTAAAAAGTTAGAAAGATAATTTCAAATATCATTTTCTCCATGATAATCTGTTCTTTCTTCTTATTGAACAAGCATTTACATTTTAGTTTCTTATGCTATCTTGAGGACAGTAATAACTTCATATATGTGACAATATATCCTAACAGAAAAGCAATAATGTATAAATATGGCTTACGAATTAGGATTATTGAGTTTTCGAAATACAATATACTAAATAATGTATTCTGCAGAAAAAAAGTAGAGAAAAAGGAATCTTATTAACTATTCCCAGTTCTATCAACTTGTAAAACCTATGGCTCATTTTTCTCATGTGAGTTCTGCTGATTGTCTTCAAAGTTTTCACATATACCAATTGACAGTGAAAAATAATATGATAGCAGACCATTTTAGTTGATGATTTTTGGACTAGAATTTTACCTTGGTGTGTGTGTGCGCGCGCGCGCGCGCATGCGTGTGCGTGTCTTACTCTATTTTTGTTACTTAAAATTGCCTTGGGACCAGGATAAAGGGGTATTTTTGTGAGTTCGTGTGTGTGTGTGTGTGTGTGTGTGTGTGTGTGTGTGTGTGTGTGTG